>CM040754.1:13643455-14068455 GCA_022829145.1 Albula goreensis | reverse complement strand
TCATGTACAAATTAATTGTTGATCGGTCAAACAAAAAGTGGCACAGAGGAAATTTTTAAAGGATATCTTTGCAGAATTTATATTGTAAAAATGGTCTAGAGACTAGGCCTAAAAAGATAATGACTGCCTTTCTCAGCCTTACATGTGATCCACTGCTTGATAATGTCCTGACTGCACATGTACTGCTTAATGCAAGGGTCCAAGTACTTTCATAAAAAGAATTGGCAGGAAAAAATGTTCCCTTCGTTTAAGCAAATGATAAATATTAGAATGTGTCTTTGTCTTTCAGAGTACACCTGAGTTGCCAAGATGCCAGAACAGGCGTAAGTAAGATATGTGTTGGACTTGTGTGCCCAGTTCTCACCCTACCCTCTTTGAAAGTGATCCGTCCCGACTGGTGTCAAGAAAAGGAATGTATATGCAAACAAAAGTACTATTTTCTCAGAATTGTTTTACAGGTAGTTTGGTAACTATTGTAACAGATTGATGATATGACAAAGGCCTAGATACTGAGCAAAATAACAGAAAATATGTTCGAAAATCAAGTCATGTCTTTGATCATAGCTGTTGACTTATTTTCAATGCTGTATTCTAATGCTGTATGTTCAGGATTTTCTCAAAAAAATTATTGAACTACTGTGACATCAGTCTTTGTTTGTATATTGGTTGTTGAAATATTGGTCACTCTAATGTCACTGTGGTTGTTCTTTTTTTCTTCTCATCAGGCAAGAGGTAAGATTGAAGTCTTCCCCTCTCAACCAACAAGTATTAAATAATGGAAAAACATTGTTCAAATGTGTAGAGCGTCAGAATTAATGGTCTTCAATTAAGAAACTGTTTGTGTCTAACCACATTGAATAGCCTTTTAAATTCTGGATGGCCATGCTTATTAAAATGGGGCATGAGGACATTTCAAATTCTTCAATGGATGGAGTCCAAAGAATGGATGGATCAGTACAAGATGGAAACCCTGTTTTGGTGTGAGATTATCTCAGTTGCATGCTAATATACTGACAGAATTTCACTCTAGTCGAAAATCACATTAATCAAACTACAGTTACTGTGTAGAACATCTTCATATCATTGCAAATGTCAAAGATATTGACAAAATATGTATTTTTAATTCTGTCAGAGAAAGTCCAAGATCTCAGCGTCACGCAAGCTGATGCTTAAGGTGAGTGAAGATATCCCGTTTCCTAGAACTTACTTCATCTCACAAACGTAGGCCTATGCTAGAAACACTGAAAACATGAAGACATAAACTATCATAAGGGCCAGTCTAAATTAGTGACAATATAAGAAGCAACTGAGAAGCATATAAACTGAATCAGGATGTCAGTGCAGGCACTCAAAATCACTCTAGATTCCAGGATTCATTAGATAAACAGCACTAGTAAGTGACCAATTAGAAATGAAAGAAATAAGTACAGAATTGTGTTGATACAGTTGGGTGAACTGGTCAATAAAGAGAAGCATGGAAGCAATGGGTTTTTTTTATTATTATTTGTGAATCCAAACAGAATTGAATTCAGATCCAGAGATGGCATCAATGGACTTGCTTTTGAAATTTGATTTGGCTTTGATATTTCTACAGTACATGTGAAATCCTTTGTAATTTAAATGAGGTACTTGTTGTACTGTGTGTGTGTGTGTGTGTGTGTGTGTGTGTGTGTGCGTGTGTGTGTGTGTGTGTGTGTGTGTGTGTGTGTGTGTGTGTGTGTGTGTGTGTGTGTGTGTGTGTGTGTGTGTGTGTGTGTGTGTGTAGAGCTTAATGGTGGCCAAAGCAAAGGAGGAACTGGAGCAAGAGAGCATGGACAAAGAGGAGGAGAAGCAGCGGTACCTGGCAGAAAGGGCACCCCCCCTGAACAATGCTGGCATGTCATTTGCTGAGCTCCAGGTAACTCTACAGGAGTGAAGACTTGCTGTAGGATTCATATTTAACATGCATTATGTATTATGTTGTCATATGAATTCTGCCAAAGTATCCTCCAGCAACCTTATATCCCCTCATACTGTATATACCATCAATCACTTAGTCTATTTTCCCCTTTTTTGTTATTTTGTTTTGCATTCTAGCAATGCAATTTAGTTTATTACAATTTTGCAGTTACAAGTAGTATACACATTGCCCAGCACACATGGAGGACATTCATGAAAACAAATTATAGAAGAATAAATTTGTTTAAATAGTTTTGGTAAGCAAGGAGCAGATGGAAAAAAGAGTTCTGACTTTTGATCTATGCATGAAAACGTTATAACTTAATACACGCACAGCTCACTATCTGCAGTGAGAAAAATGAATGTTTTGAATTCAAAAGCCTTTTAAAACATTTTTTCTTTTCAGTTTCTTTTTTCAGTTGATATTTTTCTGGATGCTTTTGAAATTTTCTTTGAAGAATCATATTTTGGTCTTAGTCTCTTTCCTGTGTGCACAGGAGCTGTGTCAGGAGTTGCATGCCAAAATTCACGTTGTGGATGAGGAGCGGTATGACATCGAGGCAAAGGTTCTGCACAACACCAGAGAGGTGTGAGGAACATTATTTGAGCTACCCACACACACACACACACACACACACACACACACACACACACACATACATACATATGTGTGAATGTGTGTGTGTGTGTGTGTGTGTGTGTGTGTGTGTGTGTGTGTGTGTGTGTGTGTGTGTGTGTGTGTGTGTGTGTGTATGTATTTATGAATGTATGTATACACTGAGTCACCATATTTATAATTCCAGATCAAAGACTTGAACATCAAAGTTTTGGACCTCCGGGGGAAGTTCAAACGTCCCACTTTGCGGAGGGTGAGGGTGTCGGCTGATGCCATCCTGCGATCTCTGCTGGGCTCCAAGCATAAGGTGTCTATGGACCTGCGTGCCAACCTCAAGTCAGTCAAGAAGGAGGATACAGAGAAGGTATGACCTAGCTTAGTATTCACTATGGTTATTCATCTACTAAACAGATGTCACCTCCTACAGTCACTTACATCACTAAAAGTGTAGTTATTTTATTTCAATCCCTCTCAACTGCTGGATATTTTTTGACAGAGCAAGGAACTTCATATTTATGTTTGGAAATTGCAGAGGCATATTTGAGAATTAAACATCTTTACACATATTCCATAATTGGTATTTAAAACTACAGCACCTGAAGGGTGAATAAGTGATATGCCATATATGTGTATTTACTGTGTGTCGCAGTACAGAAACTCAATCAAATCTTTGACCTCAGAATAATTTTTTATGAACATCTAAGAGTATAACTCCTAGTGACAAAGGTTTCTCTTTTCAGGCAAGTAGAAACAGGATACCCATGTACAAGGAAATAAGGTGTAGATCACTACTTTATAAAAACGACAGCTTTATGCTTATAACAAGGCTTTTGTATCTCTATGTGTACTTAGGAAAATTGCCCAGGTTGGTTATATTGTTTTAATGGAAATGGTTATCTGATTTATTGCTATGTACAGCTGCTATTTTAATAAGATGCCTTGAACCTGCCAAAGATCAGGACTGCAGGTATTGTCTGCCAAATTTTTATTAAAATAACATGTAAAACAGACATATTGTTCCAAAAGCACATCCCAAAGCATACACTTGCATACTACCAAGAGGGTATAACAAATATGGATGTTGTTTGCTAACATGTCAAGTACTGCCCTAAAATTAAAATAGACAATATTTTATAATACATATTCACACTGGAAATATTGACAATGTCTTGAAATGTATGAGGCAATTTTCATAAATGTGATTAATGTTTCTGTAAAGTCAAATTGCATAATGTCGGCAGAGTCAACATTTTATTGCACACTCATAAGCAGATATAATATCTCTCTTCCATCCTCCTCTGCATGTACCGTAGGAGAGACCTGTGGAGGTCAGTGATTGGCGGAAGAATGTGGAGGCAATGTCTGGCATGGAGGGCAGGAAGAAGATGTTTGATGCTGCCAAAGGCTCCACACAGTAACATGAGATTCTAAAAGGCCCCCAAACAGAGAAGAGGTAAGAATATCTGTTGGGTAGCTTAAGCAGAAATGTAGTCCATAATATGTTCCCTGCATAACTATGTGACAACCTACAGCACAAAAATGTGAGAATTCACATGTGCACAACACAGTAATAAGGTGAGAATGAACAGGGGCCCAGGAAAAAGGGGTGTGCATCTACAACCCTACAAGGCCAACAGCTGCTCTGAGCCCCAGTCACTTCAATTACATCCAGGGATGCATCTCATATTAGCCTAGAGGATAAAAATATGCTCAATTCAGTTAATAATCCAATTTAAATGTTATATTGAAGATGTTTCATATCTGCTTTTCAGAAACTGCAGTAAGAGTTCACACCACTGAGAAAAATAATATAAACTGCATGACAAAGTATTTTATTCCTTTTTTCTTATTGTTTTATAGGTTATAAAGAAAATACAGAAGAGTCCTGCTCCAGCTGCTTCCACCCTTAACCAATCACTGAGGATATGTCTGTAATGGCAGGGCTAGCCCAAATACAAGCTAACATGAATGATTTCATGAATTGACTGACCTCCTGGACTAAGGAGGCTAATGAATAAGTGAAATTAAGTAGAGTATTACAAGATGTTATATAAAATATTATAAAATGTTATATAACTAATGCATGGTAGGACCAATACCTTCAGACACCACTGAACTCTGTGACAGCACCCAGCCGTGCTCTTGGGTGCCTTTTTCTCTCCGCTAATAAAGCCATTCAATATTGTAGCATGGCTTTCTTTTTCTTTTATGCATATTTTTTTCTTTCTGAAGAATATCAAATAAATAAGAACAAAAACAATTACCATTCCTTTTTAACCACTGAGGGATTGCATTATTGGTGGATGAGAGAGACAGCATAGTACAAGAGAAGCACTCCAATCAAATTCTTCTTTTATGGTTGAATTCTGCAAAGTAGTATACCAATGAAACAATCTACTGTCTCTGATACTGTCTGTCAGAATGTCATGGACATTATTTGTTGCCTATGGATAATGTACCTCCTTGAAATTAATATCCTAATATATTCCTCATAGCAAACAATATATATTTATTTTTTCTGAATTCAGAGACAAGTAGAGTTTCAGAGTTTTAGAATCAAGAAAAATAAGGATGAGATTCATAGCATTAGGATTAAGGTACACATAGATTATATGTATTCACAGCACCCATATGTTTTTTATCTTTCAGGATTGTGTTCTGATATCTGAATCTGGAATTTAAAGAAACTCTGGTATTGTATATATAATATGTATTTAAAGAAAACTGGGTGTGGAGTTGGATATCTATTGCGTAGAAGCTTTTGTCATACCTTATTGAAACTGAATACTCTGAAAAAGATCAACGAAACTCTTATTCGCTCAAGAGCAGAAAAACTGGTTAGTAGGACAGCAGGAACTTTCCATGGATGTGGAAAATTGTTGGGCGGTTTATTATCACTAGATGGCAGCTGTGCTCTAATGTTGGAATTAGTAATGTGACTTCATACCTTTCAGACGTGGTCCACATTCTGGAGAGCTGTTTCGCTCAGTTGTTATGACCAGTCTCAGATTGTTCATAATACTCTCAGACCGGTCACCATTCAGACTGATTTGAAACTCAATGGTAGATAATACATTGCTATGCAAAATGCAGCTTTCAATATTTAGAATGAAACTGTAGCAGCTGGCTTACTGTCTGTGATGAAAGGTTGAATTATGTATACTTGCAACATTTATTAACTATTATTGATCATGAAATAAAGATCCCATTGTTAATGACAATATTATATTGTTTAATGTAATTTGACAGATGTCCTATCCAGTAAATATCTGACAAAAGTAGTCCCAAAAAGCTTGGGAAAATAGTGATGTTAGTAAACAATAAAATTATCAAAATGAGTACAACAACCATGTTGTTAATGAAAAGACGGATCCCATATTCGCAGTTGAAGACAGGTACTTTACTTACACAGCTGGCCGTGGGAACACAAGCATGGAGCAAAATGTTCAATGATTACAATGAGTGGACAACATTTATACAGTTTTAGGTAGATACATTTGCATGTGATGGCTTAGATATGGTAATGGGGAACCCTAAGTTCCGCAGACGGCAGATACCAGGTCGTTAACAGGAGGTGCCATTTGGCCCTGGTCGGATGCGGCAACATTCCTTTGTAATTCCAATACACATTCTCAAACACAGTGCCGCTCTCCAAAAACTGTATCCCAACAGTGACTAAATAGCCTTTTCCATGTCTAAGCATCTTCTCATTTCAGGTAAATATGATGTATTGGTTTTCAGAACCTACAGCACACTAAACTATTAAAGATAAATAAATAAATTAAAAAACATATTACAAATACGTCCAAAAACAAAGATGCACAAAATCTGAAGGGAATACCACTCCATATTCATGAGAAATAAATGCAGTATTTATTCACACCACAAATATGGTTTGTGACTTCCAGGTGCTGGAACCTGGACATGTGATGATCCATATTAAAGGTGTGTTTGTTTGGGTGTTTTTCAATAAACCAAAGGGCCAGCACTTTAGACAAGTGTTTTCATGATCTCATAAGAAAGGCGGGGGAAAGTAGTTGAATCTACTAACATTGCATTAATCAGGTTCAGTTTGACATTTAGGTGTCAGCAATACCACCTCAGATCTTCTTTAGACAAGTCAACACCTGATATTTGTGTCAAGCCGTGGCTTGTCCAAAGAGAAGATTAGAGGAGAGAATAAGTTGATTCATATCAACATAACAATAGTACAGCAAACCCTTTTCAGGAAAAAAACACAAATGCAGGGAATAACATTTGGAGAAGCCATGCGGGACACCTATGGAGAAATGGTGGGGCTTGGATGTTACACTATTACATGCTGTCTTCAGCCAGTCCCACCCTGAACCTGGATTGGCAGAAATCTAGCAGAACAAATTTGGCGTGACCATGTAAAACACAGCAGAGGGATAGCTGATTGAACTACCACATCAACCTTGGCCCTCCTGGAAATTCTTAGCTTTGGCACCAGATGTCAAGATCATTTTCATGTGGTGTGACTTGTTAATTCAGTCACTTGGTTTATTAATAGATGTTGCATGGTATTAAAGAGCATTAGTGCCATGTTGTTGGATGAATTGACAATTGGGGAAATGTCCAGTAACAGCTGCATCAAAGATGAAGATGCTAAAATGTCAAAAAAAGTACTTATGCAGTGTGCAGCTCTGTGCACACCTCACAGTTTTTCACTACTCATGTTGGGGGGTCACAAATTGGAACACAATTTAAAAAAATAATAATGTGCTGCTTAAATTCTCATGTCATGACTGTGGAAACATAACTGACTCTGTCAGTAATGTCCATACTTTCAAAACAGGCAGATTAACGTCATCCCTCTCCCATCCTCTGCCAAAACAAACAGCCTGCTTTTCTGGGGCATAAACATTAGGGAGGGGGCACTGTCAACCCCAAAACTAAAAATAGAAACAACAGGAGTTGTATGTGGATTATATTTGGGCCACACTCTATCTAATGGCACTGTCCCCCGATGGGCACCCCAGGGAGTGGTCACATGAACTCTGGGCTGTTTATAAAGTGGAAGCACACCTATGAAAGAGGAGGTTTTGATAACCTGCTGTCGTGTAAGCTGTCAGCTATCTGAATTTAAGGTAAGCCTGGCCTGTTAAAGAAAAGTTGGTACTTCTATACATGATTGAATGATGTTCACTGCTATTTTAACATATTCACTGAGTGATGTTTAATCATACATTATAATAATTATAATGATCATCATAAATGTGCTACTGTTAACCGTAAATGTAAAACATTTCAGAACTTTTATATTATCAGCATTTGACCTGACTTCATTTTTTTTCTAAATTAGATTTTAAAATGTCAGACACTGAGGAAGTGGAGTATGAGTAAGTCATCTGGTATATCTATCAATTGTACTTGATTGTATCAAAATGACTATTTCATAAAACACATCAACACATGAATGAGATCCAATGATATGCCATTGCTTGACATGCCATTGAGATATGCCATTGCTTCTTTTTTTACTTTCAGGGAACAGGAAGGTAAGATATTGCATTGGGAAATGAATCATGTAAAATTATGTTTTATGAACTTTCTTATGAACAGCCTTATAGAGAATGAAAAATCCCTTGTTTTCACATGGTAATTATTATTTCTTGCTAATGTGTGCATTAATTAAAATTTAACTTACTAGTGTTTGCCAAGGCATGGACTTGGGTGTGAATAACCAATAGGACATATATTTTGTGAGCTTTCACTACAATGTTGACAGGTTTCATTTTTTGGCATATCTGGGGAAATTGGCATGTCTTTTGCTGTCAGCACATAGATTGGTTATTTAATTGTTTATGTAAAAGTTGTTCCAATGATTGACATACGCGCTGTTGACAATATATGTAAAACAAGTAGAAAATGGTAAGGTCAGTGCACTAGTTGCTGTATTCATATATTTATTATCATGATTGAGCCAATAACTCAGACTTTATGTTCACATAAAGGGAAGCTTCACTAAGACTTGTGTCACCTTTGGCTGGGGGTGTGGAATGGCAGTGAAGTTTTAGTGTGGGAACACAGCTCTTACTGCGGTCATAAAGATCACCCCACACAAGTTTTCAATTGCCACTCAACCCAAATCCCTGTATTGCCCACATAGAATGTCACACAAGGGTATCCCATGTGGTTCTTACCCACTGATGTGGGGAGAAGCACAGAGGAATTCAAAGATGGGAATGAATATTTCTGTCCTCACTCCAAATCCCCAAGTTGCTCCATGGCTGTCACTGGCTCTGTCACACCTGTTCTACACAAACAGATCGGCTCAAAGCTTTCCTGCTGGGCACGGCTCCTAGAACAGCCACATCCCCCACTGAGAGTGATACATTATTCTTCCAATTAAGCTCCAGTTAAGGCAGTTCAGATCACTCCCTGAAGAATATCTGGTTTGTTCTACTCTTCACCAATATCAGGCAGAAATTTCAGTCCAGTCCTTTTGTGGTTTTGAATTACTGAGATGGCATGTGTATCATCCAATCTCAGTTTGCCATGCCTACTGGGACTTGATGAAATGGCTCTACATTGAGCACTGATGTACTGTTATGCTTGTAACATGAACAGTCCACTGTCTGAGTGGGTTGGACTGCCATCTAATTATCATCAATGACAGCCATCGATGGCAAACTGAAACACAAAAATCAGGTAGAATAGTCATGAATGCCTAAATGCCAAGATAAGGCCAATATATTGCTCATTTTTCATTAAAAAAGGGGGGTTGAGCTTCCATGGACACCTTTTGGAATGTGTGTGTGTTACTTCATAAAGGAGGTTTATAATATTTTTATTATGCTAAAATACATTTATCAAATGAACCCTAAAATCTCTGTAATTCCTCTCTGTAACTCCTCTCCTGTATTTTCTTTTCATTTGGGTTCAGACAGAGCTGATGTTACGCTCTGAAGCTGTGTTAAGGTCTGCATGGTTTTCTTGGTGCAGCATTCAGAATGGATCAATAAGCACTAGCTGTTAAACATTACTGCATCAATGTGGCATCCTGCCTGCCCTCTCTCCTTTACCTGGGCCTTAACTGCTTCTAACTGGCTGTCTTATTGCTCCTGCTTTGCACAGAGGAGATTGAGGAGGTAAAGGAGGAGGAGGAGGAGGTGGGGGAGACTGCGGAAGATGAAGGTAGTGTTGCTTAGCCCTGCGCCGAGCATGTCTACAGCGCCGTGCCAAAGGTCTGCTCTTTAAAGGCTCAGAGGCATTGTTAACTTACCTTTGTATGCTGTGCTGTGTCAGCTGGATTTCTAATAAGGTTACCAGGCAATAATTTCCAGGTTCCACCCAAACACATAGCTCAGAAACATACTTGGATGTGGCACTGTCTGTGCACTCTCTGTTCTCTCTCTCTCTCTCTCTCTCTCTCTCTCTCTCTCTCTCTCTCTCTCTCTCTCTCTCTCTCTCTCTCTCTCTCTTTCTCTCTCTCACTCTCTCTCTCCCATACACTCACACACACACACACACACACACACACACACACACACACACACACACACACACACACACACACACACACACACACACACACACACACACACAATCATAGAAACAAAGAAGAACATAAATTAGCCCAGTGTGTCATCATGTTCCAATGGAGGAAGCTGGCTGATATGTGCTATGAGCCAAGGGTGGTTCCTTCTCTTTGAGGGGTGAGTCATCTCAGCCCCACCCAGGCTTTGTGCTGCTTTTGGGCACAAAGTCAACACACTGACTTTTGAAAGAAAACATTTTCCCAAGCCAACGTTGTTCCACACTTGCAGATCTGGGTCCTGCGTCAGAAACCATTTGACCAGTTCTAAACTGTGCCACACACAATGAAACACAGTGAAAATGACTGATCTATGAGAGAAGAAATTAGTTTGTTTGTTGGTCAGTGTGTGAATGTGACTGAGTGAAACTTGAAAAAACATTGAGAAGTGGATAAATATGTGTGTGAACGAGCGAGAAAGGATATGTAAGAATGAGTAACTGAATCTCTGAGGGTCTACATGCATGAAAGAATCTGTGAGTTACTGTATTTCACTTTTTCAGGAGCCCCTGAGGAAGCTGCAGAGGGAGGTAAAAGCAGTTCCCATGTCGTAGGTAAATGGACAATTGTGCACATCAATCAGCGGGACCTGCACAAAGCAAATTCACCCTGCAGGCTCCAGGAAACATTTCTCATAATATCACCTCTACCAAAAGCAGTGAGAGGCCAACACTTCTTCATCCAGCATAAATGTGTAATCACTAATGTCGGCCATTGTAAGGTGACTTTTATGCTGTTATCAGTTGACATACATTCATTTCATGCTTAGGTACATTTCAGTAACATATTTCATGTTGTGTAATTAGTGTTTAAAAGATGGTGCAATGCATGTATCAAGCATTGAAGATGTCACTTATGAAAATTTTGTCTACATTCTCGGTGTCAGAATATATATGTGTGTGTGTGTGTGTGTGTGTGTGTGTGTGTGTGTGTGTGTGTGTGTGTGTGTGTGTGTGTGTGTGTGTGTGTATTTTTGTGTGTGTGAGAGTTTTTGTGTGAGTGTGCATCTGTGTGTGTGTTTGTGTGCACGCACGTGTGTGTGTGTGTGTGTGTGTGTGTGTGTGTGTGTGTGTGTGTGTGTGAGAGAGAGAGAGAGAGAGTTGTGTGCCCAACAGCATATTGCAACCCCTGTGTCCTTTGAGAAGGGAAAAGTAATCTCAACCGAAGTTCTGATGCGGATGATAAATACAATGGATAGAATGTAATCCACTGGCTGGCGTGTACGGACAGCTGAAACTCTAAACCTGTGTTCAGCTGTTGTTTCCCATACACATCAGCAGGGTATTTTGGAAAGAAGTATGTTAAAGGAAAAGTGATCTTGTCCATTGGAGGAGCACAGGATGATTTCTGTTATGCTGCATACACACAGGAATGAGGTCATCCGCATACACACACACACACAAACACATATAGACACATACACAATCTCTCATTTCCTGTATTTTGCTCTCTCTCTCACACACACACACACAAACATGCACATGCACACACACACATACTTAATCTCTCTTTTTCTATCTCTTGCTCCCTCTCTCTCTCACACACACACACACACACACACACACACACACACACACACAACACACACAAAACACGCAGACCCTTTGAAAGGCATGGCTGGATGATTACCTATTACCATGGGAGTGTAGTGTTAAAATTCTGCTCAAACTTCCCGTTTTCCAGGTTCTGGAGAAGATCGTGAGGATGAAGGTAATAATAATGTGGTATTATGTAAATGCATGCTTGCATGTGTGCATGCACAACACCATTCAAGTGTAAGTGTGAGTGAGTGGTACACCAGGGGTTGCATGATGACTGCTAAAGTGGACTGTTCTGCCTTACTAATCTTAATAATTTTCTATTTGTTTTAGAAATAATACTAAAATCACTTCAAGTACATGGTTTTGAATAGGATGCACTCCTCTTGCTTTGTAGATTGCAAGCATTTTTCTATAAAGTTCGAATGGCATTAAACACTGAATAAAATATTGAAATTTAAATTGAAATCAATGAAAAGACTAAATACCTGTTCTTTTTTTATATGTATGAAACACAGAGGGGGCTAAACCAAAGCCAAAGTAAGTGATGGGTGCATATAGTGTTGCATTCTTCCAAAATAGTCTTCATAATTCAAAACTACTTCCTGCACAGCAATTTTTAAACAACAAACAATGAGCAAAAACATGACACCGTTTTCCTCAGGCCATCTTTCGTGGCAAACCTCGCTGCTCCCAAGATCCCAGATGGAGAGAAAGTCGACTTTGATGTGAGTACACAGTTGATCAATAATAATAATAATAATAATAATAATCAACATGCATTTACAATTATACTGTAATATATCAAGTGCATTGTGAGGTATGTCTTAACATCTTCATAACATTTTGGCTGTACATTGTTTCGACATACCTCACAATGCACTTGATATATTACAGTATAATTGTAAATGCATGTTGATTATTATTATTATTATTATTATTATTATTATTATTATTATTGTTGTTGTTGTTGTTGTTGTTATTATTATTATTATTATTATTATTATTATTATTATTGTTGTTGTTGTTGTTGTTGTTGTTGTTATTATTATTATTATTATTATTATTATTATTATAAAAAATAATAACAATAATAATATTGTAAGTCTTTATTCATTTGCCAGTACTATATATTTTTTGACTGAAAACTTAAAACATTTTGTGTAATGTGGCCTCTACAGGACATCCACCGTAAGCGAATGGAGAAGGACCTGACAGAGCTGCAGACCCTGATTGAGGCCCATTTTGAGAGCCGCAAGAAGGAAGAGGAGGAGCTCATGAACCTCAAGGAGAGGATTGTTAGTCATCTACCTGGCTGGCATAGCATAGTGATCTGAGATCTAAAGGGTTATTACAGAACATAAAACAATGAAAGAGATAATGCTCACTCACAATGCTCATTTTAACATTCAAATAGCTGTTTATGTATTGGAATTATTTCTGAATAACAACACTTCCACTAGCTGTATTACTTAAATTAATGTGTTTGACTAAAGAAAGTATTTTTGATGTTAAAATATTGCTTCATAAATATTGCTTTGATCTGGATTGATAATTAAAAGTCAAGTCCAATGTTTAGTTGGAAATCACTCAGTATATATACAAACATTTATATCAACTGGATTCAGATAAAATAGAATTGAGTTACTTTCTGGAGCATTCATTGAAATAGTTTGACTAATTGAGTAGCTTTCCATTAAAATATTTAAGCTTACAAAAATAATAGCTAGCTACTTCTGAAAATGTACATTCACTTATTTTTAAAGAATAGACACCTTTCAAATACGATATTTAAAACTATGCATTTGAAACTCCACAATCTGGTTTTGGGAATTGTCATAATACCTAAAAGTTAGGCCATTTTAGACTGACAGGGCAGTTTAGACTGACCAGTGTCCTCTATTCTGAATTTCAGGAAAAACGTCGCTCTGAACGTGCAGAGCAGCTGCGGATCCGGGCAGAGAGGAGAAGGAGCGTCAGAACAGATTGGCAGTACGTGAGTGCATCGGGTTTGCACTACTGCCAGCTAACCAGCAGGCTGTGTCTACATTCTGAATGATCATCAGGATATCACATTACATCTGCAGCCCTTTGGCCATTTCACTGCAGGATACTAGCTAGGACTTGATTTTTTAAATCAATATTCACGGTGTTCAAGTACATTAAACATGCCCATGTACCTAACATAGTCAAGTACAGTATGAGTATCTAATGTACTCAGTAGCAGCACTTGAATCCATTACAAGATTTTAAAACAGAATGGAAGTCTTAACTGGAAGAATGGGACATTAAGACACATATTTCTTGCTTGCAGGAGGAGAAGGCACGAAAGGAGGAAGAGGAGGCAAAGAAGAAAGCAGACGATGATGCAAAAAAGAAGAAGGCCCTTTCAAATTTGCATTATAGCAGCTATGCGCAAAAGGTGAGGAGAGAAAGGAGGAAACACCGTTGTTCACAGGGACATATAGCCTAATGCAAAATTCTTGTAATCTTGCAATGACAGGCTGATAAACGTGGTGGTAAGAAACAGACTGAGAGAGAGAAAAAGAGGAAGATACTCATGGAACGACGCAAAGAGCTGAATATCAGCCATCTGAATGAAGAAAAGCTCAAGTAAGGCCAGGCCCATGTCAGCCACATACTCTGAGGTGAAAAAGTGGGAGCAGTTGAGCATGCTGTTCTTCTCTGCCCCCAGGGAGAAAGCCACTGAGCTGTGGCAGAGGATGTACCAGCTGGAGGCAGAGAAGTTTGAGCTACAATATCAGGTTGCAAAACAGAAGTATGAGGTACATATAGCATATACAAAATAGAAATGTTGCTTGCATGATTTGATCATATTAACTACAGCTACAACAACTTTGAAAATATAGATGAAATGTGACAAACACATGGGAGACATTCACCAAATGCCTCAGTGTCAGCAAAGCAGAATGAAAGCTGGGTGAATGAACAGCACTCATGGCTATACATCTGTGTAAAGGATATTTAGATCACTATTTTAGATCATCACAAATCTCCAACACATCTCTCTCACTCTCTCTCTCCTCTTTCTCTCCCTCCTCACACACCCGGACAGATACACATTTGTGCACACACCTTTCTACTAAACAAAGAATTCCTGAGCCTTAATATTTTTTTTAAAAGGCATCTTCAGCACAGCATACAAAATGAAATTAAACACTCAAATTCACTCATGCTCTGGCTTGTCATAAAAGCATTGATATCCAGAACCAGAGAAAAAACCAGCCACACCCTTCTGAGCAACCGATGGGTGTTTTCTAACACACAAAAGATTTAACCAGCTTTAATCACAGGAATATACTTAGCCAATCAGAACTCAGTATACTTGATTGAATTCAGTATGTTGGGTAAACTAAGTTTGGGCACCATTCCCCAGCAGTGATTTTTATATTTGCTCAAGGTTTTTAGTATGTGATATGCATGTTTATCAAACGATTAATTCAAATTAAATCTTGTACTCTTTATTAAAATGGACACTGACAAAAACTGGCAATTCGTTTTAATAAGGATCATTACATAGTGACAGATGTTGTAAAATTATGTATCAGAGGTAATCAGCAGATGATATAACAGATCTTTTTCAGGAATAATGAAATTGGCACAATTTAATTTAGCAAAATATTAGATTTATTTAGCCAGGTTTAACTTATTTAGCAAAGTAAACCAGAACATTAAGGGATATGCTTTTTCTGTGGGGAGCGTAAGATGAGAGCCTATTGCTAACTGTGAAATTGTGGTTTTCTATTGTCATCCAGATTAGATAAACTCCTGCTATTCCTCTGTCTAAACTTAGGTGGTTGTTCTGAGGAACCGTGTCAGTGATCATCAGAAAATGTAAGTACATGTTTTCTTTTATCTTCTGAATTTCTTTAGAACATCTGGTCCAAAAGTTTTTTTCTTGAGTGTTATAAACAAGATTTTTAGAAAATTTTATATATGAGAACGGAGCTACATCACTCCTTTTGTATTAGATGGATGAAAAAAAAATAGACTTTCCCATTCCAGACTGCCAATACTCAATGCACAGTGCATTGCTTTTTAGTAATGCAATATTCAAAATGTAGTCTCACTTTTCACCATGTGAGAAACCATCCACTGATAATACCTTGGCCATGGCAGTAATACTCTGTCACTCTGAGAGCTTACCGTGCTTCAAAGCCCCTAGAACCCTTCTGGCCTAAATCAGCCAGAGCTGTTTAAAGCGATTTTATTCACAGCTGTTGACTGGCCTTGAGAGGATCTGTGTTTGGTTGAATCCGACCCCTGAGAATGAGAAAACAAAGGCCAGAGTTAAGTAAAGGTGTCTAGGAGTGTGCTTTGGAGCTCCTGCAAGTCCACACATATAACCTTGGAATACAATGACAACTCGGACAGCTGCAGTTCACCAAGGCCAACTAGGTTAATTTTTTTTTATGCTGCACAGAGCTGTATAAGAGTAGACATCTTTATATGTGATTCATTTTAAGTGTGGTACAACTCCAGAAAATATCATGCAAAGTTTTTCATTGAGATCTATCTTTATTTATTATTTATTTATTTACTTAATTGTTTTGAACACTGTAGATCATGTATCCCTGTGTCTCAATCCATTTGAATGCAACAGCATGCAAGCATGGAGACTTGCTGCTGCATATGGAACTGCAGGGCCTGCTGTAAAACATTCAGATTAATCCTGAAACCTTAGTGCTGATTGTAGGTCTTGCTTTTCCCTGAATTAGCTGCATTTTATTGCACTTTTATCCTTGTTATCTCTCATTTTCAGTCTTAAGACATGTCCCACATGCACTTGTTACATCATTGTCACCATAATGTATATTGACCTTAAATAAAAATTCTTGGGATTTAAAACAATACAACCCACATCATGTTGTACCAGTATTTGGTTTGGAAACATTTACATGACTCAAGCCCTTTCTGCTTGTATCAAGTGTTGGTTCTGGAGCTTAGACGTGCATTTTGACATATTAGCATCCAGTAAAACTATCCTCCCACACAGGCTCTCAATGGTAGTCTGTGGAGCAGAGCACACCACCAATCAGCTCACAAATCCTTTCCCAGTGGCAGATTGCTGTCAACAGCTTTGGGGCAGAGGCCCTCATGGGCTGGAGGACTTAGAGCATTCCTCCAAAGGCTGCTGTGAATGCTCCAGGATTATTGCCAGTGTAGAGACCGTGGTTTCCTACACAGGATCAAAAACAAATTTGGCTCCATAGGGGGAGGCACTCCAGACGAGGCGATGGTCTTAGTCATGCCAGCTGTCACTGTTGTAAAAACGAATGCCTCATAGGAGACTGGTACAGCCTGGTGACACACAGGGCCATAGAGCTGGGTGGATAATCAATCAATAAAACTTAAACTGCATCAATGATATGCATTCCTAAAATCTATTTGATCAGGATAGATGTCTATGATATGTTTGGTATGGTTAAAGGATGTGATTATTTTCCAAATAATACATTTTATGATTCAGAAATAATTTGCACGAGTAAGACACGTTTGGTCTTAATTCCTTAATTATTCAGGCTACAGTTAGTTAACTGAATGTGAAAACATTGTATAGCTGCAAATTGGCTTTTCAGTTTTTTGTGTCTAAATTTTCTCATGGCTCTAGCATTGTTCCCCCTCCTTCTTGTGTACAGTTCAAAGGGAGCACGGACCAAGAGAGGACTACGCAAGTGAAAGACGGATGAAAACCTTGAAACAATTCTTGATTCCCTGCCAGACCAGTTGCATGTCCTCCTGCCAGCCAATAAATAGTTCTTGTGTTGTGTGGTTTTCTAAGCCTTCAAAAGTTGTACTACGTGTGTTTCAAATACGACTTTTCTTTGTTCTTGCTTGTTACTTTTCTCTCAGATGTCACGAAAAGTTGTAATGGAATTTATGATTACATAAAAATTAGACAATGAAGTAAAAGGGTCTGAATAATGAATATAATTGTAACTGCATAATGTTTGTGATGTTGGTAACAAATGCTTCAAAAACCCACTAAAATAAATAAAAATGAAGTGCTGATCTCTTCTTAGCAGAGTTAACAAATGGGTTTCATGGCTTGCTGGAACTTGAAAATATTATCACAAACATGGAGGTCACAGAAAATGAGATATCCTACAAAATTTTAACCTGAATTGCAAAACCACTTAGTTAGTCTTGCTTTCATAATTAGTGCAAACCAACTACAGGACTTCTTTGTTCTTTGTTCTCAATACTCTTGTTTCAGTGCTATTTCAGACTCCTGCACACATAGTATATTGATTGACCTTTTGTTGAAACCACAATTTCTACCAAATACAAGTTTCCTAACAGAGCACAACCAAGAAATAAAATGAGGTAGAATTGCACGCACACCTTCGAAGGGAAACATCTGAAATGAGGTACGACTCATATGATCCTAAAGGACACATGAAGAAACAAACTGAAAACTAAGGTATCAAGAGGTCTTGTAAAAGAGATCCCACGTGCAGGTCTGAAAACACCCTGGAGCTACATGCATGACTGGGTGGGATCCTAAGTGAAGAGGCAGCTGGGATATTCTCACTCATTATCATCATGCACAGGAAAATGCAATAGCTTTGCTTGGCCAGAACTCAGGTACAATGGTGGGAATCAGTCATGCAGGGATTACTGCAGGTAACCACACCTTCCCTCATTAAAACAATTTCTGCATTTTCAGCCAGTGCCAGTGACAGTTAGGCATCATCCGCTGTGTGCGTGACCAGCAAAATGACATTTGGACTTTTTCCTGCATTGGTTGAGAATGATTAGAGTTTTATAATGGACTGTCAAATGACAGCACTATTCTGTATTGGGGTGTAAACTGGGGAAGGAAAAACACCCTTCTAAATCGATCATTTAATGTAGCAATTCCGTGTGTCCTTTAAATCCAATTTAATTTTTTCTCTTGTTTTGAATTAAACATTGATACATAAATCATCCTCTAACTATAATGTATTAGTAAGAAACACCTCCTCCCAAAATACGATGATACTAACTTGGCAGGATTTGATTAATACGATAAAGTTAAAAGACAGCATGAAATAAGTTACTTAAATTTACAATACATATCTGTTTCTTCTCAAGTCATGAATATGCGTATGCTAATAATATACACACATTTTTGCAAAACACATTAATTAATGATATTAGTTTAAAAAAAACATTTGCTCCAGTGTTTTCTTCTTCAGTGGAAGTAGTAAGGACTTAATATATGAAAGTTTGGCAGAAGTATGCATTGTTTGAGTTTATATTAAAACACTCATATCTAAAACATTGTTTGAGATATATACATATACTGGGAATAGAAGTTTTTCATGGCTGTGTGGAAAGTTATTTCAAAATATTCCAAGTTCAAGACACTGACGCCTGCCATTGTTGGTTTGATAGATGTAAATTTGTAAATTGTAAATTGTTAATGTAACATTTTGGAATGTAAATTTGTATTTGTTATGTCTTATTTATTATGTTTTGCTTTTTTACATATGCTTCTTGCTATTGCAGTATATACCCCTGGCTGCTGTAACATTGCAAATTTCCCCGCTGTGGGATTAATAAAGGATTATCTTATCTATTATCTTGATCATTACTACATTTTCAAATGACTTTACAATGTTTGGCATTTTATTTAACTTAAAGAATGGATTTGTCAAATTACCCATTTGAACCTCTTTTACACCTAGCTAGTTTTGGGATAGGTAGTCACATTTACCTAACAGCTAGTTAATTTCCAAAATAGTATTATTTGTTATTATTTTGTTATCGTGAACATTACATTAACACAAAATAACTTACAGTCTCACAACAAATAACTGCTGAAGACAGTGATTTTCTCAAGGACAGGGCGTGCAGGCCACACCCAAAGACCCATTGTCTCTTAATCAGAGCATGAAGTTAACCATGACTCATGGCACTTGTAAATAACATGCCATGTCTCCTTTTGAATGTAATCATGGTTCATGGCCTGTTCACATGCACTTATCAACACTTGTGTCTAGCCATGAGGATGTATATGGTATCTTCCAGATTATATCTCAAATGTGTACAGCCATGGTGCTTCATCAATGTGTGAGAAATGTGCATGGGAGAAGATTTATAGAAAACTGTGACAGTGACCACTTGTGCCAAGTTATTTTAATTACTAGTGCCAAGAATAATGCAATTATCAATGCTCAGTAAGCTGGAGAACAGGTTTTGCCATTTGCTTGGGGCTAGACACTAAAGTATTATAGTGGTACCAAACCTGCATGCAAGAGTAAGCATAAAAATATATGCAAAATGTGCTGTTTTACACATTTTGTACCTTCACATTTTATTATATTGCCTATGAGCTTGAACCAAAACAAGTCATGGTGTGAGAAATATGTTTGTTCTACATTTCAAATTCTAATAGTTGGCATTGAAATAATCTAGGATGAGCTGGTGTATATCCTCCAATCATTTGCGGTTATTTTCAGAGATATTTATATAGTTATGTATTTCACTCACAAGGTGATCAAAAAAGGCTACTTGAATGAAAAATGCTTTGTGTACAAGTATCAATGTAACACTCTTCATGCAACCATTGCAGCATTATTGTGGCCGATAACTGAAATAAACCAGGGGCGCAATCATCTGAGGTGCCAGATCGTACACATTAACATGGGCAAACAAATATGCATCCACTTGAATGTAACAGTACAGCCATTATTATTATTATTATTATTATTAAGTCTGATGGCGCTTGCTGGACAGAGTCTAGCCACAGCTAGCCAGTGCAATGATGACATCTGCAATGAAGGCTGGTGAACTATGCATTAACTTATATTATAGTCACAGAAGTGTGATGTGATTGATGATTAACCTGACCCAGCACTCTTAATTAATTGTTTAATTGAATACTTGCTACTTCATCAATAACATGTGATAGTTAGCTGTGGCCATAGCTGGCAATATTACACAAATTCATAGAAACAGGACATTATGTATTTGTATCCCCCCATGTCCCCCCCATGTCAAAAAATAAATAAAAAATAAAAACAGCATTACTTTCCTAATCACCTACCAAACACCTCAACTCAGAGGGGCTTATATAATTTTATCAGTGTCAAATGATATAAACACTTATAAAGATACTTATAAACTCTTATAAAGATATGCATGTATTTATTTATTTAGCAGTTCTAGGTAAAGCACTGAGTGTCATTAGCTGTAATTCTGCCAATCCTACATCACACTTTTTGAAAGAAAACTAATCTGTAACATTACCTTTTGTGGCATACATTTTTTTTATCAGCGTAGACATCTTTTTCTCAATTTCCAGACTGCTTATTAATTCATGTTATGCTTTGAGTATACCATTGAGTATGTGTGACCTCTTAAGGAATAGGATTTAATCAATATATCAAGTGTTTTAAGGACATGATTGTGAGCTATACTGTATTCTAAGTTTGATTGTCACACCATGTTACAATGCATTGGAATAAAAAAAAATCCCCTTGAAGACTACAGAAACATTGAATTGCTTCAAAGTTTATTTAATCAACAGAAAACATTACAAGGTGTGTAAATATTACAATATATTTATACATCAGGAGTGCATAAGGGTGGTTAAAAACAGCACCCGGGAATCATCTTGCATTAGTCTACCCAACCTAAAGGTTTGCAAACAACAAAACACACAAATACCCTTGAGCAAATGTATGAAATACAAACATCCATGATCAAATGTAGACCTCTGAGACAACATTTGTCCTATTGTGTGTTTTCTCATAATTATTCATAATTATTTGTATATCTATAACACATACTGTAGCATACTGCACATTATCAATCATAAAGAAATGTTTATCTATACACCTTTTTAATACAGACATAATGTGATGTTGTTGAAGGTGTTATTCATGATTTATAAATGCTTTATGAAGGTGTAATGTGAAGCCTTCAATCCGCAATCTGTGGCCAACCAACCTGTCATAGTGAGAATTCTGCTTCTCAGCATCTCTCAGCATCTCTCAGCATTCCCCTCCAAAGGAATGCATCAGCACATATGATATTTTTTGGCTAATTTGGTACAATAACCAAACAAATAAACAATATACAGTAAACAGGAAAAAACAATCATCAGTCAACCAGGATAGCTCCAGGAAGAGAAAATAAATTCCTCTTCTATCCTCATCAGTGTGCATGTTACACATTTACTGCTACATGCTGAAGTATCCATCCCATAACCAAAAAACTTTGAAAAGAGTTCATCTACGCTCTGATGAACAAGAAATGATTAGATGTCAAGGTTGGATTACTTATTCATTCAAAACATAAAATCTTACAACAGTAGATATTGTATAAACATAAATTGGACAATTTTCTTGAACTGAATTGTGAATTTTCTGAAGGTTTCTGAATATATAATGAAGCAAAACATACTGTAATGTGGTACATGTTAAAGCCAAACTACACATTAACCCACAGTCTTACTGAATGAAAGGTGTCCCCAATGCACTTATGAAAACATAAAAGTCAGCAGCCATTCCCTTCTGCACAGCCCTAATTCATCCATTTTGAGAACATGGCATATAACACACAAACCTGAATTGCAGATATTTGTCCTAACATTAATGGAGTGATTGTTGTTTGCCATAGAAAATGTAGTCACTGGACAACAAAATGCAGAACTTTCTCACCATGAATGGACAAGAAAACAGTAATGAGAATAAGACTACACTGAATGGTAATCATTGCTTTATGGGCGAGCTGTAATGTTAAAATCTACACCACCATAGGGTAGAGTTATTTTGTGGGACATGAGGAGGGTTAAGTGAATTGTCACAGAAGCACAGCCCTGGGGCCAATTGTGTTTTACAAAATAAACATGGTTTAAAGGCATGTTTGTCTGTGCTCCTTGTCAGTGCTCACCCAAATTCATACAGAAGGTTGTCCTGAGACAGCCCTATAAACACAACTGAGGTTTCAAAACTGAAAGCAAAAGAAAAGTTCTGGGTTTAAAAAAAAAAAAAAAAAACCAAACAATATCAAGCCACTGATGTCAGAAAAAAATATCTTCAATTCAAAATTATATCTGTTAACATTTTATCTACAGGCAGCTTCTATAGGCTGTATTAACACTGGATAATCAAGTGATTTAAGTGGTGAAGAGATACACGAAAAGAAAGAAAGACAGGGATACCTCGCACCATTATGATTAAAACTCCATGACGAACATGGTAAGCACTGTCTCTTTTTACTGAATAATCGCATCAATCACATCATTGCTTCATTTGGTCACACACAAAACAACCATGAGAAAGTTGTCTGCTCTCACAATCACTGAAGTTTCCATTTAATCTTAAGCTTCTGTTTTACCTATTGATTTATTTTTATTCTATTCATTTAAAATGCACAAAATCAATAGCAGGCAAATATTGACAGTAAACAAAGTGCAGTCATCAAGAAAAAGTACATTCATATGTTATGTAGCATTGCTACAGATCCCCCATATAATGTTGCAATGGATGTGTTTATCCTATGCTGTGTCCATGCCTCAACATACATGTTCCCATCTGCAATTGAAGCAAGAGTCATTATTAGGCTCATAAAAAAGGTCAATTAGTGACATGAATTATCGGCCCTTAGTGATCTGAAGAATAAATAGACACGTGGGACACATCATATACACTGATTTTGAAAGAGAAATTACCTTCTGAATTTATCCAGACTTTTTTCTAATCAAATACTTGCAAGGACTTGTGGATAGATGTGGTGATGTCATTCACAAAAGAGGCCTTGTTCATCCCTTGCTGCAATACAATGGATGTCAATATTACAAAATATCAAAACAAAGCGTGCAAGAATATTCACAGGCATAAATGTGGAGTACATTACAATACTTGACATAACTAGTGTTCTTCAGATAGCATCTTTCACTGAATACTGAGGCATTGTCAGTGAGACACGTTTCTTCTGCTGTTAATATCAGGAAACATTCTTAAACAAGCTATTCATCAACAGTCTGTAGTTTTATAAGCCATTTAGACTTGCTGAAACAGAGGCAAACCTGAATTAACAAAAGGATTGTGAGACAGCAGGAATGATGCTTCTCATGCTTCAGACAACAACCAGAGAGTTCCATCATGAACCAGTTCCACAAGATTCCTCAATGATTCTGTTTCACTGTACACACACACACACACACACAGGCATAGACACACACAGAAACACGCACATACACTCATGCACATGCGCATGTACACACATGCACACAGGCTTGGTAAGATTACATTCACACAGATTAAAAGCAGTGGACATGATTTGGCCAAGTCTCTGTAGGCCCAAACCAGTCCAGCACTATACAAGTGCAGGTCTGGATGCATACCTATGTATCTGGATACTTTTAGTGGCTTAGTTGGAATGAGCTATCATGGAACCAAGAAACTAAGAACATTTTTTTTTTTTCATTTTAAGATCAGATTTTTCCTATATTCCCACCCTACCTTCATTTCATTGACGTTGCACGTCTGTTGTATGTGTAAATTTCACAATATTTCTTAGGCCTTAGCACAAGTTTTTACTCATGGTGAATTCTGACATGGGAGCACTCAGTGCTTTTTGCACTTACATATTTACATGGAAAATACTTGTATCAAAACCTGGCTTATTTGAGGATGCCCAGCCCATCAAAGGCATATATAGCAGGTATAGCAGGTCCCCCCATGTAGGCTTGATTAATGCTAATGGAAAATGACACACCACCTATGAAAATATGATGGCCAGTAATTATTTTCTTCTGAGCCTCATTCTAAAAGTCTACAGCAAGAACATGTGACACAGCCACTCACAAACTCTGTGGAAGAAAGGTCTTGGTCTGCAGGACATGGTCTAAATCATACACAGTCAATATTGAGTGTGAATTATGTTTTTGAAAATCATATGTGTGCTCACATAGACACACACATACACACACACACACACACACACACACACACACACAAAACACACACAGCACCAATTGCCCTAACCCTCCCTCCATTCAATCTAAATATTTTTCTGGGGCGTGGAGTCTTGGCTAGGACTACTGAACACACCCCACCCAGTCCCAGTCCAGTCTAATCCCAAAGGATTTTTTTTTTTAACCACATTAGAGTGAGGCAACATGAATACAAAATGTAATTTGACACTGGTTCATTAATGTAATGTAAGGACATGAAAAACATTCATACAATGGGTAAACAAGCACCAGGGGAAAATACTTCAACTTTCCTTCTAATAATAAAACCCCAAGCAGCATCTTTTATTTGATTCATACCATTCATGTCTGTCCCTGAATAAATCCTTCTTGAAGGATTTAGCTAAAGTAAGCACTTCCATACGATGCAGGTAAAAGTACTGATTAGGTATTGTTGTGATCTCTGATCACACCTTGTTTCTACCTGTTTGATCACCTTTATTAAATAAACAGTTAGGCACCTTTTGAGACTTAGATGTTTGCAGTCAGAGTTCAAATACATACCTTTTTAAAGAAACCTTGAAAGTTCTTCTCTGACCAGAGACCATATAGCAAGAGGGCTGCAGCTTTGCTTGATTTTGGAAAGTAACTTAGCGGAGAGGAGAAGATAATAATTAGAAGAATATATGTTTATTTTTATATACTGCTGTTGCCACATGAAACCATTGCAAATCAATGGATAGTATATTATGTATATACCAAAAAATGTAAATAAAAAAAAAACAGTCTCAATTATGAGTTTGTATATTTTACCTGTTTCTGCTGAGGTCATTGAGTGAGTTGATGAAGCTGTTGTTCAGCAGCTTCTTCCCAATTTCAGGCTCTGCCATCAGGAGACTGCCAGCTGCCTGGCATGCCGATGCCATGGTCTCATCAGACTCCGGCCCATTCTGAGTCCCTGAGCTGATGAGGCTTGCAATCTGTGGGAGTGTCTGCCGGGCTACCAATCACAAATGAAAAACAAGAAACCTTTTTCAACAGGACATTAACAGAGATTCACAGTGCTTACTTAAATCTGAGAGGTTACATGAAGTTATGCTTAACTCTGAGAGAATCGGAGGACTCTATCATTCAACAAACAGTACACAAGCATACAAGAACGATGCCCTCAGTCATACCTATGCTGCTCTGGAGCCGTGGAGCCCTGGAAAGGTTCCCCAACAGCGATGTAGCCGTCTTCTGCACACTGGAGTTGGAGGACTGCAGAAGGGGTGAAATAGACTGCATGCCATTAAGCTTCTGCACAATGGCTTGGCTCATCACATTGGACACCTGAAATGAGGATGTAGGAATCTCAGTGAAATGAAATGAGACAAGCAGTAAGAAGAGAAAGCATGGATATGTAGGCAAATAAATATTTGGTGTACCTTATAGTGATTTCAATGAACCAGCATTTGTTTTGTCTTTTTAAGGAATATCATGCCATAGACTCATTCATATAATTTACACCAGGTGTCATACATATTTCAGGGTGCAATTAAAGGTACCCATGTGTCTTTAATAGAATCACCATATCCATGAGCTTCCTCCACCAGTAACACAATACAATTGCTTACTGATCCCTTGTGGGCAGTTAGGTTCTGTAGTGCCCCTGCGCAGGCCTCCAGTGTGGCATCATTCTGGCTGTCTCTCATGAGTGACAGATATGAGTCCATTGTTTTGGAGTGGAAAAGCCATCCCATGCCTTTGGGGTTACTGTCTTCCATCACTGGGTAGTCAAATGTGGTCTAGCAGAAAATAAATAAAAGTAATAGCACAAAATCTTCCAGGAGATTTAAAAATATCTGACAGATTCTAAACATCTTATGTTAACAGTAAGTTTTCTGCACACTGAAGGAAATAAGAATGCCAACAGTCTTAATGCAGCAAAATTGAAGGAACTATGTCAGGCACAATAAATACCAAGATGTTTTTTTCCAAGTGGAAGTGTACAATTGGTGAGGGGAAGTGCAAAATTAATGTTCCAATTTCTATACAACTTTTAAGTCTGGCTTTATAAACGGTATGGTTTTGTAGTGGACTTTTATTAGTCACAAGGAAATAGGTATGGAAAAAATTAGCATGGGAAAATATGAAAAAAATATACTAATGGAATGAAAATAATGCAAGTAATCATATTGATCCTCCCAAGGCAAACAGATTTAGCTCTGCTCCTTTATCAAGACAAGAAGAAAGAAAGAGTAATATGGGGAAAAATAGATCAAACTACAAAACTGTCCTTGGCACTGTCATAGCTGAATTGATGTATTTTGGGCTATTCTACTCAGATCACATTGTATGGGAATGTTCTGGACAGCATGGGCACTCACCTCCTGTGGGATCTTGCTGCTCTGTGTGCTGAAACAGCCCATGGAGGAAGCATCAGAGATATTTTGGGCAGAGGCTCTTGAAGGTGACCCTGCCAGGGCATTGATCTTGGTGAAGTAGTTGGGGGCCTCAGTTTCAAGCTGGTAGGTGAGATTGTGCAGGATACAGACACAGTTCTCCACTGACTGTGGGTGGGCAGGGTGTGGGGGTGCAGGTGAAAACAAGAAGAGTTAGAAGGGCTACGATTACATAAACAGGTCACGTATTTGGAGTTTGGCACCAAAAGTAAGTCTGCAACTGTTTGTCTGAACAATAGGTTTCTTGGCAAGTGCAAGGGTGTGGCTCTTGGCTTACTCACCTTGTCATCTGGCCGGTTTGCAGCCACACATGCCTGGACATAACTGACCAGTGAGTCGATCAGTCCACGGGTGTTTCGTAAGGCCTGCCGATTACCCTTCTTGGCACAGCTCAGGTTTCTGTGGTGGAGAATAAATGGGTACTGGCTTGTTTAGTTTCTCTCTGTATCACAATCTTCTGAGCCCATTAAATTCCAAAAAAGATGAATTTTAGCCTGGGTGGACACAAAACCATTGCCTACTCATAATTTCCAATTGCGTTTCTGCTTCTTCTAAATGTCTTGACTAGGTAGAACATACAGGGATCACCCCGAGTCATTGATATGTGAACTCATGTTAGAATATTCAGACACATCCTCAGTGTGTGTGTGACAGGTGTTGTGAGGTAAGTCAAATTTCGCACCGCAAACAGCCAGTGGCATAGTAGAAGACATCCGGATCCATGTTACTGCTGGCACTTTGCTCTCCTGAGCCGGTGAAGGGAACCAGGACACTCTCAGTGAGGACAGGCACAGCATTCCTGACCAGATCCGGCTTTAGGCTGTCTGATGAGGACAGGT
The DNA here is from genome assembly GCA_022829145.1 of Albula goreensis. Taxonomy (NCBI): domain Eukaryota; kingdom Metazoa; phylum Chordata; class Actinopteri; order Albuliformes; family Albulidae; genus Albula; species Albula goreensis. The sequence goes on along the minus strand of CM040754.1, from coordinate 14,040,591 downwards.
TCCACAGCAGCCCTTGAAGGAGAGAGACATACCCCAAACTGTCTTTGAGATAATGCAAAGCCTGTATTGGATTTTAGTGTTTCAGTGACTATGACATTTGCTAGGAATTTTGAACTGGTTCCCTCAATACAATTTTGTGCCGCAACCGCACAAAACAAAGGACTGTGCCATGAAAAAAACATTTATAAATACAAGCATTGCTGTTGGTGGATGTCTATCATTTGTATCAACAATTGTGTCATTACTGGCCCTGTGGAACTGTATCTTAATCAGCACAATGCACCAGAGAAAGAGAAGAAGAAGGCAACACAACAGCAGCTGTAAGTTGTCAGTTCCATGGTAACCATGCATTAGATGCGGCAACTGAGAGTTACAGAGATGATTATCCTTATGGTTTTCTGGATGTGGTTTAATAGTCAAAAGTTTATTTATTTTGTGCCCATACATGAATGAAAACACGGAAATGAAAAATTCCACATGCTGGAATTTCACCTTCTTTACTTCAGTTAGCAGTTTGAAAGCTGACATTAAACCAATATAGTGATAACTAGCTTACTGAAAAGATTAACAACCAAGTGGAACTGTTCAAATGAGTTGAAAATAATATTAGCTATCAAGCATTTAACAAAAAATATTTTGTGTAAGATGCCTACATATAGCAGTAGTATTTAGTGATAGTAGCCAACAGGAAACTATCTAATGTTAATGCTTAGCTGGATACTGTTAGCTATAACTGATTGCTACCTGGCTACTTAAGATTCTGGTATAATATTAGACTTCTCAGCTAGCTAATATTGAGAGAGTAAGCTACCATTCCCATCAAGCATACATGAATAACCTTGTGAACTCGTAACTAACAACATAAGCTAATTTATAAAATATTACAGCAACAAGACTAAAATACTACATTCCATAAAAAAATAACAACTGGTAAACATTTGTAATCAGGTTTCCAGCTACAGCCCATACCTGTGAATTTCTCTTATTTTGTGGGCATAAAAGACTGTATAGCATGTTGTATTGTTGTATTGCATATACACTTTTATTTTTGTTCTGCATTCTGGGAAACATTGAGTTCACTTCATCCAAAACAACTTTTTTCTCAATATTTCTTTTGAAAAGAAAAGAATAGCAATATATATTTTTTTTATAGATTCCAATGATGTCCCTAAAATATCAAAATGATTAATATTGGCAATAATGCAAACATGGACTTAAAATACTGAATTTGCATTTTTTTCTTTTGTTGAATTCATTCAAATTGAAAGGAACTGAACTTGAACTGAATTGAAAATAAAAATCGGCTATTGCAGCTAGACAGTTAGCTACTCAGTATGCCACTCAATGCTGCAGTGTATTGTCTATGCAGAGCTGTGAAGACATGCATGCTTCTTTAAAAGACCATAATCCTGAAATTCATAAAGGCTGAAGTACAGTGAGAGCAAAGCAAACTGCAACACATTAAACTTTATGGTTCATCTTTTAAATGTTTGTAAATGTTAACCATGTAGGCATGTTGTTTCACATTGTGCCATTACAGCTCAAGGGGAAAGAACACATTTTCATGCTTAGTGTGTTAACAGCACAAAAGTTGAATTCTCTGTATAACATTGTCTTTGTGTTGCAATTCATGTAAAGCAGTGCCATAAATAGAGGGCACAGACCTATCAAATTGGAGAGGATTTCAGAGAGTTAACCCACAGGCCACTCATCACTTCTCATTCTACCTGTCAGCTGCTTCTGTGTCTCAGAGGAGTCAGTGTCCTTAAGTAGTGCCAGGGCCTCGGTTATACCACCACAGCGCTGCACTTCCTGCTTGTTCTCATCATCCTTGAATACCAGGTTACGGAGAGCAGCAGAGGCCGTCTGCCGGACCATGGGGCTGGGACTCCGCAGCAGGGCCACCAGCTGGGGGATCCCCTTCAGCTGTAAAACCTGGTAATCATATCCAACATGCATTGAGTGCTGGTGGGATAACCCTTTTGGCTCCACCTGCCCCCTGCTAAAAACTACCCCACACCACAATCTCCACCCACTCCTTTTCAAAGCATGGTTTCAGTTTTCATCTACATGAATCCGCAAACTACAAGGGCAGATTCCCACAAAACATTGAAGTATGTGAAAGAAAAGAATCAAGGCGGAATGAGGATACTAAGCCGACACAGCCTTAAGGCATATCTGTGCAAATATTGCAGCAACAACCAATGAATGAATGATCTGTGAAAAGGTCTGGAGTGGGGTTGGTAATGTCTCACCTCCCGTTTGGCTTTGTCCTCTTTGTAGGTGCTGTGTTGGATGAAGGATGCCCCACAGTGCTGGTAGTTCTCATCTTGGCTGAACAGGTACTCCACTGCATCCTTCATGGTCATGTCTGCATTACTTCCATTCATGTTCACTCTTAATGAAACAAACAAAAATGTTGTCAAGAACCTCCACATAATGAGCATGTCTCTCAAAAAACATGAACATGACGCATGGGAAAAGTTAATGAAGTAACAATGGAATCATGGTTGATAGGCTGTGCCCTGGCCTAGCAGCCATACCTACTCACCCAGAGAAATTACCCTTGGTCTTGGAGGCAAATATGTTGGACTCAGTGAGGCTGGGGGAGTCCACCACAAAGGAGGACTGATTATTAATCATGTGACTGGAGCCAGTTCCACTGCCTTTGACCATCGGAGAGTTGATGGTGCCAACCGGGGTGTTACTTTTCAGATAATGACTGGAGCTGTTGGTTAGAAATTGGCCAGAGTTGGGACCACCAAACTGACCAGGGTTGCTGCTAATATATTGGCCATTGCCGCTGCTGCTGGAGTAGATGCTGGCACGGTTGGGTTGGGAACGGAGAGTGGAGACACTACGGTGCGCCATTGTGTTGATGGGAGCTAGTTCTGGTTCACTGCGACTGGAGGACAGGCCATTAATACGGGTTCCAATCCGGTTTCCAGGCACTCGTCCAGCATTAGAGTTGAAGTTGTAGGACTGCTTCTCCCATTGGCTCGAAGTGCTCATGTTCCTCCTGCCGCTGGTGCCCTTCATAGAGTGCGTAGTGGGAGGAAAGCTCTGTTGTGAGCTGACCTAGGTATGAGAGAAGAGAATGGCTTACACCACTGTACCCCACAGCACATGTCAAAGCAGAACCTGCTCCCTCTTTACAATCCTCACCCGACTATAACATGTCAGCACAGTGAAGCCTGATAACTGCACAATATGCTTGTTCAGACTCACCCAGTCATCCCCCTTCAGGTTGGAATTAATTGCTTGTATGAATAAAACATTTGCATCAGTGTTTAAGGGCTTTGTGTTCTGGAAGAATCTTATAAAAAAAGATGAAAGTACTCTGGTCTTTCCAGCCAGTTTTAAACACCACATATGTGGTACCTGTTAAAAAAATGATTACTGTACAAGGGAGAGGCGACTTGAATGAAGTAGTTTATTCATTGCACGTGATGTAGTTATGCAACTGGTCATTTCTGAAGGTAATTCTGATTAAGCACAGCATCCCACCCAGCATTCAAACCTCAAACAATTTCAGCTACATACATACTCATCATGCTGCCATCATAGCCTACTCAGCTTTTGATGCCTGGGACAGCACAGGGTCTACTACTCACCCATCGAGCCACAATGGCAAAAAACCAGTTAATCTTGTCCTCTCTAAACTCCCAAATTAACTATGTTTTTTTTTTTCCCACCCAGGTGTGGTGACTCAGATTCAGGTGATAATGGTCACAGATGAGCAGCAGTGATGAGTCAAGGTAGAAAGAAACTAGAGGGGATTTCTGTGAACCTGTAGCCACCTAAAGCAGTATACAAGACAATGTGCTGGCTGCTAATTCAGTTAGATCAAGACACCTGTGAAACTGAAAAGGCAATCAAAATGGTGACCGTGTATATGAAGAAAACAAGATGGATCAACTTTGAATTTTGAAGATATTAACGTGCAATTATGAAAACACAGGCATAAGCCTTAAGGCACCGCAAGAACTCCTTACATGGGACTTACACCTGCCTGGGGGAGACTTTCACCGAATTGTGTGCTCCAGAGAGCTTCCTGTATTTGGACAAATGTATTTCACTCTGTGTTTTTATTAGCTCTGTCATATTGGCACCACTGTGTACTCATCACTAAATATTTGCCCCAATAAGCTCAGGCACAATGATTTACAAAACTTCAGGTGGACATTCACAGGCATACCAATGAGTATCAACCAGTTCTTTCAGTTGGGTAGTCCATTAGTAAAACTGTCCTGAAAGGGCTGCTCCGTTCCCGCCCTGTTTGTATTTTTCCCTAGCATTATCATGTTTAAGAAGATATAATTCATGAAACATTCCAATAACTTAGCTTCTACTGAACTCATAACACAGTACATGTAATGCAAATGGTGTCATGTGTGTCAATTCATATTGTATTTTAAATAAAGTAATAATGCAATGCCATTAATTCAGGCCTACAGAGAAGATAACATCGCCTCTTCATGATTTACACAGTGTTATATATGCTGTGGTTTGGGTTTCAAAAGCTTCACAGCACTGTGATGATAGCAACGAATGAAAAACTATAAAAATGAAAAATAAACTACAGACAGTCCCTGCGTTACGGTGGTCCGACATATGATTTTTCGACTTTACGATGGTGCAATAGCATCACTTTCAGTACAGTATTCAGTAAATTACATTAGAGATTCAACACTTTATTATAAAATGGGCTTTGTGTTTATGATTTTGCCCAACTATAGGCTAATGTAAGTGTTCTTAGCACACTTAAAGAAAGCTAGGTGAGGCTATGATGTTCAGTAGGTTTGGTAGGTTAGGTGTATTAAATTAATTACATTTTCATCTTATGATATTTTCTATTTACTATGGGTTTACCGGAATGTAAAAATGTAATGTAAATATAAATCAGGGACTGTTTGTATATGAAAACTAAAACTGTAAGGGGAAACAACATTCATGTCTAATCAGAGCTTGTGATGTGGTGCACGACAGTGCAGTACCGTTTTCATGTAGGTAGCTGCTCCATTTGCGTTTCCTTTTGAGAAGACACTTCCATTGGGCATGGAGGGAGAGTACTTTAAAAACCGAAATTCGCTATAAGCACCTGGGGTCTTAGGACCTGTTGAAAACACAATGTGACAAGTCAGTTTCACTTAAGGAAGAACAATCCAACACAATAAATCTAAAAATCTTTTCACCAATAGTGAATTATTTTCATTATTACACTTAGTTTTGAAATTAAAAATTCACAGAAAATAATAGCATCAACTTTTGACAAATGCAATATATGTTAAAGGAAAACAGTACAAAACAAATAAATCACATTTATGAGCTCAATAACCACTGCAGTAATTTAAGATCTCAGCTAAGAGACACTCAGTGAGGCTTGACTTATGTAACCCCTGCAGCAAATAAACAGTGAGTTTTCCTCATATAGGTGTGGATTAGAGCCGTGGGAAAAGACAGGTTGTGTTGAAAACTGTGCGAGCAGTACACATGAAACAATCAAATGTCAGACCGTGTGAATTCATATATCAAACTGAGGTATACACGTCCTATAGCTATACACATCCTCCTCCATTTAAATCACCACACCAAATATTTTCTGAAAATATATTTATGTTAAAAATAACTGCAGAACCCACAGAAGAACAATTCCTGAAACAAATAAATATATTTCTTCAGCTGAAATGGAAGCTTTTTACTTTGATTAAGGCGAGTATTTTCTTCATTCTTGAAAAAAACATTTAGTTATATCAAGTACTGCTGAGCGTACCGGCTTTGGAGAAACAAACCACCATTTCCCCTAATCCTTGAATAAATATTAAAAAAATCACATAGTGCTGGGGTTGAAATGATTTGCAAAGATTCAGTGACCAAAGCACACAATATGCCTGCCAAATCCATTATCTCACGCAAGCAAGCGCATACAGCTACTTAAGATAATACAAGTTAATTATGTATTTGTTGCACCGCTTTTGTCTTAATGGTTGATGTAGTGTGAGAAAGGCTTTCTCTCACACCTCAGATGCTGTCTGGAAAGAATGCATAGCACAAAGGACTCAGAAAATTAGACCTCTTACATTTTGGAACATGCTGTTAAACATTGTGGCACAACATTAAATATCCAACAAAGGACAAAACACACAGACACTCTAACGTAACAGATGCATGTGCTGACCATAAATCAACAGTTTCTATTTTGACGAAAATAATCAGATTTGTTTACACTTCTTCCCTCAGCATCCTCCATATTGAAATCACTCCAAAGTTTGTCTTGCATAAATCATAATCAGTGGACACAATGGCAACGTTGACAGAAACATTTGTAAGGTTTGTTTCAAAGCATTTAAGATAACGGCATCCATTACGTTGGTTCTGGTCCATTTTTCAGGCTAATAGTATTACACTGTTAAGGACTTGGCCAGGTTTAAGATTTAATTAGAGATATTCACCAAAGTACTGTGGATCAGCTTTGCTAATAATAAAATGTTCAGTGGATCTTATACCAGGCCCTAATGAGCCTGATAGACTGCACATTAATGAACAATTTTGAAGAAACTGCATGGATAACATGCAGATCACTAGTTGCTGTAATTATATTACTTACAGAAAGTGAATATGTGCTTATTTGAATGTTAACATAGGCAGTTCGTATTGTGCTTCATTTACATACATAGTCAGGCAAGAATGTCGTAATAGTTAATGTCCATGGGAAAAAACTTGAGAATTACTGACCAATGACAAAATTGATGACTAAATCAGTAAAAATGAATCACATTGAAGATAATCTCAAACTGTAATTCACCTTTGTAGATATTGCAGATAGACCGCATATGCAATGGGACTACTCTGATCCTTAATAGTTTTTCCCAGGTGCAATCTGAATCCACCACCACTATATAAATGAATCGGCCACTGTCAGGTGTCATACTGCAGAAAAATCCTGATCATGCAAGTAGGAAAATCAGCTGCCTCACTGTATCTGTAGGTTATTATGAAAGTATTTCATAACATTGGGAAGGGCTTGTCTGTGGTTCATTCTCACAGAGCAAAAAGAATAAATTTGTAAATGCAAATTCAGATCGTTAGATTTTTGACAAGTGCTTTGCAAAACCCCAAAATTTCCCATCGTTGTAGGCACCTCTTGATATTCACCCTGAAACGTGTTTTCTAAGTTAGGCTTCTGTGATAATGTTAAAACTAGAGCTGCTCCAAATATCACTGAGGGCCAGATCCAGACCTGTGCATAAGAGAGACTCACACACAAAATACACTTACGCAGAGCTCCACCTCATGTTCTAAATATAGGCTAAATAAATAATAAATAATAGACTAAATGCATATTAGACTATTTCAAAAGCTGCAAGTCAATCACAAATAGTTTTGGGTGAGTATTTTCTTTGTGGCATATCAGTGACATGTTGTAAGACATACTTTTTTTTTCCTTTTATTATTAGGATGTATCTGCTCAAACATTGTTTTATTGCTGACCCAGGTGATTAATTCATCTTTGATGTACAAAGCACTATTTCATTCTCCTGTTACGTGGAACACAGTATAAATTGAGCCTCTGTATGATCGTTTGCTCCAAAAGTGACTGTGTAGCTACCTCCTAACAGCAAAACTGTTCCTGTTTGTGAGTTACTGCTTCTGCTGCAAGGGAATTGGCTGTGGTAAAGCCTACTGGCAGGTAGTAGCCAACTTGTGCAACAGTGAAAGTTAGCTCTGCATGTTACAGTCATGAATTTGCCAGTTAATACTGCATCCAAAATAAACTAATTTTACACATGTCAATACCTGAGGTAAATGTTATATCTTAAATAAAATGAAATTGTTGCTATCAATGTTGTGTCATTGTCACTTTGTTTTCTTGTTTTCACAAGTAACTGTTTTATAATATGTAATAAACTACTGATACCAAAAAAATGGCAAGAAGGCATAACTTTTGAAATTGAATTCCATAGCTCACAGCTAAGAGAGAGAGAGAGAGAGAGAGAGAGAGAGAGATGCAAACTAAAGATTTGAGTTGTCCATCCCTACCCATTTAGGGATATTTGAAGTTGTTTATATTGTTTTACAGTGCCTTATAATAGGTAAAAGGCGCGCGCACACACACACACACACACACACACACACACACACACACACACACACACACACACACATTTTTTCCCCTTTTTAACTATTCTCTTTAAGGGAGGACATAATTTCCTCGTGTTTCCATTTTGTGAAATCATAAAAAATGCTGAGGTTTCATGATTTTCGCGATTGTCTTAGCCCACCTCTTTTTATTTAAATTGACAGTTTTATCTCAGTTTGCATCTGGTTATATTCTGATAAAAAATTTAAATGCTACAAAATACCCAACCGTATCCATAATATGAAAATCCCTGAAATATGGAACTTTAATAACTTTAATAATTATTATTATTATTGTCGTCGTCGTCTTCGTCAGTGATGTAAAATGCAAAATTAAAAATGCTTAATATGCAGGACCGCACAGCGTAGCTCGAGGGAGGAATGCTTTCTTACTTGTTGGAGAAAGTGATCCCGATCCACTTTTGCTGTATTTTGACTTGCTTCTCTTGATGGTGTGAACTTGATCCAATACTCGCTGCTGTCCAGAGCGAAGCTTGTTATCCGACGGGAGGGCGAGGGATGTTTCCTCCACTTGTTTCATGGACATAGCCGATCGTAACGGCTCAAGCGTCATCTTGATTTTTTGAATTCTTTTCAACTGATTTTTTTTTTTAATTTTGTCTTCTCAGTATTTGTTACAACGTTTCTACACCACCGCCCGGAACCCTATGATTGCCAACAACAAAGCTATACCAGACAGTTTGGACTTTCTTTCCTCTCTCACAGTGTCAGCGTAAGTGCATTGATCTACACCTTGCCCAGCCCTATCCTGCGGACCACACCTACACTGCACCACGCCCAGGGGCGTTGTTTGCAGGGCACTCCCTGTGTCTTCGCAAAGGAGGCAGGATAGATGACTAGGTTTCAGTGAAAACGTTGGCTGAAATGAAATCAACTTTGTTACAAACAAACGATAAATAAATACATACATAAATACATAAACACCAAAATACAAAGAATTTGAATGAAAAGAAACTGAATGATTCGTCTCTAATTTACATAAAATACAAATTGTGGTCAGTCATATATTTTGTCAGATGTGCACCATGTCCAGGCTGTATAAATTGAATTGCTCGATTAATATTTATGAAAAAGTACAACAAGAGACCTGTTTTTGTCTTTCCTGCCCTGAATCTGCCAGCTGCAAGGGCAGAACGTGAGATAGGGACAGTGAAAGTGAGAGTAATAATTTAACAATCTTAGTTTATGGTGCACGGCTGGGCGCGCAGGTGGGATTAGCATGTGTCCAAGTAATGTTTCATTAGCATTACACAAGGCATGCGCCTGATTAGACCTTATTTTAAGACCAACCATGCCAGATGGATTCACAGTTATCACAATGTTGGCACATAATGGAACCTGTGTAGGTCTGTATTTAGCAAATCAACTCACGATTAAAGTTTAAGTAAACTACAATGCATGAACTGCAAATGGTCATTTACAGTATCTGCAAAAAAAAATAAAATAAATAATAATAATATATATAAACAGGTATTGATTCAGTTTTACTATTTTTAAATACATATTCAACAAGTATAGAAGCCACATATGTATAGAAGTCAAATATATTTAAAGAACTAATTATTTCAAGGTTTCTGAAAAAAATGCAATTGCAAATGATGAAAAAAATATGATGCAGGCACTACAACAAAAACAGGAAAATGTTAAAACTTGTTCTATGGCTATTAGTAATTGTGGATTTTTCTGTCTCATCATCATGATTGAGATCAATTGCTATGAGCTGAAATTGTGGTTCTCAAGGTAAAATGCAAGACGTTACAGTGATGTTTCCTCTAAATGCTTGCATTTTCTGTCTTGAGTTTTTTGAAGGCTATGTCAAACCTCTCACTGATAATAGAAAAATACAAGCACATACACACAGTTTCACATTATAAGCAAACATATAACACTGTGTGTGAAAGTCAGTACACATCTGTATGTTTGCGGTCATTCACATATTTATGCACTCAGGCGTTCAAACACACACACACACACACACACACACACACACACACACACACACACACAAAAACACAGTTGAAATAACTAATAATAATAGTAATAGTAATGTTTTGAATATATTGTACATAGCATATAGATAGCATATAGATTTTTATGTACTAGTGAATCCCAGATATCTTGTATGAACTCATATTATATATATGTTTTGTAACTCTTTTTTTATTATACATTAAAAACCTAGGAAGTAAAATAAGTACATAAGTAAAATAACCTTAAAAGGCAAATGACCTAATGCATACACTAGATTTTAAGCAGATTTCATTTGAAGAACACTTTTAAAAAATCTAACAATTTTAAGGGTTTAACAATAAAATATAAAATTATTTATTGATACACTTGAAAACAAAGAGATTTTTTTTTTTTTTTGCAGATACTGTGTTACTCAAAATGGCTGCTAAAGGAGGGATGCAGATCTATAGTGATGATAGGCAGTGAGGAGCCATTCCTCGGAAGGAAAGGCCAGCATTTCGGCAGACAAATGGCAGAGTTTAAAGGCCAGCTTAGGACAGAGCCAGAGGCTGCTGGTGGTGGGGCTGAAGCAAGTGAAACATAGCTCACTGAAACTGCACACAGATACAGGTAATGGCCATTTTGGTGACTGGCTGTTGATGAAGTTGAGTTAAGTCACTGTATGTGTCTGTGATAAAACTTTTTTTATACTCTATAAGCCTCTCGGGGAAATATTTCATTTCTACTTTTAACACAGTTCTGGGAGTAGCACTGTGTACAAGTATTTGCAGACATGGGGATACAGGTTTTTTTTATTTTTTTTTGGGGTTTGCAGTAATGTGTTAAGGCAATACTTTTCCATTCTCTTATCTTACTAAACATTAATCTCTTCATACTGAATTTATATTCTCCCTTTTGTGTCTGATCAGCAGTAGTTTACATATCATCACATGGATATTACTAAGAAGCTGTAAACGGTCATTTCAATGTCTAATATGCGGGATATTATCATGTCACAATGAAAGCCAATTTAGCACACAGAGACTGCATGTTTAAGGCAGCTGTCTCTTGCTGACCCTTTCATGAATAAAAAGCCATTCAGTTCATGATGTTTTGTATGACTTTTTAGCTCACAAAATGTCCCAATAACAGGTCATCTTGTATTGCAAATTTAACCCTGATTGGCCCTGACCTGCTATTTAAGCTTGATCCAAGAATACACTGAATATTTTAGCTGCTGTAGATAAACACATTTTAAAATATTATTTGTATATTAGTTGCCATTATGTGTGTGTATGTGTGTATTATCTTCAAGTGGATTATTGGCTGTAACTCATGAAATGTTAATTCATTTCTTCACACTTTATTTTCTTTTAAATAAGATATGAATAAATAAAATATAAATATAAGGTTTATATTTTCCCCCAAATTGCAATGTCCTGGACAAGCAATGGTACACGTGAACAGAACTGAGGAGGCAATGTATCTTGTTTACTTGAAAAGGAGCTTAAATCCCACTGGCAGTTAGCTACTGGACATAGCTAGCCTTGTCTTCTATAGAATAAAATACATAAAAAAGAAACTACCATGCATAAAAAAGGCTACACGGTCAGATTTGTTATGATACAACATATCATGTTATGTGGGAGTTCTTCCTACCAGACACAGTAGCTTTACAAATATAAAAATTACAAATGGCTTAAACATAGCAGGAAGAATAAAAGCCATATGCATAAAAGAGGAATTTGGGCATACAGAGTCAGAAAACATATTGCATAGCAACACAAATTACTTTTCAGAACAAAACATAAGTTTAGAATTGAGTCATTATAATGTATATAGAAATGTTATAGATAATCCCTTCTATTTTGGAATTACTGATTGTTTTAACTGGGCTTTTTAAATATTTTCCCACACACAAATTACTTATCTTGTCACATTTTTGTTATGATTATGACAGAGGAGTAGAAGTTATTCATTCAAATGAAATATGAAAAATCAAAATTTTTAATCAATGTTCTTACACACATTTTGTACAAAACATTAACTGTATTTTGAACCTTGGGAAAAAAAAATAGGAAAGAGAAGAAAGTGTCCGTGACACTCAAACATTTTCTTACAACATACAATATGTCTGCCCATTAACGTCTGCAAGAGTTCCTGTTCATTTATGTACCATAGACATCCTCTCTCAGTCAGACTGCTGCAGATCTCACAACAACAACAACAACAAAACATTAGATAATTTCAGTAATTGCAATACTGACTGACAGCATATAAAATATTGGTTTTTGGGTCATTCTGGTAACCATGGCTTCAGTGAACAGCAGCATAACTGATTTCTTCAGATTCTTTTATTTTTAAAGAACCATTGAAAAACCTTTGTTTCTGGATGCAGCCTTTTACTTAGATCCAATCCTCAGGTAATATGAATGGTCATATTGCACAATCATTTCAGTATAGCTAAATATATCAGCCATAAACAACACTGGCACCTTGTGGCAAATATGGAGATTGTACTTTATTAGAGGGTAAATTTTGATTTTAAACCCTCAGATAACTTGCTTACTGATTAATTATGAATAAGTTTTAATATAGAAATTGCTTGTACAACAACCTTATATTCATGGAGTCTTAATCTGGTTGAAGATCAAGCCAAAACTTAGTCGGATTCTTTTGTTTTTATTGTACATTTCTAGGACACTTCAATAACATCCTTACAAAATGAATACAGCAGCATCCATATCCTGTACCAGCACCTGTGTGTGCTTTTGCAAATAATAGAGGCTCAGTGTTCATTTAGACCAAGGCCTGTATACATCAATTGTTACATAGCATGAGTACTGATCTGTGTGTTTTGGGTATTTAGCAGGGAAATTAGCTGGGTGAATCTGGTCCGAGATCAGCACTCCTAGTCTGAGATGCATTTTTAATGCAGAACAAGGAGTGATAATAGCACCTTGTGGACCATCTGAACAATTTACTTCTATTGAGTGTAAATTTAAGTGTAAGGATACACATACAGCATGTGTAGTTTACTGAAACAAAAAACATCACAATCCGCCCTCTCAGAGGAATTCACTTGTCACATCAATTCTTTACCGAACAAGTAGGGGATTTTTATTTTACATTTGTTTTTTGTTTTTTTTCTCATAAGGAACAATTACACCATTAGTCAAATATGAATGTTGAGTGCAATAGAAATTCGGTTTGATCTCAAGCTTTAAATGACAGAAAAAATGTATCTAAATGTGCTACACGTACTTTCATAAAAAGCAGCAAACAAGAAGCCAAACTCTCTGGTGGTTTGTCACTGCTAATTATAAAATAGCCAAAGCAGTACTGACAACAGTGGCTATTTCCTAATACAACCAATTTCAATCTGAAGATAAAATCCACCAAAGTAAAAATAAAAAACTTAAAACATTAAAACTTGCTGATTCCCTAAATATTTTTTTTTTCACACAGCGTTAAAAGTAACATGATAAACAGTGAATTGGCTGCAAGATCCTTCAAAACAGATGATTGTGTTAAGCATTAATAAAAACAATTGTTAAACCCTAAATCTAACATGATATAAAACCCATTTCAAAATTTAAGGATTTTGTTTTGATTTTACGTTTAGTGAATATTCAGTGAAGTGAATTGATTTTTGCTAATTCAAACAATTATTTCTTCATATTGTAGTTTTACTGTCAAGCAATAACTACCAACAAACCACAGCAGACTGAAGAGAAATGGAGAAACTGAGTTATTCCAGAGGAAGTGATGCACTTGACCTCTGCTGTTGCAATGGTAAAGTTTTCAGACATCACGGGTGAACCTATAAACTGCAATATTTACTGACATTTTCCATCACTTAACAGTACCGCTCAGTTCCTTCACTCCCTTATTTGTGGGTGAATGTGGTTTTGCAGGTGAACATTTATTTATGCTGATTACGTTCTATATCATTTAATTCTCAAGCTGTGCAAATGATGTAATATTTTCTCCAAAAGGTAAAGTAAAAACAAAAATACTGTACACTAAATAATATAACTTCAATTCAACTAAAAACGTGGAAACCCAAATTATGTCTTTTCCTTTGCCTGTACATCTATACATCTGAACTATGGCTCCCAGGACCAGGGTAGGTGAGCCCTGCTTTCAGAGAAATGTTTAGAAGGACTCAAAGGCATGTAACCTCATAACCAAACTAATAATTGTGATTAGTGAACCATTGGATTTTGGTGCCAAAGAGAAGTTTTATCACCTTATTGTCTTCAGCCTGAATTATTTCCACATGAAAACTTGAGTAGATTACAGTCATTTAGAGGGAGGATTATCATGGTATCAGTAAGTACATGTTCAGGACACAAACACAAATACACATCATATGCAATGCACTGTACTTGGAAACCTTACAGTATTACAAATTACTTTCTGTTAATCACTTTGTTTAGACCATAGCTTATTTATGAAGTATAATCATTTTCTGTTTGCCCTGTGCTCTGAACAGACTTAATTTTGTGCCTATACATGGCCCCACCCTAAATTCCAGTTCCTAGTTCAGATGGAGCCAAAATGGGCCGGCACAGGATTTGTTTTTTTTTTCATAGCAGACACACCTTTAAAATTGCACTGCATTATTTTACACATTTTAAGTGTTGTTTTTAATAACAGGGATTAATAATGACTCATGTGCAGCACCTCCTGATGGTCTGATCTTACTCTGCCTCCTCTGAAACGTGTCATTTATGATGATGGGACAGCAGGGCTGCCACACCTACAACAACTCTTGGGCAGCAAACCGAGGGCAGCAGACCGAGGGACGGAGTGACACAGGGAAATCTCTCTGTTAACTGATGTGTGAATTCATGAAATGTATATAACTGGATGGACATTACCCAAGGTCGGTAATGGCTAAAGTCTTGACCTTTCTCATCCTCCTGCAAAAGGCTCCATTAGTGATGATGGACAGGAAGAGTTGCACTGCCATGCCCACCACAACTCGAGTCAGATTCTCCACTGCACAGGAAACTGCAGGGTGGAGTAACACACAAAGGAGTCTCAATGCTATTGGACATGCTGTGTGTCTGAGCTCATTCATGAAATGCAAGCCAACAATAGCAGTGTTAATGACTCACTTTCATGTGCAGGCACAAATCCGTCACTAATGACGGTGTGAGACGGCACCCCTGCCCTGTTCCCTCTGCATCTGTATTCACTTTGGTAGGAGCCGTTTCCAGGGATCAGTGTGTATCTGTCCCCGCTGTGGTTCAGTGGAAGGTGCTGGCTGTCTCTATACCAAGTGTAGTTCCACTCATCAGAGCTCCCCTCAACGTCACACCTCAGAGTCAAACTGCCAGTCTTGAAGAAAACTGATTCCCTAAACAGAAAATATGTTCATAAAATCAACATGACACTTAACTGCTCGCATACATATTCACAGTACAATATGAACAATTTCTTTAATGAATCTATTGAGGTGTTTCAACTGCATGTCAAACAATTTAATCTTTGTATTGATAATAAAATGATTAAATGGGATAAGGATATAATCTTTCTGACTGAATAGAGGCTGTCTGGTCTGTGACCTTACTTAATGCATATGTTTAGACATTGGTTATTCCCTGGCATGCCTCAATACTCTGGGACAGTCATTAAACAAATTACAAACAAAATATAAAGGTAAAAACACAATGATATTGTTAATGCTACACAGGTGGTTAGTTACGCCTGCCATTATTATTTACAGTATGTTGCTGCACTTCTCACTCAACAATGAAATTGCACTAGAGCACCTCAGCCCCTGCACCCCAGTGTATTAGTAAGGGATTTATATTTTACCAACACAGAGGTGGCAGCACTAGTGTGATCCCCAACATTAGTTTTTTTAACCATGTACTTGACATCCTGGGAATGCAATTCAAACTTGCATTAACCTCTAAGGGCAATGTCTGTACTGCAATAACCATATTCATAATCATCTATTCTTAGCTTACATTGTTAACAGTTTAGTGACCCTGCTTTATCTGTCTCACAAACTCCCACTTCCACATTTCTACACTTAACAAGCTCTCTTATGTTACAGATCACCCAATAAAACAGCTGTACTCACCCAATACAGTCAGTGAGTCCATGGACATGTGTAGGCATGTCCATGAGTCCAGCTATGGCTTGTGATGACCTTGACCACTCCCATATCAGGTTAGTCTATTGTATTCACCAATTAGCCTTACCATTGCCCATTACCACAATAGTCATCATCTACACCCTCTGTCAATCACTACACATGCAGCTCCATGCAG
This sequence comes from Albula goreensis, assembly GCA_022829145.1. NCBI lineage: Eukaryota > Metazoa > Chordata > Actinopteri > Albuliformes > Albulidae > Albula > Albula goreensis. Next base: position 14,024,191 of record CM040754.1, on the reverse strand, counting down.
TCACATTTCCTGTGTTTTTTATTTGTGTGTTCATCAGTAAACTTCCATAATTTAATTATGATGGCTGTCTTGAAAGACACCCTACAGCGATAGTAAACAAGCTTTGGAGCTTTTTTACACAAAAACACATTTTTTCTTTGTGTAAGAATTATAATAAAAATTAAAAATTATTTTCATGTATTACCATCATTGTGTGTGAAGGTAATCAAATTGGCCAGAACTGGAAAGAAAAATAGTTTGGACAAAGTCTGTAAGAAATATATTCGATCCAATGCAAACACATAAATCATATAAGAAATAATTGAATAAACATATTAAAAACCATGAACTGCAAGGAAGGAAACATTGAGTTGTTTGGATAATAGAAGGAAACATTACTGAAATTATTGAATTATTTCATACAACATTTCTGAATAATAGTGCTTGCTCTTACCACTGTTTTTACCACTCATAGTATTAACACTCAGTCCTACTAATTATCACAGATGCCTGAGAATTTGGCACATATTCTCATTTCTCACAGGCTATTCTGAACAGTTTCCACAGGTCCACTGAATCCATTTCTCTCACCGTAGAGTTTAGATGTGTAATTCCTGATGTTGTCCTCTGTGTAAAATGAGCTTTTCTGTAAGTCTGCAGTCACCCTGTATGATACGCATGCTCTTTTCACACCTTTCTGAGCAGAGCCCATCATTTAAAATGTCATTGTGATGTAAATACCTGTGGTTTGAGTGTACACAGGCAGTCTCCAGGAGTAACAGACACATCAGAACAGGCCCAATGACCAGCGGATATGAATACAGACATTCACATATCATTCATCTTAAAGTGATAAATTAAGATTTTTTTTCTCAAAATATGTCATTTCTGCTACACATTCAGCACTACTGCATGTGTTGTGTACCATATTTGATGATTTAGCGATTGAAAATTAATGAATATGAAATTAGCATCTTAGGCTCTTCATGACTGTTACTGCAAAGACGAAAATGACAATAATTTTGAATTAGCGCTATTCAGCATCTAGGGCTCCCATACTTTACTATCTAAATGTTAAAACCTTGGGGCTGTATGCAGTGAGCTTGTGTGAATCGTTTTGGGTTTGCAATATAAATATGTGTAACAACAACAAAATTGTCTTTTAAAAATATAAATGAAAGGTCTTTGCAAATCTCATCATACTTTTTTATTTACATCATAACAAATTATACACATTTTTTGCATTGTGTGAAATATTTTTTCTTGGGGAGTAACAAATAATGAAAATTATGAGAATAAGTAGATCCTCTCAGGGCCACAGAGGTCTTTTCAATTTCCTTTCATACTCTCTTCCTCCATGCTTTCACATTTCTTGACCTTCTTCAGTTTTTGATAGCAGCATACTCAGTGCTGCCCCCTGGTGGAACTTCTTGAGCATTTGAATCATAACTCAAATTGACATAGGTGTTGAGGTCACACAGGGCCTGACTGCTCCTCCTGCTCATCACCTCAGCATACATAATTTCTGTAACATCCTCAAAAGACTACAAGACAGGGCAAAATATTAGCCAGGAGGGTCAGTCTTCACATTTCAGTTTCCTTATCAGTCTCATTCAAGGGTATCAAAGGGGTTTATCAGGTACTGTGTTCTAATTAAGTTGTCTAGGAGGATATTTTAATTTGATATGTTGGTGTATGTATACAACAGATCCACATAGTGGTGGAATTGTTATTGTATGAGCAGGCATCTCATGGAGGTAAATTGGTCTGATTATTATCCATGTCCATATGCCTTTTGGTGTGTCTATTATTTTGTCTACAGCCTGTAGTCATAATCATCATAGTCATTGACTGCATTTATTAAGCAACCATAAATAAGTAATAGAATTCATCCTGACATATAACAAAAGTTATAACACAAATTCTGTACATTACATTGTCATTTTAAGGTTGAGATTAAATTATTTGTCCAAGTAATGTTTAAAAAATTTTGATTGAATCCAGACCTGAAACTCTAACAACAGATTTAATAAGGACTGCAAAGGAGGTTAGTTACCTTCAGTCTATCTCTCTTAGCTTCTATCTGTTGTATACCTGAACAGATTAAAAAAAAAACATGGAAACACAAATAAGCATGGTTACAAATCACTTGTTTTTAGGGTTTTCAGTGAATTTCACAACATGGAAATACTCCAATAATTTTTAAGACAGCTTGTAATAGTAATCATAACTTCATACTCAAACATGCCCAGTGAATATCTATTTATGACACATCCATTTAAATAGTAGTAGAATGTTTAGAGAACAGATAAATAGTCACAGTTTTTAACATTTCAAAAACATCACAGCTGGTTGTTGCTCAGATGTTGTAACTTGTAAGATGTTTGTTTACAAAATAAATTATATATCATTAATTATGTGCTTTAGAAAGAACACTTTCACATAGCCTTGCAGTTTAACATAGATGGTATGCCCTGTATCATTGCCCTGTAAATGTGGAATTATCCTCTTCCTCTTTTATTCATGAAGAAATAGCCTGACAGGATGACACCAGGTCAAACCATAACTTGAGTGATTGCAATCTGTGGAGCAATAACTTACACAGTCTCTGAATATTTCAGTTTAATCTTTGTAAACAGATTGCAGACAGCGAACAGGTCTGCGTAAGGACATTGTTGCGCAAACTCACATCTAGCCCTCCTCCATGCTTCAGTGAGGATGAGGGCAAAACAGAGGATGAGCAGCAGGAGCCCTGTGGAGATGCCCAGGATGCTCAATATGTCCAACCATCCCGACCAATCAAAGCTGAAACCGAGCGCAGCTAGGGTGAGCGACCATCATTTCCCACAGTTCACACATAGCGCAGTTAGAGTACATTTGCCACATACAAACAGCAATGTGCTCTCTGCAAATGGCTGCTCTTCACATGATCATAAAGTGTCATTTGTGAGCCAACTCGCAAAACAACAAGACTACGTACCCACATAGCTGAAATGCAGTTTGAGTGGGCATTCTCCGTCTGCAGTACTGAACCAGTGTGGTCAGTGTGAATGATCAAATCATGAAAATCAGTGGCCAAATACAGTTCTTTTGTGTGAGTGACCTGAAAATTCTTACTTGTACACAGCTTGCACCATCTTAGCTTTACGAATATGTCTTAATGAAACAATGAAAAGCACAACATTATTTCATTTGACACTCTTTACTGATGCATCAAGTGAATGTAAATGCATGTTGCCTTCCAGTGGGCATTTGAGGGATTTGGAGTGTTCCACTGAGAGAGGAAAAGGTATTTTACCCTGTTTCTTTCTTCTGTGATGATGATTCATTTTGGAATGGCTTCACTACAGTATGTAAACTGAAGTTGGTAGGCTCCATCGAGGTCATGTCTGTAATTGTAGCTGCTGCTTTAGTGGTGATCTCTGCACTTGATTTTGTTGGAATCACTGGCCTCACTGTCAATGGACAGAAGAGGACAGTTTCTGTCACCAATTCCACCAGCTGCCTTGGGACATAGACCAAGTTGCTGCTTAGAGTTCTATTGCACATACATTTTTACTCAAATGTTTGAGTAATGTTTACTCAAATATTACAACTCTGCTTATATGCTGTGCTAACAATAAATTGCATTAGGTCTAAGCAAAAACAATTACAGAAAGTTAAATCCTACATCTTCCATACATTGCTGTAAATACATTTGTCAGTTTTAGGAGAAAGTACTGCATAGACTCCCACACAATGCTAACAACTGAAATAGCCATGCAAAACAAAAGTTTAATTAATCATCACTTACCTTCCACATTGATTCTCACAGGAACAACTTGAGGAGATTTATTATGTCTGATTATGGCAAACCAATACAACCCACTGTCCTGTACTGTAAGGTTCTTCATGGTGATGCAAAATGATCTATTTCTTCTATTGTCCATTAAAGAGATTCTGCTTTTTCTCAAATTAAAGCTTAATGAAGAGGTGCGGCACTGTTTAAACCTTTCAACTTTGCAGAAATATTTGGCATTACTGATGTAATCTTCATCATATCCACAGCAAAATGTAAGAGATTCATGCTCATGGCCTCTGACATTATTGGCACCCCAGATTGCCTTGATTTGGATGCCTTGAAGACAAAACATCAGAGACAATTAGCTGGAGTGACCATATGACTAGTGACTATACAGACACAAAATCACATAGAAGATTAAACAAATGACAGCTTGCATGGTATGACCAAGAATCACCTTCTTTCATGCTAAAATACCAACTGTCACTTGAAGGTCTTCTAATTGAATTTATAGCTCCATTATAATTTACGTCATAGGCAATGTTTGCAAACTTGACAATAAAGAAACAAAACTCTTTACCTGAGAGAAGAGTCATGACCAGAAAGAGCTCCATCAGTGAGGGAAACCTAGAAAGTGGTGAAAGCTAGATGGCTTTTTGTAGATTTTATTTCACTGAAACATCCTTCCTGGAAGCTGTCCTTTTTGTACTCACCGTTAACAATATAGTGATTGCGATACACCACCTATTGGCTCATATTAGGTAAACTACGTATTCATGTGGTGACACAACCTGATAAAGGTGACGTTGACAGTTACATTCTATTTTAATCCAGTGAGTAAATTTCACTCACCAATGGGCCATGTTTAAATACAAAATATAGAAGATAATACAGAAAATATAGAAACTAAAAATACACAGATTTCTCCAACAACTCAGGAATAGTAGTGTCATGCTGCTGTCTGTCAACTGTTCTGCTGTAACACACACAAACGTACACACGCACACGCAATCAATGCAGCCTCCAGTACACCACAAACCAGAAGTGACCTAAGTTAACTGCCACAACTGAGGCTTGATTGATGTATTCATTGCAGTTCCTCTTCTACGCTGCATATTTGCCCATATTTCAATAGTCTGCCCCAGATCAGAAGGGTTATTACAAAGTATTAGGCAAAGGCATTTTTAAAATGAGGAGTGTAGGACCTACAAAATAAAGGCTCCACTGCACTCACAAACAGGAAAAGAATCTGGGTTGGTAGATATTGTAATGCAAAAGGAAGTTAAGTCTTAGTGCCTGTGGTAGACTCCTGTTTCTCACTATGGTCAAAGTCATCCTCCACTGGGCCCTAGTTTATGGGGCTTACAGAAATACCAAAAAATAAAGAATTTATCTTGCCTAGGAGCCAGTGCAGCCCACCAGAAATGCTATTCGCTGTTTGATAATTGAGAAGAAAAATAGTTATTATTCCTATTTATAAGCAACTATGTGCATACATTCACTTTGGGACAGACTGAGTAATGCCTTTTCATATCTTTAATGATATCTGCTTTGTTTATAGAAATACACTATATGGTACTTCTGATTACTTTTCTGTATCTGTTGCCCTTTATGGTCATTGCCATATGTTTGTAGCACCTTCTTACGTAGTTCTCCTTCTATGTTCTTATTGATTAGTTTTGTGTTACCCATCACCCAATGATGATATAAGCCACCATGGGCAAGATGCGTATTCTAGGGAAGAGTATCACAGCCTGTGGGGATATTAGCTGAATCTGCTTTTGGTGCTATATGGAGTGTGCAAAGATTGATATGGTGAATACATGCAGCAAAGTACCTGGTCCCCTAAACCCCAGATTCCTCCCTGACTAAACTGGTGCTGCAATATATTATTCTTATGTTGTTTACAATGTGGAATTTTTGGCTCCAATGCACCAGTACTAAAAAAGAAAATAATGGATTCCAGTTATTCAACAACCCGGCACAAGGGATCACAGTTCACCCTCACCTTCATATTGTATCTGCAATATGTAAGTGCAAGTAATACAAAAAGAGTAAATACTTGGTTCAACAAAACTTACAATAACTTGATTGAAGGTGAGATCTACATGCACTGATCATCTCTATCAGATCTTTGTATATTTAGGATCATTACAGACACAAACATCCATTTATCTGGTTTTCACTTTATGCAGGAAATCCAAATACAGTGAGGTAAAACATTTCAGAAACAATATTTAAGGCTGACCTTTCTCTTTTTTCCAAATCAGCTCCTCAGCAGATTATATCGCAGTAACCCCTTATCTTTATAATGTTTCACTTACTATGCATTGTTTTTAATTAAGTGCATCCTGTCAATAGGAGGAAGCAAGATATTTTAACTCCTACCTTCTTGGGTCAATCTAACTTGTTTTAAAGAATAACTCAACAGCACAGCAGTGTGGAAGCAGTAGCTTTACCACATATTCTGAATATTCACACTTTGCTATTACATTTTAAGTCAAACTGAAGTAAAACCCTTATCATGTGATAACCAAGGACTTTTTCATCCAGAGATGATGAAGCACAAGACACAATACAGGAATCATATAAACCTTTTGATGCCTTTCTATCAAATTAGGTCAAACATTAACACATTTGAAGAACACTCATTAAAGACAGTTAACAGACATAATTAATATGTTTTCTTAAAGGTAAAGTGGCTTTAGGGGCCCCAATGCATTTTAATTTGAAGAATAGACATAATACATGGATTATAATACACAACCCATTAGCTTGTGGACAACAGAATAAGAGTGCAATGTACCATTGGACACCAAAGCTAGTATGCATCACAAATAAAAAAGGACTCAACCCCATTTTCAATTTAAAAATACATCAAACAGACATATCATTAAAGTCAACATTAATAAACAATTTTGAATTGAGACATGTAGCTCTAAAAGTCTAAGAAAAGAACAAAAGTAAACACAAGTATCTTTAAAAAAATCTAGTGAAAAAGCAGTCAGTAAAAGGCACTGCAGTTTTGTGGCCTAGGCTGGACCACATGACAATAACACCTTCTTTAAAGCACTGTATTTTCAGAGTCCATTTGACTGATGGCTTCCCAATTATCGATACAACACTCAATCTAGCTTTCACAACTGTGTCACATTTGAGATGAAGATTGATTCTTTAAGCCCTCATTGGAAGAAAAGGGGTGAACACACATGCTAACTTCTGGAGTTTGATCATTTCAAATCTACATAGACTTCCCTCATCTTTCTGAAACATGCTCTCCACCAGCTTCCAGCAAAAGTTTTTCAATGAATGCCACCTTACAAAACAACCAATCATTTTTACTTTTCACACAGTATACCGCCTCCCCACCCACAAAATGTAGAGCAGGTTATTTATGATGATCTGAAGGTAGTGATATCTAACACAGAGCCCTGTGACACAAGGTGGAAAAGACACAGGGAGTGCTGTGAGCCCTCTGGTTTTAGGAGGTTAGGTGGGGCTGTCTGGGGCTTCCAAACAGTTTAAGGCTTTCAAACAACAAAAATAAACCACAAAACACCACGAGGTAGAAATATTCAGCCCCGACTTCAAAGCAATCACTTTGACCTGGTTAAGAATAATAAACCAAACCAACAAGCACACAAATTCAAACAGTATTTTCAAATAAAACAAAGAGAGAAAAAGGCCAGACAGCCTTCACATTCTACAATCTTTTTCACTCTGTTTCAAATATGTGCCAACAGAAAGGTTGCTTCAGGTTTTCATTCTGTACAAAACTAATTTCTGGCTTTCAAACCATGGCTCTACTTCTCCAAGTTTTCATTCTGTTCATTCAAGACAAGAGGTAGTCATTACCATTCAAGGCACTGCAAAGGAACCATCCTGGGGAGAAGTCTATAGAATAACTTTAGACTTTTTTTTAAACATTTGGTAGGCTGTATTTCATTTTTTTTTTTACACTTTTTCATTTCTCTTGCTTGACCAACACAAAATTACACATTCTTTAACACCATTTTCCCAAAAAAAAAAAAAAAAAAAAACAGATTATCCCTGAAAAATATATTTATTTAGACATATATTAGTATTAGGGGTGTAATGGAATGTGCATGTGTGGCGTACACATCCTTTATTCTCAGTGAACTGAATGCCATGCTTCTTTGTAATTCGAAAGATACAGTAGAGGATAACTGAGTTTGGTGAATTCTGGAAGGGTAAACTGCTGTTATGTGAGAACATAAATTTAGCTCTCCCTCTTAGTTGTGTTTTATGTCATTTTTGAGCATTTCAGGCAACAAGAGTACAATAAATAGCTGGCTTATATTACAGTACCAAATGTACATATACTGAATGGCAGAAGCCACAGCTAGACTACGTGGCACCCATGGAAAAAAAAAAAAAATATTCCATGGGTGGGGGGAGGGTGGGTGTCTGAACATCTGAATATCTTGCACTCTTACTAACATCTACCATGCTCACAGATTTCAAAACAAATAGCCATACCAAATGACACATAAAAACAATACTATGTTTAATAAAAAGTGACATCATAATGCAGTGTAACACTATATATGTTTCATTGACCATTCTTTGATACTTTCAACATGTACGCCACACAGTATAAAATCATATTGAGAACATACCGTACCTCTGTCAATTTGCCAGTGAACAGACATGCTTGTTATAAAGTCAGACAACTTTGCAATAATTGCCCCTGTCATGATCCCTCAATTTTTAAAGTTAATTAAAAAGTAAAAAAATGAAAAACTCATATTTTTAGTTCAAACATATTTATATGAATATATTTCAAGACCACTGTGATGTAAAAAAAAAAAACTTGCAATTAACAAATTAACTTCACTAAGCATTTTTGTACAAGCAAATTGTATTCAGTGTACCAAAATGTCGGTATGTGCTAAAACATGAACCATAACACCCCTAATATATATGTTTTTCACAAAGAAACACAATAAATGCAACCTGCTTTGCTTTAAAATATATGATGAAACACTACCCATCAACAAAGTAGTGCACCATTATTTTGAGTTGTTTTTGTTTCAACTTCATACATGTCATATTTTAGAAAAATGAAAATAGAGTACATTTTTTATGCTTGTTGTGTTCAAAATTTTGGGGTTTGTGTGTGTTTTATTCATTTATTTTTGATTGTAGGCAGGCAGTCTGAGGACAGCTTGTGCTCCAGCCAGTCCTCTCAGTCCCTGACAAGCCGGTAGACATGGTATTGTGCCCCATGATCACTTGTCGACACCTCAAAAACAAATGCAATGCACATCAAGGTCTCCTGGGTCTCCCTATTTGTTACAACCTGTAAGAGTGAAAAGTAAAAAGAGAAAAGATCAGGAGAAAACAATATAACGACAAGAGTCCAAAAAGGATACTGTGTACAGTACTTACAGTTAAAGTCAAAGGCATCGTAATTGGGTGAAGGCCCTGAAAGGTTCAGAGGGTCCAGGGCAGGACAGATGCCGCAGAAATATTCACCAATGTCATGAACAGGCTTAATGGGCAAACCCAGATCTGCTCATGGGGTCCAGGTCACATTTAGAGGCCTCTTGTTATAGTTATGCTTTTGACTATGCTGTACTGCCAAAACATTAAAACGAACCTACAGGTTTGAAGCTTGAATGGCCAAACTTCATAAAATGAAGATTTCACTTCCATCAAACTTTTCTTTGATTGTATCTGCAAAAATCAGTATCTTACAGGTTTTAAAAAGTAAAATATTTTGCATGAATATGACAGAGTTTTTGGAACTCTTCAAATGTTATATATATTGCAAAAGTGAAATTTGTTTTTTCATTTTAAGTGACTCATTTTTATTAGAATAGAATATATTAGAATAGTTTCAGTTCTACGTCATCTTGGAAAGTGTGAGCATTTGAAAATTACAGTGTGGTAGTATTTTGTTGCATGTTCCAAGGTTGGACAAAACAATTGAACTTCACTGATTAATAATCTGTATGATATATCCAATTAAACACATTTGCCCAATTCTTTTTCAGAAACATTCAAGGTAAGTTTTCCGATATTCCAGCTAGGATTGTCCTGTTGTACTCCAAGATGTGACCCCATGCAATACTGGTTACCTGTAGGATAGTGAAGTTCTCCAGGACGCTGTTCATCATGTACTTCTCAGGAAGGTGCTTCAGCTTGTGGATGAAGTTGATCATGTACTCGCACATGGGTGATCGGTGGATTCTGTAGACATATCTCCCTCCCTCAGAGCGTGCATACTCCGTCTATGAGGAAAAGGACCAGACAGCTTCTCTTTCAAAAGGCATATATTCACTGAAGTTTGCATCTGCTCTATCAGTTCTTAATTAAATCAGTGTTGCTATTTGAGCAAATATATTGATTTTGTACAGGATTTGTTAAAGCCAGGTTCTGAAATACTGCTACATTCTGAACACACACACCATTCATGGTAGCCTGCATAACGTCATTCTAGGACTCAATGATGTTATCAATGGCCTCCTATGCATAATGTACCTTGCAAAACTCGTAAATACCTGGTTTGTCTTTGATGTTGGTATCAGATACTATAGGTTGTGTTCTCATTTATTACCTTAGGTCTCAATTCTTGAACCACATACTTCAGAAAAAATGAGGCACACTCTGATTTCAGAAAAGCTAAATCCAGTGTAACTTTCACATCAGCACATCTTATCAAGTGGACAAGGTCTGGATCCATTTTGTGGTGACTCACAAAAGCACTGTTTTACATGTCAAATGAACATAAGCAGTGTGTAACTCAATTCTGGATTCAAACCATCAAATCTAAGAAAAAAATACAAAGATCAAAGTAGATATTCTCATTGGATCTATGAGACAGTGACAATGAGGGTATGGGAGGAGCCATCAAAGAGGAAATGGGAAGCAGGGAGTGTCCTTACCTCAACTTTCTCCACCACCTGCTTGCCGAAGGAGCAGACCTTGGTGGAGACGGTGATGGACATGTTCTCAGAGCTGCTGTACTGACTGCTCACTCCATAAAAGGAACCAGGACCATCCTGCATGCTGCTGCTGTTTAGGTCCGCCTGAAAGAAAGCACAGCTTCACTACAGCACACTCTCTTTTTTTAACGCTTTCTCCCTTTTTTCCCTAAACTGGAAAAGTCAAGTATATTCATAATTTGTGCACACTTCTGTGACCTCTGCTGTCAGTCTGGGAGAGCACAGACAACCATGCTCTCTCCTCTGAGGTACATGTCTTCCTCTGCTTGTTTTCACACCATAGTCCACAAAATGAGCTTACATAGACATGAGTAAAACACTTCGGGGGAAACTTGATACAGACGTTCAAGCACACATAATCAATTCCTCTCCACAGACAATTATACAAAGTCCAGCGCCATCGAACAGTGCCATACCAGAATGTGACTGATGAATGACTGACTTTTGAGATACAAGAGCAGGTCCACAGCCTTGACTCTTCACATAGGAGCAGAATGTGGCATATAATTAAGGTGATTCAATTGAGGAACACCACTTGAGCCTTTGTTTTAGTCCACCATATGGCTAGGGTCCTAAGGATTAAGTTAAGATTCAACCTGCAAATGTAACATCTAATGGCAGACATTTTAACCTGTAACATTAGTACATGTAGCTGACTACAGTAAATAAATAATAAAAAAACAGTAAATAAAAAATCTGACTTGACCTGTACACTCACCCAGAACTTGACCAGGAAGAAGGCATTGTGTGGGCCCTTTTCATACAGGTCCTTCAGCCCACCTTTCTTCTCTGGGAACTTGTCATAGATCTGCCTGACGTCCACTGCCTCCAGGAGTGGGTCGCTGTAGGACGGGTTCGTCTGGCCGATGTGTACAAACAGGTGCTTGCTGTACTGTAGTGGACAGAGGAAAGGAGGGAGGGAGGCAAAGAGGAGCAGCGGAATGCAGTCAGGCAGCCTGTCTGTGGGAAATGTCCAGTGAGCTTGGGAGAAAGCTCCAGCTATCTGTGCACAAGTGGCCTGCACAAATCAAATGTATAAAAGTATCTGGGCCCCAGTGTTTGGCTGTATCAGAGAGGCACTCAGGGTAAGCTCACCGTGTCCGCATCCCTCGGCACCTCCATGAAGGCGGAGTACTCCAGCATCCGCAGTTTGGATGAGGCGATGGTTCGGTCCTGCCACACGGGCACAGCCATGGCAGAGGGGGCAAGTGGGGTTGCTAGGGTTTCATATGCTGGGGGAAGAGGAGAGGAGAGGTCAGGTATTCGGAATGCAACATAGCACTCTGAAGAAAGAACTGTCAAAGCTCACTTCACAGAGTGTGTACTCTAATCACATGAAAAAATAACAGTCATATCATGGCAACAGAGCACATGTAATCTAAAATCATGAGTATGAAAAATAAATAGGATGCACTGACAGTAGATGATGAAACATGTTTTGGTACTTTCTTTTCCCTTGTAACTGTTTCTGTGCCAGCTGTAAGTTTTTAAGATATAATTTTGAGTGGTCATGGGCATGAGAAAAAAACTTTTAGAAATTGTGTGTTGATTAAGTTGAGCAGGAAGCTGAAGAAGCCTTGCTGATTTTATCCTAAAAATGTCTGCATTACCAAAAAGCTTGATGTACGAGGGACGACAATTTCATATCAGTGAAATTATAATGCATATTTAGTTAAATAACATAACTATCACCAAATACTCACCTGAGATAGAGGAGGGCACCGGGCCTTGTAAATTAGGGTACTGTGATTGTGCAAATGGTTTGATGCTGGAAAAGAAGGATTTTGGTGAGATGATCCCATTGTGCTGAAGTGTGAGAGCAATTCTGTACAGGGAATGAATGAGATCTATGATTAAACAATAAAATGATTCAGTTTACCTGAAGTTGCATGGCAAACTTCTTGACCTGGCAATCCCTGGCTACTTTGCAATCACTGATATTATGCACATCAAACACACCCCTCCACAGCTAAGCCAATGAGAAGTTACTTACTCCTGAGAAGGTCCAGGCTGTCCTGGGATGTGGGAAGACCAAAACTGGGGACATATACAATTGGAGAACAGTGAAAATAGTGGCACTACATTAAACAATATTACAGAGCTGACTGAGACATCATATTTCCTTCAATTTACATGTATATGCCTTTCAAAATCATTTTTTAAGATTAAATAATGTTCGTAGTTCAGTCTGTGTAAAATAAGTTCCATAGTTCAGGTAGTGAAGCCACCAAAGAATCTCTTTTGTATTTTATGAGTTCTAGCAAGGAAATTGTTGAAATATTTGTTTGATAGCTACATGATAAAGCACCCCTTCACAGCTGATATCCAAATACAAATTTCCATAATAATTACATCAGCCATACATTTTTAATCCTGCTCTATATATATACTGTTGTGGCTCAGGCTCTGTTTGAGAGGGGCTCACTCTGCCAGGTGCAGGGTATGTTGGCTGGGGCAAGGAGGGCATTGGGCTCTTCATGATGCTAGGAGACACGATCTGGGCTGATGATAACGCTGCCATGTTCTGCAGACACTTGTCTTTGGACACTTGATCCTAGGACAGAAGGAGAGAAGAACATTCATACTCAATAGTGCTGTCTACATTTTACTCACAAACATGCCATACCTCTGCTCTGAATAAGTCAGCAAATTTGTTAGCGGAATTTCAGCAGGTATTACAGATGTAATTAGTATTAGATATGTCCAGTTATCTCAGGGGGCATAGCTCTGAAATGTGAAGCTTGCTTTTCTGATGTTTTGTAATACTGAATAAACATTTTTATCCCAGGAACAAATTTTACTCATTAAAATGTGCTAAATTTTCATGGTTCCTAATACAGTAGACCACTCAAACTTCAGCCCAGAAATTCCATTCTCTCCATATTCCCAGCTGTTTTATTTCTTTTGTTTTTCAAAATGAATGCCTGAATGAGCCAATTTTACCCACTGATTCCAGATCAGAATTATGTGATGAATATAAATTACCAGTATCAAGCCATCAATCACAAGACAACAGACTATACTATACTACTTTGTGAACTCCACTGGTTTTAAATGGCGTATTTCTCATCCACCACCTGGTCTGTGGCTCTACAAGCATATTTTGCGGTCTGTTGAGTACCCCTTCTATAAAAGGTGAACAATGCGGTAACAAAGGGACAGCAGGGTAAAGCTAATGTCTTTTTAATGTGGTGCCAGGGGAGGTGGAGGGAGGGGTGAGCTCCTCTGCTCCTCCCACTGGCCTGCTGTCAGTTCTTATTCCCACACCCAGTCTGAGGAGAGTGCAGGAACCTGAACAGTGAACAGACAGGCTTACCTGAGGGGGGCTTGTGATCAACACAGGTGTCAGCACTTGTCTTCACTTTGGCACACTGTCATTTTGTGTTTATGTATTTTGAATTTGTCTTTTGTTGAATTGTACATTCTTATTCTCTTTCTCCCAAAGAATGGGATACATAGGGCATTGGGCCTGTTTTTGCTGCTTCATTTCTCAGTGTTTTTTTCCCATCCACCACCCAACACAGTGCCCAACCTGTCTGAATACCATAAGCTTATATACACCTTCCTCAGTTATTTCAGGTGTATATAAGCGTATGGTATTAACACAGGTTATAATTCAAAAAAGATGGTTACAAAAAGATTCCCACTGTTCATCAGTGTTCATGACCTTGATGAAGATTATACAGCAGAAAACTTAAAATCTGATTGTGCCAGTGGTTGAAAGACTTACTCATTTGTCATTGTTTCATGGTCTAAATTAAAGATTTACTCATGATTTTAATTATGATACAAAGTGCCCTCTAAATAAGACAAAAATTGTCTGGCATGTTTAGAAATTGTATGTGCTCACATGCCCTAATGAGTTGAATTAACATGCTAAATGCTAAGCCTAGCTAAATCAAGGAAGAAAAATTCAAAGAGAAATGACCCACTCATCAAGAGTGGCATGCCTTTATGCCATATGTATTTAAAGGACCAAGACCTCATTTTCACTCAAATGCTCTGGTGTTCAAAGACAGTCATTTCTAACTACCTAGACCTTACAGTTGAGCACAGTCTGTCAGCATGCACAGAGATGAGTTCCTTAAAAACTTCCATGGGTCTGGGACAAGCAGCTACTGGAAAATTAGTGTCTGAATGAGGCATTGTGGGTACTTAGCAAGGACAATGTGGAGAAGGCCAGGCGATGCAGTAGCAAGTTAATGCCAGTGTGGGCTGTGTGCTGGGAAGTACAGCGAGTGGCTACATTTTACAGCCAAGCAGGCGAAGCAGGTTGCTATATGTAAGACAGACACTTACCAAATTCATGGCCTGAATCAAAAGAAAGAGAGACTGTTAAAAAAAACTCTGGCACAAATGTATCCAGTGAATTAATTCTCTGGGCCATTCTTAAACTTCAGAGAGGCCCTGTCCTTAGGGGAAATGGGGACTGAATAGAGTACAGTCAAAATGGGGCCTTTAATTTAATTGCATAATTTATGCATATAGCTGCAATAAGAACCCCACATTAAGTACTGTAATTGTTTATTGCAGTACATCATACATCTTCATGAAAATGCTCTCGCACTTGTACTAAAAGGATCCTTTGTGTGTGTAAAATGATTGACTCATCTCAGATTTAACACATATCTAATTTTGTTAATTTGACAGTCATGAGAAAAAAAAAAACATATGAGCTGTTTCGGCATGAGTTTAAAGGGAAGAAAACAGGCGAGGAGGAAAGTTAAGAATGTACTTTTGGATGTACTGCATGTTCTCAACAAATGCCCAAAGGATCATAGAATCTTTTCTGTTACATGATCATGTAGTTTGAACATATACTTAAGCATGCATCACAATGGATCCCCAACCAACAGGAGATTTTTTAATCAATTAAAATGAAAATGACAACTATGTATAGCTGTTTTCTCAGTTTCCACAAAGAAAATAAAACAACCAACAATGCAATAAAACTGAGAAGCTCTTGTTTGGGTTTAAAAATATTCATAATGGAATGGCGTCTAGTGTAAATCTCAAAAATAACAATGGCGTTGTTTCCCATAATTTTATATAGTGGCTATTTTATACAATACCATTATAGCGGGTATGAGAGCATGTATTATGAGAACATAGTACATATGTCATGTATGTATTATGTATCACAATGTGGCAGTGATCTGGGATCTGTGACTAAGGGAACAGTATTTCAGTCTTCAGGATGTCAGGGCAAGATGTATAGGACTGGGTGTGGGAAGTAGTGGGCGGGTGGGGGGCCGTGGGGGAAAGGATAGTTGAAAAACAGAGAAAAAGAAAGCAGTTCTGGTGACAGCTACCACTAGTACAGCACTAAAGAAGTTAGTGACAAACACACAGAGCAACCACAGGCAGAGCCATCATGCACCACTGAAATCCCATTGCACTGCAGCAAAAAAACACTCAAATCTCTATCAGCTATGCCCTATGAGCACATATTATATGTGTTTTACAGTATTTCTAGTGAAATCAGTAAAATTAATCTTATGTATATTAAAATCCTGATAATTGGTAACCATATCTTCCTCTGTCACACACACACACACACACACACACACACACACACACACACACGCACACACACACACACACACACACATATTGTATGAGCCATGTGCTTCCATTCCGTGATTAAGATGACACTATTATAAATGGTCTTTACTCTCTATAGCAGCTTGCTACAGAACCACAAGTTAGCTGCCTCAGGCATAACAGGGTACTTAAAATTGTAAGACATGAGCCTCTAAATCTCCTTCTGTGCTGCCCCCCTCTGGTGGAAATGGGAACTGCCACTGCAGCATCATTATCACCTTTGGCTAGTTTCACACTTATTCTTATACAGGTTCCTATAAATGCTCTGTTAAATGAGATAAACACAATTGAAATACAGTTGGTCCCAGATTTTTTACATGTGCTCCTTTGTGTTAAAATTGTTGTTTTCTTTATAGTTCCCTATAGCCTGCTGAAAAAACATCTGTCAATGACAGAAAGGCCAAAGTTACATCCCATTTTGATATGGTTTGGTGTAGATGGAAACAAGAGAACATGTTGATATCGAATCTCATTCTGTAGAGTTTTTACAGAAAGTGGTCTCAATATGAGAGCAAATAAAATAGATTTTTCAGCAACCTGATCAAAGTCTGCCCCTTCACCTCAGCACCAAGATAATCTCCAGGAGCACTGTTTGGTTAGCTCAAAGCCAAGCCCTTTGCAAGCCCCTCCCATCCCAGCTCAACCCAGCCCCGCCAGCAAGAAAGCGCATACCTTCAGCTTTGACTGTATCTCGCGAGATTTTCTCCGGGCAAGAACTTGTAAGTGGCTAGAAACCTGCAGAGAGAGGAGCATGAAATGAAGGCAGAAAGAAAGAAACAAAGAAAGAGGAAAGAGAGGAGAGAAGAAAGCCGTAACCAAAGGGAAAGAGACGCCCGACACCCTAGCAACGACACGAGCGACAGCACCTACCTTGATGCCCACCTGGTACTCTCGAACCTTCTTCCTTGCTAACACCTGTATATGACTAGACACCTAAAGAGTGTGAAAAAGTTTTAAACACA
The DNA here is from genome assembly GCA_022829145.1 of Albula goreensis. Classification (NCBI taxonomy): domain Eukaryota; kingdom Metazoa; phylum Chordata; class Actinopteri; order Albuliformes; family Albulidae; genus Albula; species Albula goreensis. Next base: position 14,006,894 of record CM040754.1, on the reverse strand, counting down.
TTTGTGTGCACATACACACACACGCACACACACACACACACACACACACACACACACACATCCACACTTGAGGCAGTGCAGTTCCAAAAAATGTGGTTTTTCCTAGCTGAATGCATCAGCCTTCGGTTTTTTGTCTTTTATTTGTTTGGTTCATGTCACTGTGGACAAAATCAACATCACAGAATAAGTTATGGGTAGTTTATGAGTATCTCCATGGAGATGATTAGCTTGCATGGAACAAAACCGATACTGTAGAATCCTGATACACCAGTGAAACCAGTAAACTGTGCCAAATGAGTCAGGACAGGGAAATAACAAATGTTTTATTTATAGCGCTGGACCTGCACTGCTTATCTGATTAGAGACATGCATTACTGTGAACTGCTTACTGGAGAGATATGAACCAAACATCTATTTCTTGCTTATCATCCCCCTGTATTGTCTCATTATTTGAGAGAATGAAGGAGGTGATTGCCACATGGCATGCCAGTAACAGATACTGTACTACATTAATCAACAGAAGCTTTTATATTACACATTTTATACCTGTATGATTATACACTTTGTATAATAATAATAATAATAATAATAATAATAATAATAATAAAATGAAACACATATGGGGTACTTATATGGAATGTAAATTAAGTAGACGACTTACTTGACTGTAAATAATCTCTCATGGAATCTAAATTTGGTCAAATGCTAATTCCAATCTAGAGGCAACTAAAATGACGGTGTTATTTCGTGTACGTGTAGCCAGCGTTTTGTGAAATGTTATTGTCACTGTAAATATCTCCATGTGAAATTTGATGACACCATAAAAAGAACTGGGAAACCCATTTAAGATAAAAAATTATTTGAAGATGGATTTTGAGAAAATAAAACATGGAACCTGAAGTATCTGGGCATGTAGCCTAACTCTTTTGAAAATTAGATTGTATATAAAATATAGTATGTTATACAAAGCTTCATACAGCTGTGTTCTTTGGCATGGATCAGTGATTATGAGGCCCTCATATAATCCGCTCATGGGACAGAGCTGGGCCCTGTATAAACCTCACTGGCCCACACTGCTGCTTTCAATCCATTAATCAAAGGGCAAATATTAATATTGATTACCTGCTTTCGTGTCCGGGTTTTGCCTGTTCGGAGCTTGATGTATCTAGCTATCAGTTCATTGCGACCTGTAACACAAATTCAAAACACTTTTAATGAAAGGGAAAAGTCTGAATGTAACATCATTTTTTTACTGACAGAGAACACTGTTACAATAATACAAACCTGTGAATAAGAATAGACATTGCAATTCAAGTGGATCATTCTCTACTCTCAGAGTAGGCAAGGTAATTACCCAGACTTGCCTCAGAAACTATCCAGCTGTGTAAATTGATTATGAGAAAACTTTAAGCTGTGGAAGTCATGATGGACTGTGAACAGAGGTGCTGCTACATAAATTCATTACAAGAATGAAAGAAAAAAGTGAGAATAGCGGATTAAAACTGCTTACAAGGTTTCTATGTGCAATTCATAAGATAATTACTCTCTGTGCTCATGAACAGCAGGCAGAAAACCAGGGGCATCTAGCGCTGCTACCTACACAGTCATGAGTAGTTTCCTCTGGTGAGTCTCATTTGATAAATACAGACACTTCATTTATGTTTACCTTAATTTATTTGTGTGTTTGAAATTTATATGTAAGTGACTTCAACTTAATACAAAAATTGGTTCTCAATCCGGTCTTGATTATTTACACCAAAGTACTGATCATTTTCCACTAGGTGGGGCTGTAACAATTCACACACATGCTCCAGTTGAATGGTATTTCTAAAGGCATTCAGCTATCCAAGAGGAGACATTCGTTCAGGAGAAGATTTTTTTTTCCATTTAACTAAAGGATTCAGATTGGAGAAAAACTCAAATATAACTTATGTACCTTTACATTGGAATACCCCTCAATGGAGTGTAATTATTTTACCACTGTCTTTGTTAAGTTTCAACCACGGATCCATAATGGAAGCAACCAAACAGTTGTTTGTTGTACACTGCCTAAATGTGTATTTTTTTTTTCTTACAATTTGAACTAATTTTGTTGTATTCTTAGACAGAATATTTAAAGCTTGTAAGAAAGGAGTACAGCTTTCAAACTGGCTCCAGACAAACCAGTTCTCATTCAGGGTGGGTTTATAAGAGTCCCCCTTGCAGTTTATGTGTGCATTTCACCCTAAGGTGACCAAACTGGAAATTCATACATAGACTAAAAGAAAAGAACAACACGGTTTGTGAGCAATCTTTCTTGTGTGTGTGTGTGTGTGTGTGTGTGCGTGGTGAGAGAGAGAGAGAGAGAGAGAGAGAGAGAGAGAGAGAGAGAGAGAGAGAGAGAGAGTGTCTGAGTCAAAGAGGAGCTGTGTTAATGTTTGATAGTGAAAGTGTGACAGCTAGACCCTTTAAACCTCATCTCCTAAACTACTTTCTCTGCATCGTCACATGTTCTCCTTGACCTTCAGAAGGGTAAATACAAAATCTTTAATTGTACAGAAAACAGATGTATGAAGTACAACTGCTGTTTCAAACTGATTTAACTCAGCACTTCTCTCCGTTTCTAAGCAACCCCCCGCCCTCCCTGGCCCTACCCCTTGTATCTCCACCCCCGGCCCAGGGACAGACATGCCTGCCTCTGTGCCTCCACATTCCGAGCATTCCTCAAAGCCCATCACGTCTGTGCAAACCAGTCTGATTGGTTGGGAAACCACAGCCGCTGGCTGCGCGCGCAAATGCATTCAATCCCGCGCACACACAGGCACACACACACACACACACACACACACATACACACACACACCTTTGCACGGCAGCGACAGCTGTGGCAGTAACTCTTTAGAGACACAAAGCCCTCACTGTCTTTGCCAACAACTGCATCAGCAAGGCCCCCTACAACCCCTACGCTTCATTTCATATCCAGAGCTTACCCACAGCCGGGAACACCTGCCCTGATCCATTCTGGAAGTGAAAAAGAATAACAAACAGCCTGTCAAAGCACACACACACACACACACACACACACACACACACACACACACACACACACACAAACACACTCCAAATGGTTAGTCTTTTTCTGGTAGTTTTGACAAGAGCAAAAAGTAATAACATGGCATGATTTTGAATTGATATGAAAAGGCTACCCTGTCTTTCCATACTGAATATTAAATATTATTTAGTGTTTTATTACATGCACTAACCCCTCACTGACCCCTATGCCAACAATGACCCTACAGTTCTGAGTAGCAGTTGAGGCCTGAAAACAGCCTGCAGTGTCTGTCTGCTGGGCACTCAAGTGTCTTCCAACAGCTGCAGCACCAAATGGATGTAGGAGAAAATTTTGAATACGTGAGCAGCTACTTGATGCATATGATGAACCTTTCTCCAGATAACTTTTTAATCGGGGCTTCAAATATTCATCAGCATACTTTCTGAGCACATTGACTTTTTATACTGTTGAGAAGACAATACTCAATTTATCATAATTCTACCAGTTTTACTATACTATCCTTTAAAATCACCATTAAAAGTGGTGAAGCAACAACAAAAACAAAAACAACAACAACAACAACAACAAGTTGAGATGGAAAGACCAGGCTGGTCTAGACAAAACACACACACACACACACACACACAAATATTGGGAGTGAGGTATTAAGGCCCACCTCCAGCAGAAGGAACACAGCTAGAGCAGTGAGGACATGTCAGGAGCAATCACCACCCCCCAGGTGCAGAGTACACAGAGACAGACAGGTGAAATGCAATGAGGGGATTAACACTCCTCTGAGACCACTCTCTCTGTCGCTCTCTCTGCTTCATTTACCCTCAGGCTCCCTCCATCTCTGTCTTGCGCTCCAAATTGTATTGCGCCTCTCTCTCCCTTTTCTCTCTCATTCTCTCCCTGATTGCTCAACCGATTTCCAGCAGCCCGCAGACTGACCCGTCTTCCCACTGTCCTGCCTTCCTCCAAACACACGCGCATGCATTCTCCCCATCCCCTTTGTTGGCTGGGTGGAATTTTCCACTCTTCCAGCATGGTGGAACTGGGGATGAGGAAGAGCAGAAACAGATTGCTGTCTGCTGAGAGGGAATGGAGGGTATTTTCCTGCCTCCATCGGAGCAGATCTCAGCATTTCACTATAACACAGGAATTCCCAGAGACGGTGCTTCGTTGGATATATGAAATGAAAAATTGAGAGTAGGGAATGAAAACAAACAGACAAGCAAAACCTTACCAGTCCCTCCTGAATTAAAAACATTTGACCCAGTGATCCTGTAACTCATTTTAACAATCATAGAAGCAGACATGTATCATTAATTTACAAAGCTGTGAGACTCTCTGTTTCAGTCAGAAGCTGGAGAGATCCCTGTAAACTCAACGCCCAGCTCCGGTGGAGCAATACAGAAACTAAAGGATGTATAGATCAGATGATGTTCATTTCTAACTTTAGATGACACCAGACTATTTTGTGGTTGGCGGAAATTATTTATTTTTGATATAACCCTCTAAGGTGTGGTGTTCACAATAAACAAAACCGACTAGTCCACCTCAAAGTACATACGGGGCCTGACTTACGATGGGGTTACGTTCCAATAAACCCATTGTAAGTTTAAAATATCAAGTCGAAAATGTATTTGATACACCTCATACACCAAACCTACTGAACATCATAGCCTCGCCTACCCTACCTTTAACGTGCTTAGAGCACTTACATTAGTCTACAGTTGGGCAAAATCATTAACAAAGCATATTTTATAATAAAGTGTTGAATATCTCTTGTAATTTATTGAATGCTGTATTGAAAATGACGCCATGTCAGACCATCGTAACTCGGGGACCGTCTGTTTCTGCAGATGTTGAAAACCATGACCCTGAGGTTAGACACTGGTTGGTCATTACATAATTGCATGGAGTGCAAATTAAAATTATGTAGCATCCTGATGAAAGAGCGTCCCACTGAATCTGAGGTAACTAAAAAATTACAAAAACATTCCACTGGTTGGCTGGTTGGTTGGTTGGTTGGTTGGTTGATTAAAATACAGTTTGACTGATTTAAGAATGACCTCTCTAAACCCAGGTTGGATGCCTGGAAGTAGACATGGACATGAATAGAATACCCCTAGTGTCACATCATGGGTAAATTGGGAAAGATGAGGTCATCTCTTTGAGAACTGCTTCTTCAGGGTTGCGTCTTGCCTGTGCTGTAGAGACTTGGAGACCTCCCAGGAATAGACTGTGAAAAAAACCAGACACACTCCTAGACCACCATGGGGAGTCCTGTCACCTCTTGGGGGGTTGAACTGCTGATTAGTCTGCTAAAATTTAGCACAAGCAGAATCAATCCCACCACAGACAAAATTACATCTAGTTTTTTTTTTTTTTTAAAGACAAAAAGGGTGGTATTGTCTTGCAAGAGGATATAATCATGAAGGATGTACCAATCTTACACTGATAGATAGTGTTATTGTCACTGATGATAAAATGAAACTAACATAAAGGCAATTCATTTTTTTGGTCACTACCCATTAATACCATATTCAGACTCTCTCTCTCTCTCTCTCTCTCTCTCTCTCTCTCTCTCTCTCTCTCTCTCTCTCTCTCTCTCTCTCTCTCATGGACACACAAACACCCACTAACACACACAGGCTTGCACACGCGCACACACACACACACACACACACACACACACACACACACACACACACACACACACACACATACACACACACACAAACTGTATAAGCCAATTGCTTCTGCTCCATGTGGTCAGCTCATATTTCTACTGAACGGGTAAGCATGTGCTGAACAGTTGTGAGACCAGTTGCCTTCCCTACTATCACACAACGCTGTAATAATGATACAGTATGCTCTTGAGCTGTCCTTTTACGGTATATTCATGCTCAGTCTCAGCAAGAATGATTAACATACATCACTAGAGAACAAATCATAAATGAACATTGAAATGATTTTGTAACAAGCTTGAAATTTAAGATTTTCCTAAACTGTAAATAAAGTAAGGATTTTTCCAGTTAGAATTAATGAAGCATAACCTAGCCAAACCGAACTACACAGAAACGCTAAGAATTAAACAGTGTTCCCTGTATTTTATTTTATTCACGTTAAAAAAATTCACGTTTTCTTTATTTCAATGTAACTGTTACCTAACCAGACATCCCAATGGAATACAAAGTCTCTCACAAGGGAGAAATGGCCAAAATACAATTTCAAATAAAAAGAACACCAATCAACAAACAAACAAATAACAACAAAAATATGAATAAACTGAAAAAAAACAAACGCTCTAGAAGTGGGTAAAATACAGCAAGCGGTGAGATGTTGCCTATAGTATGGCTCATTTATCATGTATAAGCACAGCCTTCACGTCTGCATGGCTGCGTAACACACTTAAATTCAACACTCCAGACGAGAAAGATCCATCCGCTTTGATCCAGCCTTGACCTGGAGAGCAGAGGCTCATCAGCGGCTCGTCCCAGACAGCTCTTTGATCTCGCATGGCTTTTTTTTGGATGTGTTTATAAGGGTGTATCTTCTTTCCAAACACATGGGCTGGGTTAATAATTTCAGGTATGTGCATGACATGATCTGTCCAATTCTATTTCAGAACAGAGAGACTCGAGTATGATTCATGCCAAAGACATTCTTGGCAGCTAAGACAAGGATGTGGAATGAGGTGGAATGAAAAATAAACAAAATCACAACCTCAGATGAGTTTCGAGTGATGTTGCATACTGGCAAAACTTCTTCACTTGGGTGAAAGTAAAAAAAAGTATAAAACAAACATAAGCACAATTGTATACATGGCAGATACTCTCTTATAGTATATACAGTATATACTACGATGTTGAGAATGGGAAAACAAGAGAGCATAATGAAAGAATCATAGAGGCCAGGCTGACATGAAGGCCTTCAGAGGACATTACATGAAGAAACCTCAAATGAACTTCCTTTGGACTTCCTTTTGCCACCCAAAATACACACTTGGGTCTCAGGTACAGACATATGTGAGAGCAAATAGACTACACCTGCAACATGAAGACCTAGTAAAACCTAACATCTGCTCAAAAGCCCATTGTGGTTGTCAGTTCAGTTTTAATGCACATAGAACAGGGTGGTTCAATACAAAAATAAAACCAAAGTGTTTGGTTGGATAATCCAAGCATTTACTAACACCGCATATGTGGGCCATTGATTTGAAGTGAACTACTTAATACTCCTCCCTTTCCTTTGCTTCACGTTCACTGCTCAGCTTTGAGTTAACTGTACCTTGCAGCTCAACACCTGTGTTAACTAATGTGATGGTTTTCAAAAAACTGATCCAATTTTTTAATGAAATTAGAGAAAGTCTCATGCCCATAACAGGTCATGAAAGACTGACAGCTCACAGATACCTTAAATATCTGTCCTTACATACATAAGGAAACTTGGGGTGAAAATGCCATCATAAACATTTAGAAAAGAGAATACAAAAGAGTTGAAAAAAAAACAGAACCAGTAGGGCTTAAATTGAGTGGCTTATACTGTATATGACATTATTGGTAACAAGCGACAATCCATTTATCTGTACCAGTAAAGCCTCCCAAAGCACATGCAAGGAGCACTGTGACTGACAAATATTCTCCAGTGCTTCAACCAGCTATGCAGTACTGCAGAAGAAGCAATGCTCTGGTCTGAGGTATGCCTCATACTGGCTTCAATAGATGGCCTGCGAATGGTTGCCACATCATTAAGCAGGAGAAATAATAACAACCTAAAGAGCCCTGTAATGCAGGAGTCATGGTTTAGGGATATAATCCGTTCAAATCAAATAGTTCCATTATTAAACCGATCCACTTACAGCAGTTTTCATTCCATTTCTGATTCAGATATGTCTCCACATTTCAAGGAAGCAATGAAAGGAAACAGTTGGTAATGCACAGGGATGGGAAAAAATACATCAATACATTGATACAAAATATAAAATATGCCAGATTCAAATGTATCAAAATAATTAACAAAATACTGCACCTCAAATGTGTCAAAATAAAATTCTGTATTTTTTCTTTTTAAAATAAAAATACATTTTTAATGGAGCAATTTTACCCCAACAAGCCATGCTAATTTCTATTTAAAATACATATTTCAATTACCTGTACCAGAAATACTGCACATCCCTACTCACAGAGGTGAGTGCTGGGTGATGCTTCCACAGAAGAAGTATGGTATGTAGAAGCAAAATAGTCTTCTCTGTTTTTATGATAAATATGTCCCCTGTTACAAAGTTGCAGACTGTCTTAGACAAGCTATCCCTGACAAGCAGGGGAAAAATGATGGGAATGTGGGCCTCTTTCCATGGACAATTTGACAAGAGAGGTCAAAAGCCAAAATATGTCCCCTCCTACATACACACAAACCCTATCCACCCATGCCTAATCACCACTATCCCCTTCATAACAGTGCTGTCATTATCCTACACAGTAGTGTCATTATCCCACCCACCCCCACACATACACATATGCACATGTGTCCATGCTGCTAGGGCCACAATGACACTATAACTCATGGACAACTGCAGGAGGTAAGCAGAATGTATTTTCTGTCAGTCTTGGCCTGAGAATGACTCTTAATGAGGACCAGACTCTGGGAATGGTCTACTTTGAACAGGATTAATTTTAAAGTAAAACAAATTATTTTTGAGGGTTTTTGTTCAGTGTTTGGGTGAAATGGGACACCTTACACAGTCAAGTATGCAATTACAGATTGTCATAAGATTCGTACCTATACCATTTGTAACATAAAGTAGACCCCAAACATTGTGACCAGTAAAGAAGCTGACTCAGTCATGTCAGGTGCTCTTAGCCCCAATAACCCTTCTCAAAATTCCAGGTTTCACTGAGGCAGGAGTGAGCTCCAAAAGTGACTGCCTTATTTAGTTCCTCATAACTATTTCTATGCACATGGTTGATGCCAGTATCACTTGACTCTGAGGGCAGGGAACAGGCGTAGACTTGGAAGAATCTTAAATCACAGAAACCTGCAATGGTAAACTTCAATACTGTGAGTGTACTCCCATTTATCTCCATTCAGAACATATGTCCTGTATCAACTGACCTGTTAAAATGAATCAAGAATAGAACCTTAGGCAGAAACAAGCTCCAGTTGGATATATTTCCATGGAGAATAAGTATGGTTACTGAGAGGAGGTGACTGGAAAAGACTGACAGATGAGGGCAGTAGGGCAAAAGGAAAGACCTCTCAGGAGACCCTTTCATTTTAAGTATACTCACCATACATCTTGCCCTCGTCGGAAAGTATGATTTTCCTCCGGCCGCATGGTGGGTAGATGGCCAATGCCTCCTGGAAGCTCTGCTCGATGTCGGGACTCCAGACACCCTCAGCGTCCCCATCCATGGCCTTATCCAGCTCATCGCTTCCATCCTCCAGCACCCGCTCCGGGCTGCCGTTAGAATTCCAATCGTTGGACGCAATGATGCCTGCTTCTCCTGGGTTCAGTGGCGAGCCACCCCCCCCAAACTGTGGGCTGCTGGGAAGGACAATAAGATTATTTGGGTATATCAAAATTACATTGCTGGTGACCATGAAAAGTATACAAATGGTGCTTGATCAGTTGACATACAAGACCATTCCCATGTACCACTCAAATGGGGTGGGATCAATCCCTGGGTTTACATTCTAGTACTTAACTGGCTAATTAGATTGAAAGTGTGGCTGGTTAACTGGGAAACCTTTTTGAAACAACTCACATATTACATTGCAGGTGGTTATAATTCCCTGCTCTATTTTACTTTACATTACTAATGAATGCATTGAACATGCACAATAAGTCACCCCGGAATAAGTAAAATTATGGAATCAAGACATTATGACAAAGGTAGAATAAATCTGTGCAGGGTGAAGAAAACACTGAGCAACATGATGATTTTTAACAGGGCAATGGTATATGTACAAAGTTTAAGGCCACAGACTACTGTTATACTGGCTGTGAAATTCAAATTCCAAATGCACCTTTGTAATTGTAGAAATGGTGTAATGGTGCTGACAAGAGGGGCGTCTCATGAGCTTCAGACTTCAGCTCCCACCAGCATGTTTTTGAATTGGCCTATTGAGCTAAATGTTGAGGCTGACTTGTATTTTGAAGACTCTCTGGACTTGAAAGTCATAGATTCCACTGGTGATGAAATATTGAGTGCAAAGACCTTGGTTGGTAGCCAGGAAGAGTCAATATAAATAGCTCTTTTATGTGGGGTATAAATGGAGCCATGGCGTGGCAATCATATGCATTGACCATGGCATGCCTCATAAATAGTGCTCTGTATACAGATGAGGTCCACACCTTTATAACAATGCTTCTTTGACTTATGCAACCTGGCACACATGTTTCTGGAGGAATACTCATTGCAAAATTGAGAAAACATTTGATAGACATAGATGGACAAAATTACCCATTAAATTAAATTAAATTCATTAAATTAACTCATGAATCATCAGACCCAAAAAAAACTTGATTAGGTTATATCCAGGAGATTTTCATGAACCGCCTTAATGGTCACACATAGCTTAATTGAAACACCCTGTAGACGTTGTAACCCTGTCCAGGTCCTTGAAACATAATTTTGTATATGGAATTTATATAAAATAGCAACACCATCGTTACTGTGCCCAAGTATTGTAATGATAGAGTGAAATTTGTTTTTTTTTTTGTATGCTTCAGGCATATTTACATAGATGTATGTTTTATCATTTAACAGAGACAGGGCCCCCCATTTTCAGATGGGAAAATTTAAGTTGACGAATGAACTCAACAATAAATCAAAGCAATGAAATATTCTGAAGCATCGCAAAATGGAGTTTAAATATCTGACTAATAAGGTCAGGCCACAATGAATTCTTGTGGATTAGGCATTTTATTCCAGTGTGGTCACTGAAATTTTGAATCTATTCAGGGAGCTTGAGTAGATTTCAAGTTTCTTCTTTAGCATTAAACAGGGTATCATTTCTGACACTGAATGCCTACATGTAGTTTTTTTTCTGTTTGAGCTCTTGCTAAAATATAATTTTTACATGTTTTTATGACTGACTAAAATACCACACCAAATATGCAGTGAATATTACCTGGAATATCCACAAGTGAACTTGTGGTGAGTACAGTATTATGTAGGGAGTATTTTGTGGCTTTCTGAATTTGCAAGGTTACCTGAAATTATTAACAGAATTTGCAAGAGACAGCATGAATTTCATTAGAGTTGTTTAAACCAAGAACACTTAATGGGTGAATGACCATTTGATCGTTTAGGCAGTACAGCAGACACTGCACAATTCCTGTCTGTAAGAACAGCACAGAATACAGGGAGGTGATATGGGTTTAGTCAGATGGAAATCCTGAGCAGAATTTCATAATAATAAATAAACATTGTATTTAATAAAGAAAAGTGTTTAAACACTGTTTTATAGAGAGAATCTTACTGGTCACTGTGATATTGATGATTGAGCACATAAGATGTATAAAACAGGGGTTTCCTATTGCATGGAATCTGTTATCTAATTAAAGGGGGTTACAGCTACACAACAGGAACTGGAGCAGGGTGAGTCCCAGCAGTCCCTGCTGCCCTCAGATGGCCAAAAGCCTTACTCTGGATTAAAAGATGCAATTTCCTAGATAACAGACACAAGTATCCCTGCTGCATGTGTGAACATGAAATATACAGAAAGCATGTGCTTATGTCTTTGGCCTCATTTAATTACATTACAATAGCCTCTCTCATTATGTCTGGATTCAAATCCATCAACGCAATCCAATCAAGGCCATGCAAATGGAATATCATACCTGATATCAAATCCATGAGAGGAAAACTCAAAGCTTACTTCAAACCACATACGTATTACATATTTATACAACACATCTGTCCCAATGCAGGGCCTGTAGCAGTTCATTTGAATACCCAGGGGGAACAAGGCACAAACCATGCAGTAAAGCAGAATTACAATAATCAAGATTTGAAGCAATACATGCTAACAAGAAGAGTTTCTTTTATAATCTTGATAAAAATATTAAAATCAGAAAAAGATAACTCTTGCATTGTGGATATGTCTATGGCCACATGGAAAAATTCCAAGCCAAAAAACAACATATTTTCTTCTAAAGCCTGTATAACTGACATACACAGCAACCAAGTGCAGAGTCAATAGCATTCTTTTGAAAATATTTTTACGTTCTACTACAAAAGGCCTGAATTTCCACTTCTAGAAAGCAATGAATCAATCAGTAAACCTTTGAACTTAATTTCCTTCAATGTTCAAATGAAGATTTATTCAAAGTAAAAACATAAAGAGTAAACAGTGTAATTATGTTTTGAAATGTGTGGTGAATTGTCATCTCTCAAAGAAGGACTTGCATTCAGGATATTCCCTTATTAAGAAAAGGTGCTGAGCTCTCTCTTTCTCTCCTGCTACTTCTCTGAGCTTCCCTCCTTCCTTGTGGCAGCCTACTCACACACCCCCCCACACCACCCAAGCTCTGAATGTCTCTGCCCAAATAAGGATGGGAGACCAGACAAACCATGTGTGTGGTGGGGGGACGGATTGTAGGAGTGGCTTGACTAATTTAGGTGTCCACTTCAGGCTTATAAAAACATTAAGCTCTCTTGTGCTATAAAGCCAACACTCTACCAAGATGGCATAAGCCACATTAAGTCACCAAGTCTCTTAAATTTGATAGGTCTAGGCTATCAGTACGGGGGCTCTGTGTGTGTGTGTGTGTGTGTGTGTGTGTGTGTGTGTGTGTGTGTGTGTGTGTGTGTGTGTGTGTGTGTGTGTGTGTGTGTGTATATAATTACATACACACACACATATTGCTGAGGATGTGACAAAATATACTGCTATGTTATAGTACTTTGAGCACATTTATATTTCATGAGTGAGCCACATGATTATGAGATGAAGATAAGTATAATTACATATGGTAAAAAAGAACATAACTGACATATTATAACTACATATTCTTATTAGAAGCAGAATTTAGAGGCAGAAAAAGCACTTAAAGGGATTGGGCCCAAAAATGCCTTTTACACTAGGTTGCTTCAGCACTTAATTTACTCTCTTTCTACTGACTGTGGACATTGAGGGAGAGAGAGAAAAAGTTGAATCAGAAGATAAATCAAATGATCTGTTCTCAGTAGGAGAAAATGCCCATTGAGTTTCTCTCACAGAACCTAATTAAGAGCACACCACTGATGAAGAAAGGTAATAGACACATTTTAACCCAATGCACTTTCAAGTGTCCCTGTCCAGGCTGCACTTCCCAGGTGGGAAAATTAAGGTGTTGATTAAATGTCATGGTGTTCTCTGATCTAAACAGCCACCATTGCTATAACATAAATCACTTTCTTTTTGCTTCTTTGCTCCATTGTAACCAGTAACTATTACATTTTTGAAAGTGCCTTTGTAATCTGAGCATCTTTTGCTAATGGTTCCTGAAGGTGATATCTCTAGGCTCTTTCAGTTAAATTTCATAGCTCAATCAATGCCATCATTACTTCTCGGGAAACTCTCTGCCTAATCAGAGTCTAACATGCTAAAGCCAGTGTTCTCATTTATCAAATAAATTGGAAAACCACACTGCCACCTAGATGTACACACAATACTAATAATAATTCATAAAACTGTTACCAGCATAAATTTGAGATTTCAACATTACCAAAACACGGCTTTTCAAAATCACAGCCTTGTTGACTCATTTCTTCATAGAGGGAACATTGGTACATTAATTTGAGTATGCAGTCAGCAGGTAAGGTGAAGTCTCTGTACTTTCAGACCAGGCCATGCATGCACACTAAACAGGACCGTGTTGATTACTGCAGTCCATTTGAGAATGGGCCTTTGTCAATCTGTGGGTCATAGGTCAGGTAATAAATGATATTCTACATTAGGCTGACTTGAAACTGCATGGCTTTGGCTTATTTCCTATGGGGAACATGCAGATAAACATATTTTCATCATGTTATCACAGCAAAATCACACTTCACACTACAGCAAAATGGCACTTTCACAATGCAAAATGCACCCTTACATCATCAGTTGCTGTAAGAATCATCCTCAGTATCCATGCAAAACAAACATGACTGGCACAGACATTGCGGTTTGTGGCACAAATTGGATATTTTCACAGCAACCTATATGTACTGCATGTGCTAGGAAAAAAAAAAAAAAACTTTGGTCGGTGGCCTAAATTTGGTGCTGCAACATGCTAGCCTGCCAGTCATCCCATCTGCCTTAATGTCTCAAAGTATCCAGCTCTGTTTCCAGCATGGTTCTGAATAACCTGTCGGCCTCTACATTCACCGAGAATGCAGAAACTTGACACCCCGTTTATTTTCATAAATTCATGTTGCAGCTGGGCTGGTGTTCATAATGTACCATATCAGAAATCCCCATTACCTTCAATCTTTAAGAGCTAAGACATACACACACTCACGCGCATGCACACACATACACAAACACACAGACACACACACATAGACACACACACTTGCTTTCGTACACACATGGCCAAACCCATCACATGCACCAACACGCACATACATATGCTTACTCACACTGACAAAAGGGGCGCTCAGAGTGCAGAAGCAGCTGCTGTCTCTACTCAGATTACAGATAAGGAGGACACTTCAAGCCCATACCAGATGAGCTGGTTTCCCTGACAGAAACACTGGCAGTGGCCCTGAAACCGTATTACAAAAATGCATTCTATCTTCATGTCCAAAAATGTGTCAGCTGCCTGCTGAAGAACTCAGAGGCTTAAACTCATTTGCAGCAACTACGGGAAGGTAGTAAGGAGGGGAGGAAGGTAGTAGAGTCCTAACTGCACTGAGCACTGTGAAACCTCTGAACCAGCACGTTTTTTTAAACTGACAGAGGACGACAGAGGGCAGCTGGCTGGTCTGCAGAGAGTTCTGTCAGCGGTGCAGTGTTAGGTTTGTCACAGGGGTGACAGTGGATGGGGCTGTGGAGTCCAGCCGAGGGGGGGGTTGGGGTACGGGGGTTTCCCATGACTCCTGGCAGGCCTCATATCATATCGATGTCTCAGTGATATTCCCTACATCCCTCATCATCTCAATTTGACTGACACTTTGCAGCTCCCCCAATAACATCCTCTTGCTTCCTCCTTAGCCCATCACTCAGGAAACAATCAAAGCTGTGAGAGGGAGAAGGCCTATACAGCTACTCTCACCATCAGTGAGGCATGTGCTCTCTCTCAGTCAAAAACACACACACACACACACACACACACACACACAGATAGTCTCTCAACTCATAATAAGGAATAATAGTTGTAACAATACTACTATTGCAACTGCCATTAATGCAATAGCCATGTTGCCCTTGCTCCAGCTTGTCGAAAAATTACTTTGGGCCATAATCTTTCACTCAAATAAATGTGATGATTAATGTCATCCAATGAAAACTGGATTTACCTACATTACAGTGCATCCTGTCACACATTGCAACAAGTTTAGTGATAGACAGCTGAGCAATAGTCCAGCTAACATTTTGAAGAAAGAAATCATAATCTGTCCCAGGTTATACACCTGCAGATCACACTCTTGTCAGAAGAAACAAAAGGCTTGCAAGCCAGTGTCATTGACTGAGAAGGCAAATATTCATTTCAAGAAAACTAAACCCTGGAAAGAGCTGTGCTCTCAATTGGCATTGGTATTTTTTTCATTTTGTTTCTTAGAATTGTTTTGTTCGTGGTAAGTCCTCACACAATTTCTAATTTGTGAAAAAGTAAAAATAACGAGTGCCTGATGATGATGATGATGATTATTATTATTATTATTATTATACTCTACCATTTGCATAACTTTAGCTCAAGCGCTCCATAAACTAGGATCCAAAGGGTTAATTGTGTAATTACTTGAATTATTTGCCTAAAGGCAGACAGCTGGTCAGCAGAGTACAAAACACATCTGTTGGAACATATTGTTCAAGCAATCAAATTCACTGCGAGCACGAGAATAGCCACATTTTAAATGTTATACACAAATGTTTAAGATAAAAATGAAGCACATTCTGCCAATATACAGCAAGCATTTTTGTGATACAGCAATCCATGTGAGAGTGTCAGTTGCACAAACAGTTGCACATTATATGGAGAATTTGGCAGTATAGCAGAATTGTAATGCTTTCCAGATACAAACTCAACATCAGCATTAAATATTAGGATCCCTAAGTGCCCGCAAGCTGAATGAGAATGTATTTCTGATTTATAACCACTGTTTTGGTTTAGTATCATTCAGGACACATTTCTCTGTGTTTATATTGTAACGTTTCCCCACACTATTACTAATATTGCTGCACCATTTTATCAAGTTTTTTTTTTCATTCCCATAGTATATCGTTTGCTTTGAGTCGGATTTAGCTGGTGATGTGTGCTGATGCGATGTGTGAAGTGTGCTGCATTACTTAAGATACTGTTGTAGCTATTCTGCAGCTAAATGTAATACATCAACATAAAAATCAAAATATAAACACAAATTTTAATGATCCTAGCATTAAGTCTAGCTTAAAAACTATCCTATTCTATAGCTAAAGTGCATAAACATATCAAAATCCTTTAATTGGTCTAATTACAGTTGTGGGCTATGGTTAATCCAGTGATGGGTAAGTGTTGATACGACAGATAATCACTGCATCTTTTTTTTTATTTCAACCTTATAAATGTTTGATGTAAGCTTGTCACTGGTCATGTTACTGGCCCTGTTTAACATTTCATCAAAAAGTCTTTAATGAACAGCTCAACCACTCCAACATTTGTTGTGCTTGTATTTGTGTGTGTAGGTGTGTGTGTGTGTGTGTGTGTGTGTGTGTGTGTGTGTGTGTGTGTGTGTGTGTGTGTGTGTGTGTGTGTGTGTGTGTGTGTGTGTGTGTGTGTGTGTGTGTGTGTGTGTGTGTGTGTGTGTGTAATCCAAGGCTGTGAGCTGTACAATCAGTTACAGCAGCAGTAGTAACAAACTGATATATCAAGGCTGGATAATAGAAATTATGAGTAACAAAAAATAAGGAATCTTGATCCCAGTAACTTTTCTTCATTAATCTGAGCAATTTTTCCAAATTGTTAAATGACAACTGGATACTGGAGCACTTTACTGTCAGGGATTAAAATATTTTCAATGATTTTCAAGAATTTTATGAACCCTGCCATCTATAATGTGTGGGTAACAAGTAAGCATTATATAATTTAGTGTACATTAATAGAGATAATTTTGAGCTGGCTTCCAGGACATGGACTCAATCTAGCCCTAGACTAAAAAACAACTTCTATGAAAAACTTTCAGTTTGGGACTAGGCTTAATCCATATCTGGGGTAGTGGCTCTCAAGGTTTAGAAGAGTATTGATATTTACCTCTTTTAAATTGAAAAATGTATATATTGTTATGTACACAAACTGTGAAATTTGATGAAAGAAGCCTGTCTGCTTGAACAATTCCAAAAGGCCACATCACCCTATTCTTAGATAAAAATGTTTCAAAGTTGTAGTGTTACTGTGATCTTTCAGTTGTCTCACACAGCTGGAAACTGGTGCTTATAAATCATGCTTCAAAACTGGAAAACATGTTCTGTGAATTGATTGGAACTCTCAGAAACAGGAAAAGCCTGTCTGTTCTTGCTCGCTGAGCCAAATTGACAAGAGCTTTTCCCATGGAAAGAAGTGATAGTCACAACTGACAATTTTTCAGGTGAACTGTGATACAAAAACAAAGACATTTCAATAGGATTCAGACATTGAAGGAAAGGTTCATACTGGCAGATTTATACATATCAGTGTAAAATTGATCAATATTTTTTTGTTATTATAGATGCATTCCAGCATTTTAGTGGGCATGGACAAAAACTAATAGATTCAGTCACAACCTTTTTATATATTCTTCATTCATCACTTTTATTATTGACAGATTCCACTCTAGCAAAACAATCATCAGTTATTCACCCAGGCATACATACAGTCTCTCTCACACTCAGACCCATCAAATCCACACGGAATATTTTGTAACAACATGGAGAAATAGCACAATAAATAGCTAACTATCCCTAACTTTTCTGGAAAAATATAACACCATTCCCTTTGATACAGGTCGACAAAATGTGATACAATACTAATTCTTTAGTCTCAGCACTGGTTCATACACCATGCTGGATATAAACACATGATTGAAAAGGATGACTAAAAGACACTTTAATAAAATCTGCAGCCAATAATACTAATACTATTACTACTACTACTACTACTACTAATAATAATAATAATAATAACAATAATATTAATAATGTCATTATCGTTACATTTGAATCGCTTTTATTAAAAAACCAACGAGTAAGTACAAAAAATTACAATGAGGAAGTGACTATACCTGTAATGATTACATGATATATCATTTTCCTATGGAGAAACGCACGCTAAACACCGCAGTTCGACATTTCACATCAGTGGAAAAAATGTTAACAAAAGGCTTTGAAAAATCCGCACATACATGTTTTAATGGCTAGAATTTAGAGTGTGTACAACCTCGACCACATTGCCAATGTAGAGATATGTGCCTGATACATTGCCATATTCTTTTGAAAGTGGAGTCATAGTCCATTCGTCCGACACAGTTTATCTGATACTTATTTAAATGCGCGCTTTTGGGAAATTGGGCAGGGGAGTTCTCTGCTACCCGGTGAATTTACTCAGCCCCTAAGATCCGAAATTCTGTCGCATGTCACTGGATCTACTCGGAAAAGGGTATATTCTGTTATCACAAAGAGGCCTGCATCTTTCATCCTTTCTTCGCCACTTCCAAGTCGCTCGGTTAAATTGTAACTGCAACTTATTTGAAATGTGAAATATTACCAAGACAAGGTTTGAAAGGCAAGCGAAAAGGTAACATTATTAAAAGACAATAAAAAGCGACAATAATCTATATACTGGCATAAAGTCAAATGCTAGAGAGAGAGAGAGAGAGAGAGAGAGAGAGAGAGAGAGCGATTGTGTTTCTGTGTAATTGTGTTTGGGGAATGTGTTACTCATTAATAACAACAACTTGCGCATATTTTGTCAACTTGAATCTTAAGGAACTTCCCAGTATTTAAAATCAGCATGCTAGCATATGCACAGTCATTCAAAGGGAAAACACAAACGCACTAGCTGTCAAAAGCTATGTTCTTTAACAGCGCAAAAGTAATCAGAACACGTCAGTTGTGCTTGATAGAATGCATTTGATCCTGGAAGCATAATGACAACTTGTCCACATTAATAATCTGTGATTATTAACAGACATACGTTACAATGGTTTCAAGTGACATAAAATTCGTTTACAAACAACAAACAATCCAACCACTTAACACCAGTCTGTAGCCAAAGCTAAACTATCAGGTCATCCATACATATGTCCATCGTGACCTCAAAATAAACTCGGAGAGCGCAGTCCCGAAATATTTAGCCAATGGTCAGATACAATGAGGTTCACTTACCAAAAAATAAATGTCCTTAAAGTCCCGCGTTCACAGTAATTAATCCAGTTCTTTCTCCCATTTGTTTGAGTCTTCCTGGAAAATCCAAGGGGAATACAAACAGATCAGTAACCTCCAAAAAGTGTTGACAAATATACAAAAGATGATTTGTAAATCGGATAATCTGCAGGAAAACTGATACATGCTCAACATCTTGCACAGCTGACTATGGGCGAGCTTCCTCTAAACCCGTGCAATATTCACACTTTATCTAACGGGTCGCTGGATAAGCATTTCTCATACATACAGAGAGAACGATGAACTGAGAATATCAATCCTAATTTATTTTCTTCCCTCCAGACCCTAGGAGTTCCGGAGAAAAATGCAAAATATGACAAAGATCTCAATACTTCACCAAGCGCGCAGAATGAAAACTTCGCCCAAAACCAATTTTGGACAAAGAAAACGTACTTTAAAACGCTCACCTTTAGTTGCTTGTTCACTTTCCCACTTCAGGCACACGTTAAAAGTTCACTGAATTCAACCACTTATTTTCTAGTCGCCTTTTTTTATCTTCAATAAATATTTCTCCCGGTTTGACAGTAAAGGTGGAATGTGAAGTATGAGTTTGGTATGAAATCAACGCACGACACTGGAAAAAGGCGAAAAAAAAACGTTTAAGGCGGAGCCATGGGTTACGTCAATCACTCAGGTTAGGGGTAGATACTCTCCTAAAATCCCACCCACTCCAGTTTATTCCTACCGTACATAAATATGCACCTTCAAGAGACACAATCTATTAAAACTGGGCAATAAATAAATAAAAGGAAGGAAGAAGTACGTCATGTCTGCTTGCCGTCAAGTCGTTTAAGTGACCTTTCTACCAAGTTAAATTCATCGTGCATTTCCGGTAGGTTACATGTAGCCTAAGTATCATGGGAAATAGGGACAGCGTCGTCCAAATCAGTGTTTCCCACACTTTTTGAGAACGCGACTAGGAGTGAGTTGGTTTTCTTTGACCCTACCATCATATTGCTCTTTCAGTGATTTATCACCATGTAATCAAACGCTTACATGGTCGCAGCTGTGGATCTGAAGAACTGTATGCGCACTGTAACTCGTGCAATGCTTGCGATAGATGCAATGTAGTAGTGGACTAATGAAAACGTGAGTTATAAGTATCATACATTTAACTTCACGACACATAAAAACACGTCGTATTCAGTCCTCCCAAGACATAGCTGTCGATCTTAGTCCGCAATTTGAGAATCATTATTCGTAATGGTCTTATCCTTAATCACACTTCTGAGTATTTTTAAGATAAAATACAAAGGTTATAAACATGTTTTGTGCCATTTAGCAGATTTTGTCGCTTGTACAACTGCACGTACGGTTAGGCAGTATAACCTATGAATGAGGTCAAATGCATTTGGTTTTTGCGAAAATAACACTCTTTTTTCAAGTTAAAACTCCCAACTGACGCACATCCACCGTATCCATTTTTTTGTAGATTATCCAAGGGATTAGTCGTCATCATTACTAGCATACGCGGATGCAATTGTACCGTTAATTATGTGCTGTGCTAGAGTGAAAACCCTTTTCACCTGGACATTTTCCGAGGTATTGTTGACAGATGAATAAGCCTATACATCATTTAGCCTACTGATCTGGCAATAGCAATCATATCGCCAGGGGATACAATTCTTTGGATTCTTTCTCCAATCTTATTGACATCTACGTAACATCTGTATCAAGACTATTTAACAAGATGTCCTTAGTCAATGTGGTACGTTTAACCTTGGGTAGTCCCGGTTAAGAGTACATCCTTCTAGTAACTGGACTCATGACACATTCAATTCTTTGGATATTAGAATTAATTTGCAACTTAAATACACAAGGCTACTTTCAGAAATCCATCAAAACTGCCATTGAAATGTCCAGCTGTTCTTTTACTTTCAAATGCATTGCACATCCACCCCCAAAAAAAAAAAAAAAATGCGTGGGATTGTTTTCTTCAGGAATTCTAAAGGAATTCGCACGCATTCCACAATAGTTATATTGCAATGCCTCCTATGCCCCGGTAGATGATGATGTAAGTCTTTTGGAGGCGACCCAAGCAGGGTAAATGTCCACACTGTGGCTAAAGTTCTGTGTAATTTCTCTTCCATAAAAAAAGCCGGCTTTACTACAGCAATGGCGCCATCTGTAGGAAAAGCACATGACAGTATGCATTGTATGCCCTATTGATTGAAAGGAAAGTTTATTGCAGTGTAATCTTAGGCCTTTTCCAGTCCAAGAACCCCTACGAACTTGTTTAACTTGTGTTATGTGACATTTTAGTATTTAGTTTATATCTCAGTGGTGTCGTGCCAATCAATTTATGTAGGCATTGCCCACCCACTATTTTGTAAAAATGTATAAATTAATTATTCAATCAATCAATAACCTGCCTATATCGTTAAGCCTGCAGTCAGGGTAATAGTGCCTAGGTTTAGCTGAAATGAGCCAGCTTCCTCAGTTGAATCGCATCTCTTAATCCCCTCTCCCATCCTCACCCCTCATCCTTTCCGTCTTCTACTGATAACTCCCCATCATCCATGAGTTCATCTCACATCGCAGCAGCTATTTAAAATTGCTAGCCAAGCAAATATGCTACTGCAAAAATCAGAAGGCAGCTGAATTGTTTCGGTGTTGTCCCACAGACATGCAGTAGCCCAAAACTCTCAAAATATATCACGCACACGTCTATTTGGCTATCTATTTAATCAATATGCTAGCACAGACGAAGCAGTGAAGCTGCGTTATCAACGTTAATGTCAGCTAGCTAACGTTAGCCAGCAACATGTCCCATCCTTAGTTAAAACGGCAGACCAGCTACAGGTCGTTTGTTAGTTTGTAGTTTTGCCTGTACCAACTACACTGTCAGTCAGTGTTTGCAAGCTAGCCACAAACACCACCTCAACACAACACAGTTCTATCTCCATGTCACGTATTTTGACTAACTATTGTCTGGCTGACCTTAACTAGCTAGCTAGCTAACTACATGTAACACTGCCAGACTTGCTTACTTAATTTCATGCTCGCTGCATAATGCACAACGACTAAACGACGATATTTAAATAGTTTCATGGTTAGGTATCTACTTACATGATGTATTTTTTTTTGCCGATTAACGTATGAGACATTTGTTTTTTTGTGGACACATGATTGTTCTGCGTGCCTTGTTCTTTTTTCCAAGCTAATGGAAACAGTAGCCTATGTAGTAACTTTCCACAGGGAACTTACAGAATTTGACTGTAGTAACCCACTTACTGCTAGTATTGAATGTATGACCATCATAGTGTCAGTGTCTGTTGAATATTATTGCATTATTTCCATTGGTAGAAGGAAGCAGACAGAGGTGTTTTATGGATTAAAAAATGACAGAACAGAACAAGGCATGCTTTTTGGGCATCAGCTGTGCAGTGGTTGTCTTTTGCCGGACTTGTATAGATGTACAGTAGTTAAGCTACGTAAAATTTAAAGAACATTAATGTATGTATATTTTTTATGTCTTGTGTGTGGTTTTGAACATGTCTGAAAATGGTGCCCACCCACAAATTTGGTTTGCATGACACCCCTGTCCCCTGTCTGTAGTTGCAAGTGCCTTATACTGGTGGTGTAGGGTGTAATGAAACTAACCTCAATGAAAGACATACATAGTTGAGATGACTGGGCCTGGTGATTGGTCATGCCTAAGATGGCCCTGGTGATAGTTACACAGTTGTTCTATTTTTGATGACAGGCAGAGCCTGAAGTCACTTTCAGGCTGTAGCCTCAAGCATGTGAACCTGTATTTTAGGTGCTGCATGTAAATGTGCCATTCTTTGTCTGGCATCTACATATTCAGGTGTAGATGAGACGGCTGAGCAAGTATTGTAATTAAGAAATGTCCCACTGTTGGACTGAACACAAGCCTTTATCAGAGTATTGCTGTTTCGGCCACTTCAGACACCCAGGCTTACGTTTTAAAAAATACATTTGCAAAGACCGTAACTTAGCTTCAGCCTTGCTAATGTTGGCGCGCTAATACCATCTCACAGCAGGGAAGCTAGGGTTCATGGATGGCAAACGTTCACACAAGGTGGTGATGATGATGATGATGATGATGATTGTTATTATACAAATACTACCTCTGCTACTAACAGCAACAACAATGATACAAAATAATATTTGCTTCTGCATTCTACAGTAAAAAAACATAATATTTCAAAAGATGGCTTTATTTATTTATTTGTGTGTTTTTTTTCTGAAGCAAAGCCATTCGATCTCACAGAGAACAGTCTCTCAAAATCATCTGAGATACTGGTATTCTTATGTTCAGTTTTGAGAGGGAGATAATCCTATTTTGCTACTCACAATTACTCGAATAGCATTTTAGGATTTAAAAGAAGAAATATATTAATGGGTACATACATATTCCATAAAACAATGTCTTTATCAATGAAAGGCTAAATTACATAAAAAGGCATGCTGTACCCATATGAACATTGAGAGCACATTCACAAAAGTCTCCCATATCTGTACTAAAATAATGAACCATTCATTTTTTTTCACTAAACATGATTCACAATGATGAGCATTCCTACTGCAGGGATATCTTCTCAACATAACCAAAAACAATACAAAAATACATAACATATTTAAACATTTGACCAAATAAAGTCAAACACAATGTCACCAGACAAAAACCACAGATGTAAATTGATATGCACTAAAGTTCTATGAGTCTGTGAAAGACAACAATGTACTAATGAACATTTGGAGCTGCTGTAAAAAAAGACTTTCATTTATTTGATTGATTCAGCTTGCAAAGCAAAACATTCTTGCCATTATGCCTGGTGAAAGGTCTATAAATGACTTTCAAATCCACAGCCATTGGTGTTTTTTTTTTTTTTTCAGAATCATGGACCTAGGCCTATAGCACTGTTTCAGGTTATGAAGTACAATATTCAGCAAAGTTTACAATTATTCAAATTATAGTACAGATTGACCTGCCTTAGTAGTTTTTTTAAATTCTAGTTGAAGCAAAGAGATTTCAACATAATTATGTAGGTGAGGTGACAGGCCAAAGATGCACTTTTATCCACAGATGGCAAAGGGCATCCAGCTGATGCAGTTTATGCTGCACTCAAGTGCACTGAATTATCTGCATATCAACCCACACAGACGTTCCATATGCATAAGGTATTTCAGACACTAATTCCCACAGTTCACTTACAAATATATGATACCATTTTCCTTAGCCCTTCAGCTTTGCGCTCATAATTTTGTATTACTTCCTGGGAATGCTTGCAGATTCCAGTTCACATACAAAACTATTTATTTAATGAACTACCATTGAAAAATTGAGTCTAAACAATGGTGACACTGGGTTTTTTCAAATCTGGACAGCAGTCTCTTTTAGGAATGGCAGTAATATAGCCATGGTGGTGGAGCTATTTCTCTGCATGGGTTGCAACTTTGCTTTATGGGTAGTGGAGAAAACCAAGCTCTATAGTTAATGCATTTGTTTGTGCACTGGGTGCATATTGCAAAGGTTCCTCATTTCAACAGGTGAGTAGGCCTTGATTATTCACAGGCTATTTTTCCATCAAAGCTGGACAAGGCGATGGCAAAGGCTTGCACTGCACAAAGAGGATAGTTATAGTCCAGTGTGAAGGCGTCATCTGCCACACGGCCAAACTGCATCACAATGTAGTCCTCTGAGAACAGGAAATGAGAGAAAAAACAGTCTCAGCCTTTTGCCATCAATGTTAAATGACAATATGAGCTGTGGTTCCAGTCTTATTCAGGAAGGCCTTAACATGGTTATTCAGGGATGTATATACGGTCAATTAGAAGAAAATATTTGAAAATTCATGGGCAACTTTGTATTATAATATAATAAAGTATATTGTCATTACACTGAAATATTTGGCCTACAATAATCCAGGTTTTTAATATCATCATACAAAATTTTTAGCCTAATACATTTTCATTATCACACAGACAGTCAAGCAAATTGGTAGGTGGATTCATAGCCACCTAAGAATCACAGCCAAATAACTGGTTTTGGCGGTTTCAGCTATTTTGTCAATTTCTCTCCATACAGTGCATGTCTGGTAAATGAAAGTTGTTATAGACTCCATTCGCAGTTCATATAACTGCTACAAAACATTGCTTGCAACAGTATCTGTATTTGTGCATGTGCCACCTGAAGTTAACTCAAGTGTGTTGTGCAAACATTGTAAAAAGTATAAATGGCTGGAACAGCTAATGGTAACAAAATGCATCGTTTTAAGCATGCTGGGGTAAACGCAGAGTGGATGGTTTCATATTGATGCATTGAACAAGTGGTGTCACTGCTTTTTCAACATAAAAGTCAGCTAATATTGCGGTCCTTCCAGGTCAGGATTGTGTGGCCCTGTTATAAGTGAAGCAGAAACGTGGATCTAGCATGTTTCTGGACAGCATCAGCACTGGACTCACGGTCTTTGCTGTGGACGATTTGGAAGTTTTTGATGGAGGCCTGGGTGACTCGCCCAGCGAAGTTGAGCACATGCGATGCTGTCTCCTCATTCCACACTGGTGTCTTGTTGTGCAGCTCAATCAGGTTTTCCATGTGCCTGTTCTGGAAGCGGATCAACAGGCCATCGTTTTCCTGAAGGAGGGACAGATGAAAAGGAAAGTGCTTCAGTTTCTTTCATATTAGGACTTTTTACCTTTAGTACAATGATAATATTGACACACACATAATAACAACAACAACAATAATAATAATAATAATAATGATAATAATAATCACCACCATCAATCTGAAACATCATTCATCAGTCCTCATTTTGATCTCAAGCTAATTTGATTACATTCTTGTTGAACTCCTGTGTGGCACTAGGGGGCAGTGCCCTGCAAAATGAGAGCACAGCAAAGAAAGTGTTTGCAGTTAGAGATGCATAAATATCCATTCCACTTACACTCCGAGGTCGGATCGGTACCCGCTCGCTGTCCTCATTCATTCCGGGAATGATCACTGTCATCCTTCTTGGGCCCTTCATGCCAAGGACATTGGTCTCCTGCAATGAAAGCCTATAGATGAAGCAGGACAAGCATAGCAGATATGGGGTGAATGCCTATACTACCAAGTTGAATTGGATCAAGTGGTCCCTCTGCTATGCCGCACAGAAATCACTGGCCAATGGCTTACATAAATGATGGCAGCAAGCTCCTGCCGGGCATTTGACATGTCAGGGAGCGCTCTGTCTGGGTGCAGGGCGTTGTCAAACACAGTAAACTTGGTCCCCATTAGATTTGACCTACAAAACAATATTAACAGTCTGAACAAACTTTGACAAAAGCAGCATCTATCAAAAATACTAAGAAAAACATCTACGTGCTTTATCCTAATTATAGTGCTAATTATTTCCCAGTGTTATAAATGCTATATTAGACCTATGGTAAACTGTTTAACCACGTTGAACTAATATGTTTTCTATGTTTACCTCAAAAAAATCCATAGTTATTATATAATAATCTCCAATCACAAATATTAACCAATGATCATCAAGAGATACCTTATTACCTTAACTTGCCAACAAAATTCTCTCCACCCCGTGACAAATCTGTAGGATCTATCGAAATCAGGTAATTAGAGGTGGTGCTCTTCTTCCTCTTTCTCCCAGCCAGCAAAAAGACCTGGAAGGAGAAGAAAAGTTGTCATGACAAGAGTGGAACCATGACCTTGACCCATGACCTTTGCGTATCTCCTTTTCAAGTTCTTCACCTGTTCTGTAATAGTCCTTTTTTAAGT
Organism: Albula goreensis; assembly: GCA_022829145.1. Taxonomy (NCBI): domain Eukaryota; kingdom Metazoa; phylum Chordata; class Actinopteri; order Albuliformes; family Albulidae; genus Albula; species Albula goreensis. The sequence continues at coordinate 13,979,517 of CM040754.1, read as the reverse complement.
GCCATTTCGATTAGAATTAAAGGATAGCTGAATCCTAACAGTAAAAGAATAAATAAATAATGATAAAGAAATGAATATACTGTATTTATTATTAAAATGCATTGGAAACTATCATCCTCCAAAGAATGGCCAATCTTCAAGAACATAATTAAACATAATTAAAATTCAGTTTCATGCTGTATACTCTTATGCTGTGTCAAGTATGATTTGGAGATGCTTTTCCATAAAAAATTGCTCTGTATCAGTTTTCCCTTACCTTTTTTTCATTGTCTAGGTGCAAATAATAGGTGGGGTAGAGGCCACGGTCCATCCCCCTTTTGTCCCTGGTCACTCTGCATTTGACTGTGACACCCTGCTGAGCTGGCTGAAGCACAAACTCCTCCAGGTTGTCAAACTCAATGACAGGTGAGGGAGCCCTCTCCTCCTAGATACACATCATACAGGTCAGTTTTCCCATGCACATAGATCAACTCTGATGAATTGGCTTGTTACTGACTTAAAGTGAAATAAAATCCCAACAGTATTCAATTCAGAAGTACTTCACATTGTGAATGTATGTTCCCAATAACCAAAATTTGTAGTTGTTGTGTTTGATGCTGAAAATATAACTTTTTGAACCACATTGTGCTTTTCATCTTAATGAATGTATAAGCTGTTAAACCCATAGTTCACTAGGCTTAAAATGTAAAACAGAGAGTGCTGTTACATAAAGACGCAAGCTGCTTCCTTCAAATAGGTACCAGCGGTTGCTTGTTTCCCTCTTTAATGTTTAAAGCATAATGGGCAATGGAGGATGCAGTGTGGGGAAAACAATGAGTCCCTGACTTTATTTGATATCTGTTAATGGTAATATAGTGTGGCACAAAAAAGAACTTTGTTTGGAAACTATACAGTTACATTATTCTCATGTATTTCTGAACATTCTAGGACATTTGCTGTCAGTTATATTTCATGAGAAAAGTTTAAGTCAAATTAGTTTCTTATATTTTGGCTTCATTTGGAATTTTGTAATGACAGAATTTCCATAGTCTGGAAAATTCCAGTCCACTAAGGAATGCCCCACTGCTTGAACATACTTTCTTTCCCTTCTTCCCCTTTCCCTTCTTTTTCTTCTGTGTCACCTCTGAGTCCTCCTCTTCACTCTCTTCAGCTTTTGAAGCACCTGCAAGATAAGGACAGAGTACAGAAGAATAGTCCTCACTTGTCACAAATGCCTGGAATTCATCAAAATCTGTCCTTAACAAACTCACACATGCATTGTTCTATCAGTATAAACATTGTTTGGCAAGTTTACAAGGTAATCAGCAATCGCATAAATGTCAAGATGAATGACGCATGTTGGCAGTGAAAGTCAGTGGCAGAATTTTACTGATGACCTATCGTACATCTACTTCCTCAAAGGAGGGTGTCCAGACTCTTTAGAGAATGCCATTAAAAAGATAACCATGGTGGCAGAACATACCTTTCTTCTTCCCCTTTTTGTCTTTGTCTTTGTCTTTTTCCTTATCTTTGTCCTTGTCTGTCCCTGCTTGGAACATAGAGGCTGGGTTGGCAGTTGTCTTCTTCTTTGTCTTGCTGGACTTGGTCTCTGGCTCACTTTCATCACTGTCAGATTTGGATGCTGCTACACAAAGTAAAGCACAAAGTTAGAGCTAGATCCAAGGGTCTCTTTTAATCTTTACAATTACACCCTTTCGAATGTTAATCTCTTGCATATTACAACAAGGCCAGTGCACAGTATAACCAAAACATCCATGAAAATATTCTCGTTTTTCAGAGTGAAGAATATACTATGAGAATGTACAGTCACATTTGTAAATCTACCTATTACAGGGTACTTGCATGTTTTTCAGTAATGCTTGTCAGACATTTACCTTATAGCTATGATTCACCATTTGCATTTAAATAGTTTTTAAAGGAATATTGTGATTTTTAAATTAAATGTTACTAGGATATGGTATGCAGGTGAAGCAAATTTACCATACAATAGCATTTACAAAACTGATGCATACATATTTTCCCAGGGGACAATAAGTCCTCGAATATAATTAATACTTATATGTATTATTAATGAATAATGTTGCAAAGTGAACATTTCTCTCACATTTTTTCTTGCTTTTCTCTGGCTTGTCCCCATTTATCATGAACATAGAGGCTGGTTCCTTCTTCTTAGTTTTTGATGATTTTCCTTTGCCATCTGATGATTCACTTTTGTCCTCTGCACAGGAAAGAGAACAAAATAATGACATTTTAGTAGCAAAAAAAAAAATCAACAACTCAGTTTTATATTCCTGCCTTTGTTCTACAGCTGCCCTATTAGTCTGGATTTGTCTTTGCACATTTCTTGCGATTATGGGTGGACTGCGCCAGGGGCAAAATTGGGCTAAAGAAGTCAGATTTGTTATACAAGTGCATATACTTAATAAGTTGATTAATTCATATTAGGAACATAAAATGATATAGCAAAAAATGTTCACCAGAATATGAAAGATATGAAAATGGTACTACTAGCTACATCTTTAATAACTGTTAAAGTTCTTTTCACAGTTTACTTTCTTGTACAAAACAACTCAAGCACCTTCAGTTTCCGGAAAGACTGGGAACTTCAGCGGGTTCCTGAATGCATTTCTGTTTTTGTTTCCACTGAACATCCAGAACCGGGCACTTTAATTAGCAATTAGTTAGTTCAATTAGTGCTCAAGTAGCAATTAATTGGCTAAGAACTGAAGCTGATCTGCTAGTGGTATAATGTTTCTTGTGGGCATTGTATATGGCCAATCAGCGTTATGCATTTTGCAGTACAGCTTGCATTATCCCAGGAACTTGCCTTTGGTACTTGTTCTTGAACTGTGACAAAGATCTATATATAGAACCTTTCTGCTGGTGATGGAAACTTTTCTATAACCCTTGATAACCCTTTTAATGGTGTGGCGTGGTGCAGTGTGGTCCAGCTATGGAAAGGAGCCGTGACGTAGGACTTCAATGTTCAGATCCTCATACCTTGGCAAGCTCTGGTTCTTTAAGTTATCATATTCAGTTATAACTTGTAGTAAGTGAGGCATAAGTGAGGCAGGGTCACACAATGCTTGTTACGCTATTGTTCTTTGATAAAATTTCAGACCCCACTAGACTAGAGGTACACATCCACCTTAAAAAAACGTGTAGTGTACCAGTAAAGTGTCCTCTGTTCTATGGCAACTCTTGGTGACGTTTGTTTTTACTCGGAAAAATCCACTGCACTAAATACTCAGAACTGTGTGCTAGGTTATTTAACTAGGTTTCCACTTGCTTCACATTGCACAATGAAATCCTATCCATAATCCTCTTAACACGGCAATATATATATATATATATATATATAAAACATATATATAAAACATATATTTGGATTTCACAATAATTATGGATTTTACTTTTTTATATTCCCAATCACTGAGTCCTAAATTTTCCTGCAGAAAATTTACTGTCTATTTGTAATAATTATGAATTAAATAATTATATAAACTAAACGGAAATGTAAAGTGAAAGTAAGACCTACCAGTTCTGAAAAAAGAATCCTACATTCAAATAAAATGGACTCTAACTTGACCCTTGTCATGAAATTGCTTTCCAAAACACACTGCTTTTCAAACTGGCACTTTAGCTTCAATTCAGACAAAATGGTCTCACCACTCAGTAGGTCAGTGGGTGCCTTTCTGTTGATAAGCATGTAAATTGTGTTAACAAATTGGGACTTTACACATTCCACATAGTGAATATGGATAGATAGCAACAGTATTCACCATATATGCATTTTACCTACTTTAGAGAGGGACTTTTCATATTTAATATTGTACTGAATTTAGACTATTGATTAATGTTGTTTTTAAGGTCACCGACATACCAACCTTTGGATTTTGACTTCTTGTCCTTGGAATCTGTGGAGGAGCTTTCCTTTGTAGCTTTTTTCTTTGTCTTCTTTTGGGGGGTCTCCTCCTCTTCCTCATCATCATCATCCTCGTCGTCTGAACCTTTCCAGTTGCAAAACAGACAAGGATAAGTTCCACTATTACTGGAGTTAGAATGCTTAGGCTTATTGCATATGAACTCAGGTCTTGATGACGTGAGGTATGTTGATGATTCGTGGAAGCTCCCAGCCTTTTGATAGCCACAAGACCTATAAGCTTTTGGCTCTTTTTTGTATAAGTTAAATTTATATTATTAGGCAATACAAATAGTTTCTTGTGATACAGGTAAGGCAGTTTTGTTCTGAGAGTTCTGTTCTGGTAGATACCTTGTTTTAAATAATTTCTAAGATGGTGTAATCAAACCACAACCCTGAGCTCAGATTGGATACTTACTCTTTTTCTTCTTAGGAGCACTTTTGGTCTTCTTCTTTGCTTCGGTCTTCTCCACTGGTTCCTCTTTTTCCTTCTCCGGTTTCTTTTTCTTTACTTTCTTTCCATCTATTTTTGGTTGGGATGGGAGGGAATTAAATATTACCATTGATGATACACATTTAATAACAGTTGCAGAAATGTCCACAGCTTCATAAATTGAACAGCCATTAATGAAATTGCTCATCAGCTGTCTTGTACAAACATATGGTACTCTGAAGAATATTCTTTTCCTACAGCAATCAGTAAGAACTATAAGTTACTAAATATTTATTTACATTTTTTTCATTTTATAGAAGCATTGTTTATTAATATCAAATGGTAAGGCATGTGCTGCCATGTCCTGGCACAATACTTTGTGTGGGTGTGATCTCCTCCTCTCCTGACAAGTCTTCACTCTTTTTTGACTTTGTCTTTTTGGGCTTGGCATCAGAACCATTGGTTTGGACTGGGACTGAGTCTTGTTTCTTTTTCTTTGGCTTCTAAAGAGTCCATCCTGTTAAAATAATTGAATCTCAGAGTACAGTTGCAGATATTGAAAGACGGCTTCCAGCTCATGGGTCAGGGAGCTTTCTGCATACATATAGGAAATGCTAAATGTTACTATATGCATCTATGATTTAAACTGAAAGACCGCTTTTTTTACAAGACAGCCTTTGCACCCAAGCATTTATCTTTAGGTGTCTCCTATGACATGCATCGATTTTGACATTTAAAGTTAGTATCTTTTTTCATCTTGCATTTTGAAATAAAAGCATGAATGTAAAACACTACTATGGAACAGCAAGAGATATTTAAGTGTCAATCACTTACCATTTCCATACACAGCAACAGGGAAAGCCAGAATGTACAGACAAAAGTGCAGGTTGAAGTAAAAAATGCAATTTAAATGTGTCAACAGCACTGACTGATTGTCTGAACTAAAGATCTCAATCATTAATCAACTGAGCATATGTTGATTTCCACTCACCCCAGTTCATCCCATTTGTAGTGACCAGTACTACTGACCATTACTACTTACATACGTATTCAGTTTCAGTGGAGGAAACATTTTAGGTTCTAATTGTATATGGTATAGTTTGTAAATTATTTGGTTACTACAGCAAGCTTGATTTAAAAAAAGTCAAATTACAATTCATGAAGCTACAATAAATATTTTGTGAAGCTTCACATAAAACTGTTTAGTTCATATAGTAGTCACCATGAAAGCTTTAGGTGGTTTGGAATCTATTTAACTATATGAATGTATTATGCAAGCAGCATTCTTAGCTCTGTGATCCTCACATCATATCTATCCCCAGTGCTGACATTGATTTGAAAATTCTATTTCTGTATTTTGGAGGTTTGGTAGGGTCCACACCAGTGATAGAAGCCATTGCCTAAAGAAGCAGTGCTCCTAGATACCCCACAAATTAGGGTAAACTAACTTACATCAATCAATGAAATGAAAAATTATAACATTAATTGTGCCCACATTTAATAAGTCACTTTGCAATAATTATTTAAGCATTACTAAATGGACACAAATAGCTTACATCACATAACACATCTCATAACTTCTTACATAGTAGTATCTAACTGGAGAAGGTAAATAACCTATAACTGTTTCAATATTAAAGCTATGGGGCATGTTGTTGTAACATAATGTATAAGCTGCCACCCACTGTCATGAACTTGAGGTTCATTTATAAACAGGTTTCATGGGTAAGGTTTTAATATGGAATCACGATGGATCCTATCTAAAACATCACACCTTTCTGTACAGCTGTCAATGTGCTAAACAGTAGGACGGATCCCAAATATGAACCAGAAATGAAGAATGCAGACAACTGCCCAGTGTGTGTGTGTGTGTGTGTGTAAGCATACATAAATGTACAGGTGTCATTGTATATATTCCCATATGTGCTTGTATATGTGTATGGGCTTTGTGTGAAGGTGTATGCATGTGGGGGAGACGACCCATTTACCTAATTAAAAACCCAGTGCATGACTTACTTACACAACAGACCTGTAATCAACATTAAACTGACTGCCAAGTCTGAGCAAAAGCATTACTGTCACTTTCAATCACAGGTGTCATTACCGCAAGTGTAACTCCAGGGCAGGGAACAAGACATAAAACAAAATGCTATGGGTGAAAAGAAATAAGTCCAGGTTTTCCTCTTCGCCTCAATCATTTTTAGTTATAATAAGACAATTATTGCTCAGCAATACAAAAAGGTAACTTTTGCAATTGTAGCAGATTCATTACTGATATAAAAGATTTTCTGTATGATAAAGTTATTGTTTTGCATTGCTTCTACAAGTAAATCACAACAACATAAAAAAATATGTTTTAAATTACAGTACAGTTCCCCAATGAACAATTCTAAAGAAAAAAAATGTATATTAAAGTCCTAACTGATTAATATTGTCAACTGCAATCCATTCCATGCTCTCAATAACTAAAACAGTCTTTCAATGGCTTACAATGGTCAGTAAAAATTGCTCTTGATTAATGAGATTTCACAAAATTTAAAATAAGTGTTGTTAGTTTATTTTACTTCAAGAATTAACATATGGTCTTATTCTTGAATCAAACCATGTCCATTAATATGATTTATAATGCTTGTTCATGAAGAGTAAATCAACAAAAGACTCTAGGCCTGCAAATAACAGTTCATATACTGTTACATTTGTGCACTGTGTAGTGAGGTTGACCTGTGAAACATGAGTGGCAGTACAGCATGGTTTGGTTTTTTGCATTCCTGTAGCTTTTCTATGGGATGGAGCTAGAATTGTGGTCCGTATTTACTGAAAATATCTCAGATTTAAATTTCATGGAATTATCAACCAAAAATAAAAACTTAGCAGAAAAGATGGTGGAAAATAAGAAAAATAAGAACGAGGCCACTTATTTCCTAGCAGTTTAGAATGACGCATGTGTAATCCACTTAAGACACCATCTTGTGTTGCTATTTATAACTTTACCTCAGAGAATCCTGAACAGGGGAGATAACCATGAGTCAGTCAAGAGGGCTCTTATTATGAATTCATTTTACTGGAAAGTGGCCCCACTGCTGCCCAATGTGACTCATAAAAGGTCCTAAACTCTGATCAGCATAAGAAGGATAACATCATATTTTTTTAGTTAATAGGTAAACCTAATTTACGGTGAAAGAAATGGACTGCACAATAAAATGAAAACAATGGAAATTAAATATACTGCAAGCCTCATTCATTTAAAATGATGGGTCTTTTCTTTAACATGACAGGTCCTGGACACTATAGAGTATCCTGAATTCAGACATGAACTGGTGGCTCACACACGGACAGAGATTCCACTTAAGCAAAGCCACTGTATATTTATTTGTCTCACCCAAGCAAGGACACGCCACTACCACATGTTCCCTGTGTGGGGCTGCCTGACTTGCCCTTCAGCAGAATCCCTGTGTATATTTACTGAACTGCAATCCCCTAAACAAAAACATTTTACAAATTTTTTACTGAAATAGCTAAAGATATTTGCATTTCAGAGAAACTGAAACCATTACAAAGATGAACACATGGTCAGGAATTCTGTAAAAGTAGTGAGGGATGGTCTTGTACTATTAGAAAATAACAGTTCATGATTGAAAGTATTATTTATTTTGGTTTGAGGTTATGATGTTAGTGATGTAATAAAGACAAAAATAACAACCTATTTGAACAGGCCTTTCCAATATTTTGCATTTTGATAACATTTTAGTTTGCTATTCATCAATTTGTATCAATGTTTGAAAATTAAAATGTATACTTTTGGATTTTGTTGATGTGCACTACTGGGTTTTGCATTCTTAATTATGCATATCTGTTATTATAATATAGTAATTATTAGGTATTCATGTAGTACATATATTTTTTAAACTTATTTAATGCACCACTCTACCTTAGATAAGATAAGCTATGAGGAATATGTTCATCCTGAGGTATATTAGCAAATCATTACACATGCAATATTCTGTAGAATCAGACCAGGTCAAATATATGTCTTTGGAAGGCATATTTTTGCAGTACTGCACGTGGGGCTGTGTTGCTAACTTTCCTTTGAACCTGTGCATAGACATACATTCAGCATATATCATTAACGGCAGTTGTTGTTATGGTAACAACATAATGTAATGTTAGCATATCACTACCACTCATTGCCATGCAGTATGCCATCTAAAATAATTCATAACAATACAGTCAATACCGTAGGTAAAGTAATGTAGAGTCATTATCTGAGAGGCTGTATCACTGAGCATGAGTCAAACCCTAACCAGTCTGCATTGATGGGCCATTCACTTGCATTCACATGCTCAGCATAAACAGGTAAAGGATTTCAGGTGCAAATTAACCAATTTTGCGAAGCAGATAAACTTAAATTATATTCCAAGGTGATAATATGCAGCAAAAAATATTTCATAACAGAGCAATGGCCTTTGCCCTTTAATCTGGTCAGATATAAATGAAATATCTTATTTATAACCTGTTTTTAACGCTGAATTCTTTTACAGTTGTGTTATTCTAACAATGCATGACCAATTCATGTGAGCTGTGCGGAAAGGATAGTGGATCACCACACCATGCTTATCACCTCTTGTAAAACTTGTAAAAATGTTTGTTAGCCTAAGTCAAGTAGAGCCATTGTAAACCACTAAGGGTCTATATTAAATAGTTAACCCTGTACTTAAACTAAATACCGTGGTAAAGACCATGAAAAATGACACAACTAATACTATCTCACAATATGTCTGGAGCTAATTTGATGTAATTGCAATGCCCTCATATTTTAGGGAAAAGTACACATAAATGACACAAACTGATAAAATGATTACTGTGTCAAAAAAAGTCTGTTTTAGCCTTCCATACCAACTCCACACATAAACCCAGCTACACTGCTACCGCTCTACTTCAGAAAAATACGCTAATATCTCCTTCATATTTTACCTTTTCTCCTGACATACTCAGTCCAGGGACATCAGTTAAACAAACAGTGATCAGTTCCTGTTGTAGTCCAGATAAAATGAACAGCACAAATAAAGAGGACTGGGAACTAGCTGGGCGCAATCAGAAAGAGTGGAGAAAGCTTTACTCAATGAGGCGCCATCAGCAGAAAGTTTAAGTTGCTAATAGGATTTTTCTGTAAGCCCATCTGGCATGAAGAGAGACACGTGGACACAAGCAACCAAACCTCTGTGTTTGTGTTTGTGTTTGTGTGTGTGTGTGTGTGTGTGTGTGTGTGTGTGTGTGTGTGTGTGTGTGTGTGTGTGTGTGTGTGTGTGTGTGTGTGTGTGTGTGCATACATTTACACATATACAAACAATCACACAGAAACACACAGAAACATTGACTTACCTGCAGGTGCTTTTTTGGAGTGGAGCTGTCATTGGGAGGACTAACGTAAAATGAGAAATGCAAAAATATAAGAATAAATATTATTGAGTCAAAAAGGAATGAGGAATCATATTAGTACATGCAATTTCAGGGTGACAGTATTATAAAAGGCCAAAAGAATATGCTATGGAATTCTGGGTTGTAAAACTCAAATGGAAAACATTGCAATGTAGGAATGATTGCTAAGATTCAATAGCATAAAGGGACAATACAGTTTTGGATATAAAAATGTGCTCAAAATTATGAAACGTGCACTGGAAGACCTTCAAAACATGTATGCAAGAATGTGGATACAGATAACCATGTCGGGTCATCCAGTTTTTGTCAATGGCAAAGTGGGTTCTGTAATTATGACCCATACTTAAATATACAGTATAAGCTACATCTTACTTTTTACATATGATAGCTCTAAGATTCACTGGAAGGTGTCAATCACCTTAAGTCTGGACATTATGTCTGATTACTGAGTGTAACAACACCGGAATTCTCCAGCAGTCCCTAGAGGTGTTAACTCTTTTCTTGACCTGTGCAGACAGGAAGTGGTTCTCTATTTATAGCTTCTGAAAGAGGACAGCAATCTTATTTGTGGTCAGTGGGTGAAACATCTCACATGAGCATGGCTAACTGTGGCTGGGTGGGTAGACACCAGTAAAGATATGTTGTAAGCAATGAGGTATTACCTCTAGTTTACTTCTCAAAACTCACCTCTCAGCTACTTCTCACTTATCACAGATAGTTGTAATTAAATTTAATTTATTTGTGCAACGACAGAATATTGCATGGATGCTGCATGTAGAAGTAAACTGGAATTCCTAAGCTCTGTCAAAATGGAGTTTGTTCAAAATGCAAGTACCTCACATTCTGTAAAATATTATAAGCCTATAATACTATTTGCCATACACCAATTCAGGGGAAACGTTAGGAACACTGACTTATCTTCTATTGCCTTTTGTAGCTAAAGATTACATGTGAAAAAAATAAGTAAGTGCAAAATGGGGAATAATCTGAAAAACTCACTTGTCTGAAGTCCAGACTTCCTGCAGGATTTCTTTTTGTAGGGGCATAAGAATCCTGTAGATAAAAGGAAACCCCCCTGAGCTGTGACACTGAACATGGTATCACCCTAGACTGCTCCCTCTGTCAGCCAAGGCAGCACTAGTTATCAAAGTAAGACTGAAACTAACACCGAAACTACTTTTAATTTCCATTTTTAATTTCCTCTGGACCACGCACGTTCATGAAGTGAACGTTGAAGCTTAATTACTGAAGCTGATACACTTGCCGGTGAACCAGTGGCTATTTCAAATTCGCCAGACCATGCAGTACCAGCAAAGATGTGCCACTTGGATGAAAAACAGATCACGCAATCATTGATGACAAGCGTTGTGTGGCAAGATATGAAATAAACACTCACATTTATAAGCATGCAAATGCACACATATATATATATGTTCATATATGAATGCATATATATAATGTATGCATTCACACAAAAAAATACATGCACCCTAATCCACACATGCTTGGACACGTGGGCACAAAGACAAGTATACACGAACACACACACACACACACACACACACACACACACACACACACACACACACACACACACACACACACACACACACACACACACACACACACACACACACACACACAGGCACACAGTAACATACTATTCAGAGTTACCTGTGTGATAATGCTCTCCCTACTTTTAGAGTGATGGGGCAGAGTTCCTTGAGTTCTGTATCAGAGAGAGAGAGTGTGACAGAGAGAGAGAGAGAGAGAGAGAGAGAAAGAGGGAGGCTCTTTTAACCCCCTGTGAGAGACATGGCTGCCACCAGCCCACCGGGCAGCTTATCAGAGCCTAAGTCTTTGCTCCTAATAGGATTTCCATCACAGACAGCTACAGCCCCCTTCACCTTCCACCCCTCCCTCTGGACACAGATGAATCACTAGCACCACGCCCCGGCCATCTGTGAGTATGTCTTTTTACCCGGACGTCCAAAGCGTGGCAGGGACTATGAGATAAGGATGGCTTCCAAAAAGTCAGAAACAGTATGAATATCTGTAGCCAAGAATGTTTGTGACTGTATTACCAAGACCAACGGCGGATTGGCAGCCAGTGGCAGTGCCGGGCTGATATGGCAGAACCCTTACTTATAAATAACTGAGAGATTTACTCATTTTCAATACTATAATGTATGCAGTCTCTGCAAATATTGACTTCTGCACCTTCTGACTTAATATAAACCTACAGATTTAAGATACAACTTCATAACCACTCAATAAATCCCTAAACATGGGTAATAATGTTTTCTTTAGATTAGTGTGTCTATAGGCAACTACTGTAGTACACACTCACATCACATTCAGACACATCTTGTCAGAGGGGAGGAGAGAAGCTGAAAAAAATTCTGCCCATATTTCAGTAAATGCTATAGTGTTTTATTGTTATTTTGTGTGGAATGATCAGAGAGAAAGTAAGCATAACTGAATCAACAAAAATCAAAAACAATTTATTTATTTACCTATTATTTACCTGGACTATTTACTGTCCACTTCCATCACTCTTTAAGACCAACCATTTATTTTGGCTACATTTCCTGATAAACTGAAGAATGACAGAAAAACTGCTCTTGAACTAGCATTTAAATCATATAACCATGGTCTAATATGAGTGGCTCAGCACTGGAATATGCAGGTATTAACAGAATTTACCCAGGATTATGAGTTTAAATAAAAACCTGGATACAAACAATGGCTGTCCTGGACTGAGTGTGCCTACTTCTGGTCTAACCCTGTAGGATTCCAATTTAGCTGTAATAATAAACGTTGACCACTAGATGGCGAGACAAGGCAAATAATTCATTTCAATAAATGAAACATATTAGCAACATATGGAAATTTCAAGATTTTAACATTCATAAAATCAGAGGTATGTAAGTATTACACACATACACACACACGCACATGTTGACATGTCACAGTATAACTTTTATTCCTTGCGGTGACTGGAAGAAAATGTAACAGCATAAAGCTGTCATTGTATTAAGTGTAAAAATCTTAGATTTTGAAAATTATTCAACACTGAAAATTGATCCTAGTGTTCTCAATAACACAAGCTCTGCAAACAATGCTCTATTTTTATTTATTTTGTGTAAGGGTTTAATTAAACAGGTTCAATTTGTGGAAAGCTTTTTCAGAAAATCAATAGAAAATTATGAAAACAGGGAGAACCTGAATTCAGGGAGACCCTGACTACAATCAACTGCAGCTTCAGCTTTCTCTCAAAATCCTGCAAAGCACCTTCCACCCATGTACAACAGCCTCCCTATCATCCAGCCAGACTCCAGACCAGACACCAGCTTGACCCTCCTTCATACTGCTGCCAGGACACTCTGACCAGCTTTCCGATTGGCAGAAATGAGATTGAGACATGCTGAACAGATACTTGATTGGCTGCAAGCTGAAACTAATAGCTTTTCTGGCATTTATGCAGATCTTTGACAGTAACACAGCTTTTGGCAGAAGGCCTTAGGCAAGCCAACGAACTTGAATGGTGTTGGGAGTGTGACTCATGGTCTTAAAGAAACAGCAGCCACTCCAACATGACAAGCTCATTGTGTCTAAGCTGAGTCTGGTTAGTATGTCCATAGTCATACATTAAATTTGTGAGTGTTAGCCCATTGCATCATTATTTCGGTTATATCAATGCACATAGGTCAATGCACAATTGCTTATGAATTTTTTCTTTTTGGTTGCCACTCAGGAGACCAGCCACATAAATGATTGTGTTCTTCATTCAATCACTCATTCTTAGTGAATTGTACCCCATCAAAGTAATTGTAATCATTGGTGTAATAGTGCTTCATGACTAGAGGGTTAAAGACCAGAAAACAATTTATTGCTATTGACAGGCAAGTTTGTTTTTTTTTTAAATAATGCAAATAACATAACAAAATAATATTTGTTTTAAAAATGTACAGTTGCTATCATTATACAACTAGCAACAATTCCACATGCAAAAAGTCTGTAAAGCAGGCCTTCTAAATGTTGAACATAAACACAGATACTTTTATGAAAGTTATAAATGCTGGATACAGTCATTCAAACCATTCCCTTCCTCCCTTTTTTCCAGAGAACAACCCCTTGTTATGCTTTCAAATGTACTGTCAGCTGGGAAGCTTGACAAATGAGTGTGTTGAGTACAAAAGGTAGCAGTTACATAGGCAGGGACCCATTTCTGTATGGGGGAAAAGGTGATTTTTCTCTCTGCAACCACTGTTCTCATTTTTATTCATTCTCTACTGCCCTCAGCGTCATTATGAGGACATGAACCTGCTGCCCCATACGCCGCAGAGGAGCATACAGGAAAGAGCCAACAATAGAGACAAAACAGGAAAGTGTGGATTATATGTGGCTGCCCCCGGGAGGCGCTGCTGTATGTGGCTTTGTATAAAGTGAACAATGGCGCTCAGCATTTCCATTCAAAATATGCCACCTCACGAAGCCAAGCAAAGCCTCTGTGTGCATTTAAAACCCCCTTTCCTCCAGGTAGGTTGACCGTTTGTCTTGCATCACTAAACACCAGGGTTACTCTTTATGATATACAGACTTGTGTATAATATCACAATGAATTGCCCCACCCTGAAGCAGGGTTGCACCATATGAATGTGTGACGCATTAGTCAGTGGATCTTTAATAGGCTTACCATAGGAATACATGTAAATTCCCTTCCTGTTTGTCTTCTAGGAGGGTGGAACAGACATAACAGAGGGCCAAACTGGGCTTTAGAAAGTACTTTGAACGCTTGTTGTGGTGTATTGATACTTAGCCCACTGTTACAAGTAAGATTTTTATGCTATATGAGAGAATTCAAAGTCTTCAACAACCCAAAAGATTAATATACTAATAGGTGAGCAGTCTGTCTGAAATTAAGCTGGTATGTGTATGTGTACATACTGTAACTATAAATATTGTATGGTGTGTAAATACTGTGTGGTTTGTGACTAGGAAAAACTCAACACCTTCTGATTAATGGGCAAAAGGAGCACCATATAACACCATAGACCATAATTAACAGCAGTTACTGAATTTTGCAATTTTCCCATGGAGAACAAAAACACTCTGAGATATGAACTGGAAAGAAGGGTTCTTTATTACAATAGTGCTAAAATTTGGAATTCTGATCAAAGACAAGCACCTATTGCAGGCTACTTTCCCCTTTTGGGTGACCAGGGTCTGCTTCTGCTGCACCAGCCCTGTCTCCTCCACAGTGCCTGCAAGAAGGTGAGAAGATGAGATGCACCACATGCACATGCAACCAGATATAATTCCAAAGTAATAAAATCACTGCAAACAAATATCACAACCCACAGAGATGAACACCAGTGTCATATACCAGCACTCAGTGGAAGAACAAAGGAAGAACAAAAGGAGGCAAGTGATAAAGAGTAAGTGATAAAAAATAAAATGACCCATGAAAGAGTGGCTGGCATGGTTTTTGAAAGGTTTGCCGCTCAAAGCTTAGTGCAGATCTGAATGAAATGGCACTAATATTTGAATTTCCCCAGCCCTGATCACAACTGTCACACCTTCTACAAAGTGTTCCCTTGGGAAATGGCACTTGTCACATTGTGACCACTCCTGTTTAGATGCTGAAGTTGTTTCAGCTGTTCTACCAATGCTGTAGTTTGACCTTATTTTCAGAGGCAAAAAAATTACTGCATCCCCCTCTCCTAGAAATAGAATGTACACTTAATTGCATCCAGGCCTGACAGGAAATTTGTGACACCTCACCTCCTTTACCCAGGTAAGCAGGTCTTATACCCACCCTCTTGTTACCCTAACTGGTAATTTATCTATGTCCTGCTATGACTTTACCACGATTGGAAACCACACTATTTCAGTTTTGGGCATTTTTGACTCTACCGAAGAAGCAGTTAGATACTCAGGAACTGTAATAACTACACATTGGAACATATTGCATTGAGCTCACATGTATGGCCAGAAACATTTATTGTATTTGTTTTCCAAAAAAAAAAAAAAAAAAGAATCTAATGGTAAACAATTACAAAATGAATTGGAATTTTTGAATGTACTATGGAAACCATTTGGAATCACAATAAATTATAACTATGAGTTGAACTGGCTGCTGGAAAATATATGCAGTAGGTATAAACAGGAAAATAATCATAAACATTATAAATGTATGTTCAGAGAATAACTATGCTAAACAATTACTTTGTATTTCATGACAACGATAAAAGAACAACTGTGAAAAATTGGGATTGGTCTCTCTCCAGAAAAATAATAATAATTGGTGTCTCTCCTGCTAAAATCCAAAAATGTTAGTTTGTATATGTTTATATATATGTATTCATGAGAAGTTTATTCATGTGACAACAGAGTACTTTATGACACCATGACTGGGCCAAGAGTGTTAGCCACAGTGTGAAATGTCTTTGGACTTTGGTAGCCCTTTGTCCTTTATCAGAGCAAGCTAGTAATGATCAGTTGTTACTGATGATCTTTATTCTATTCTGAAATGATAAGTTTAGATGCTTACACCCTCCCGATTATTTAGAGTGTGCTTTCTGACCAGTATCAAATGTGTAAGAAGTGGATAAACACAGTAGTACATGACTCTAAAAAGAAGATGCATTATAATGTTAGGATTGCTTTTATACAGGTATGACTGGAAAAAAGACAGATGGTGTTATAATTGTTTTCCTTATTTTAATAGGCTCATAACTGTTTACTGACAAGCATTTCTGTTCTTTTGCATGCATATACCATAGTTGCATGTATGTACAACTACCATACACAGTAATGTCATGCCTTTTGCCATTTTTTTCTGGTGTCATGCCATCTCTGAAAGAAAGGTAACTATTCAAAATGAAGCTTTGTTAATTTAAAAACAGAACAGAACCCAATAATACCACACTTCTCTAAAGAAGGGTCTCTAAGGTCTACTTGTGTTGTGGGCATTAACAAATGGGAACAATTAAGAACAACAAGGAAAGACATTGATCAGTCTCATTGACACACTGCTTACTGATTGCCTGTTACTGTAGTGATGAATGCATATGCCACAAAAGACTGCAGGGAAATGACATTCAAAAATGAACCAGTGTCACTGGTTGTTGGGGAGGACATGTTATTATGGGATTTAAATCTTTCTCCACACTGACCCTATGTACTCCTCTTGATAATCATTCTTGAAGCAAGCTATAAACACACAAAAAATAACTGCACTCTAAAGACAGCATCTCTGCAATAGCTACTATGGGGTTAAATTCAATATCATGATCCTCAGTGTTTCCTGAGATGAGGAGTCAAATTTCTCTGAAAAGATGGCCTCAGTGCACTCAATTTGTATGTCAAGCAGCCTCCCCAAGGCACTATCATGTGATATTCAGCATAACAAACAGAGCGTTCTGAGGAGACGGATGGCGAAATCACGGAGAGGTTATTGAAGCACCTCAGCCTGGAGCAAAGTCAACTCTGATACAGGTCAAATGCTGACGCTCATTTTCAGTCCAGAATGCTCAAGGCTTATAACTGAGATCCCAAACAGCTTTCTACATTGAACAGATTGTGGAAAAAATGGGGACTCAAGAAAACAGTCTGGACAACTTCTTCCCAGCACGTTATGTGAGAGATACAGAGGAAGAGAGAGAGAGAGCTGACATTTTGAAATGCTGAAATGAAGGAATGATATTCCCACAAGCTGTAATTATCACTCGAATTACATTCTCTGAAATAGCAGGCCCTGCGGCCAGCAGCTAATGGAAGGTCTCAGTGGACCGCACAAGTCCCACAACTCCAGCTCCATGCCGGTGATTAAGCCCACAGATTCCCTGTGCTGTCAAATGTACATGGTGGACAACTACTTGGCTGTCCTCTCCCGCTGCATCGCCCCACTCTTCAGCCCCACTCCTACCCAAACTCTGTAAGTGAGAGGTTGATCACCCAGCAAAGTAACTGTCGGACATTATTAATTGGACTGTCTTTATCTGGATTTTGGAGACAGGAGAACAGTATTCTGTGATGCAAACAGTTCAGGGTCAGCCTTCAAATTATGAATAAATGTACAATAAGACACTTGAAAGTTTATTTTTACTGTATATAAGCATTTTCATTATGTTGTAGCATTTATTTCACTCAACTTTGTGACAACTTTGTTATGTTAAAAAAAAATAACATTTGTGAATTGGAATGCACTCAAAAGTAAACAGAAATCAAACAACATATTAACTTGTAAGAAACATTATGTCAAAAAA
The DNA here is from genome assembly GCA_022829145.1 of Albula goreensis. NCBI lineage: Eukaryota > Metazoa > Chordata > Actinopteri > Albuliformes > Albulidae > Albula > Albula goreensis. Next base: position 13,961,453 of record CM040754.1, on the reverse strand, counting down.
CCCAAGATACTCTCTCTTGGAAAAATGATAAAAGCATGTATGCCTTTATTTTGTATGTTCCACTCCCCCCTCTCAGCAGAATTTCTGTGCAACAACTAAAATTATAACAGCATTCAAAATAATTGCTGCTTAAACTATGCTTTAAATATTCAAAGTGCTTTTGCATTTTTGACAGATAGGAGCTTCATTTTGTCATGGATCAGGAATATGAAAAGTATTTAATCTCCATTCAGCATTAGGACAGACAAAAAAAAATGGAGCCAACATATTGTTTGTAGTTGTTACACTGGATACCAGAATGGTACAATCATTTATTACATTATTACAAATTAATCAAATCTGTAAATATAAACAAATATAAAGCCACTGGCAAAAGTTAAGACATACTTGCAAGTAATAATGCCTGTGCTGGCTTTAGGCTTGCAATTGTGACAACTGATGTGTTCCTAGAGTCAATCTCATTCTGGCCTACAATTTTCAACGGATGTCTGGAACAATTCGAATGTAGTCAGCCTCCTGTAAAAATAAACTCACCTTTCACTTCAGTGCTCACCGCCTACATTGCTGTATGTGCGAAAGACAGCAGGTGATGTTTTTCTTCAAGGGAATTGCTGCGCAGTTATGCCAAACACGTCACTTTTTCCATTCCACAGATAGCATGTGTGTGTGAAGGGTCAAGGTGCTTTCATTCCACAGATAGCTTTGTTAAGGGCTGGAGCCTTGTTATACTTCTACATTAAATTATTGACTTGCCAAGCACATGCTCTGATCCAGGGCTTCCTGCATAGCTTGTATTTGTATATCCTTCATTTATGGATGTTTCCTGGTGTGTTTCAGGTCAGTACTGTTATTAAATATTTTTAGCAGAATTCCTGTGCCAGAATGTGATCTTAAAACTTCTAGTTACTGAAGCTGCCATGCCCCAGTGCTGCCATGTTGGATTGGGGAGCCCTTTCTCACACTGCAGGGAAATCTGGGTCAGAGACATGTGTCCTGACTTGACAGGCTTCTGCCTGAGGGTGTGGCTGTATGAACAAACAAACAAACGCGGAGTGTTCTTACAGAGGCCCTGTCACCAGGCGCAGCCATGGCAACGGGCACAGTGTGTATGCACCTGGTTTATTGTGGCCAGGACATTGTGTTTTGCTGTAGGTACCTCTTAAAACCCATGTAAAGGGCACGTATGAATAAAAATAAATAAGGAACTTGATTACTCAAATCTAACCAGGCATTTTTTTCCCAAGCTCGACAGTTAGTTTTGAAAGAACCTAAAAGGACTGAGAAAAGTACAACGATGAAAACATATTGTATACGAATGTATTTTGTGAGTACATGCTGAGTGCATTGTCTTCTATCTCAAGCAGATCAACATAAACTGGACCATTCTTTTGCTTCTTTTTACCATTACTTTTAACAAATGAAATTGCAAATAGGCAAAATACCATTCCTTTGCTGGTTGCTAGATGTGTGAGAACATATCCACTTTAAGTGCAAGACTTTGGTAAATGTGATGGTAATGTAAGTTAATGTTAAATTTAGCCCTACCACAGAGTGTTGATGGATTGCAGTCAATCACCAGTCATGAAAAACTGGGTACAAGACTTAGAAGCCACTGAGCAAGACCATGTCAAGCCTACCTCTCAAACAAGTGGTGGCAAATATACTTGTTGATTTTCTACTTGAAACCACATTTACAAAATGCAAAAACTGTTACAATGACACAAATGCAAAGAGGCATCTTTTGTCCTTTTGTTCTGTCAGCGCTGTTGAGTATGGCTTTGATAAATTGAGATGTCAAGAACAATCCCAGCTGGATAGCTGTGGCTGTTGTGAAACTGAGAGTGGACATTCATAATGGATCACTGTATAGTCAACAAAGTTATGAGATTCCTTCATTTGGATACAAAAAAGTATGTATTTAGATTCAGGTCTACACACACATCTATCTTTCCCACTTTCAGAGAATGGTTGAAGCCATTAATTGTTCTTGTTTTTAATAAGAAAATGTTGAAATGTGTCCTTGATCAAGAGACTTTTGCTTCATATATCCATGGATAATTTACAACACTTGGTCCTAGATGCACATGGATGACTGCATATTAAATGATGTCCTCACATGCCATACTTATACCATTTCAACACAGGTCTGACAAAAGCAGTGCAGTTCAGAGAAATGAACTTGACCAATGACATAATGTACCAAATATTTTCAAATCATCATTTCAGCTGAGTATGGGGAGGTGAACAGATTAGGCTGCAGATCTGTGGCTGAACATGGTGATTTAAACTGAAAAAAAAAAAACATTTAGCCGAGGCTTCCATGTCTCTGGTGTGGCAATTCTGTTAAAATGAGTACTGTGAAAGCAGGAGCTGTCAGATCTCTTGATCTACTCAGAGAGTGGTTTATCATACAGTATACGATTACAGCTTTGATTTTGTTTCTCAAAATATATTATTAGACTTTTAAATGATTAACATATATTAAAGGCTATTAAATGATCAATAGAAGAAAATTTCTATGAATCTTTTATTATACCCATAAATACTGATTGCATCTTCTGCAGCAATGTTTCTCTTTGGTAAGTATTGTGTTTTTTTGTGCAGTTAAAAGTAGTATGCTCTTCATTACAAACACCTGAGACACAAACCAGCAAAGAAGAACAAAGCAAAACTATGAAAGTACAGTCCTGAATATGCATAATTTTTCACAAATCAATCACAGATAATCATATTTTAAAGGATTACAACAAGATGGACGCAAAAAAGACATTCTCTCAAAAATAATATACTTACCACTGAGTTTAAAAAAAAAAAACTCACAAAGAGATTTAACTAAAACACACAAAGAGATTGGGGGAATTGCTAAGGTGAAAATTGTGACACAGAGAATGACTGAAAACCTCAACTGAACTCTCAAATCAAACTGCGAACGACCCTGTGGGCGTGGGTTTGCTCTGTGGGTGAGGCATCCAGGAAGCTGATTGCGTTTCCCTCGGGCGCGTGCATGAGAGTGTGCTCTTGTTTGGCCCCCGCGCTCCGCAGACGCAGCCTGACCTAGATTCCCTTCGGGAACCTTGGAAAAGTTGCCTGCCGTGGTGAAGGCCTCGGGGGAAGGGGGGTGACCTGACGCTTGGCACTGGGCACTACCCCAGACTCACGAAAATGTGAGGGGCAGTGTGGAGCCGGGTGTCTTTCAAACATGCCCTGCTCGCGCTCTGAAACAGGCAAGCGCTCTTTTGAACCACTGCCAAGGGAGGCTGGGCCCAGCGGCCGTCACAGCTGAAAGTTTTACAGGCTCCTCGCTCGCAAGCAGGAAGAGACAGAGTGAGGGAGAGAGAGAGAGAGAGAGAGAGTGCGAGAGCGAAAAAGATCAGTAAAGTGCCTGCAGTTCTCCGTCTGCTTCCATCCAGCTATTCTTTCACAGAGGAACACCCTCTCTTCTTCTGTACCATCTTTGATATATTTTAATATGTCCTCTTTTATTAAGAGTGACGTGTAAGAGGTTTTTTGTTTGTTTGTTTGTTTGTTTTGGGTTTGAAGGTGGGTTGTGGGTGGAGGCTCTGTTGAAGTGGGGATATAAATGAATAAATTAAAAAAGAGAGGTGACGTCAGTCGAAGCGCTGCCCAGGACAATGCCTGAGAGAAGAGAAGGACGGAAAAATGGAATCGCGGGACTTGTGTGCGCTTGACACGCCCTCTCACAGCCAGTGTCCACGCAGGAAGAAGGAGATGGTGAATTGGGCACAGTGACTCTGGATAATTTTCTTCACTTCTTTTCTCTGGAGCAGGAGTCTAAAGGACCTCTATGCTTGGCGATGGCGCCATGCAGGTTTTATTTTACTATTTGGCGGCCACTTGCGGGAGTTGAACCCTTTTTTCCCCCTCTCTACTGAATGCTAACACAGCTTGTTGTTTTCTACATTAACAGCAAAAATAAAAAAAGAACATGCTTAAAAGAGAGGGTTTTTACAATATGAGATGTGACTGGAACCTCAGTGTCATGTGACACAATGGACACAATGGAATAAGAGGTTAGAGAATTGACATCCAATGTTTCTCAGAAATTCAGTTTTTTTCCCTTCATTATTATTTTTATAAATGTTAATCCACTGGAGTTTGCACAGGTATCAGTACCCAGGTATCAATGAGGAACTAACTGTGTGAGAGCGCACTGCATTTTCATGTTGTTCTACATAACGGAGCTGAAGCAGAACAGCCAAAGACATGTGCAATGATCGCTGAGGATGAGGCATGTTCTACCTGGGACCAATGCCAAAATTTGACAAAAGCCTTCGCAGCACGCTTGGGGAGAGCGCGTTAACCCACCCCCTCCCCGCCACCCCACCACACCACACCACACCACACCACACAACACCACACCACCACCACAACCCCCCCATCCTCTTTTTTCCCAAGAACCATCTGAAATCCCTAATCGTGTGTTGTCTCGCCGTAATGAATCTGGCGGGGTTCTTGGCAAAGGCATGAGAAATCACGTAAGTACTCCCCCTTTTTTCATTTCTCCTTGTCTGTGTTTTTACCACTCCCGCAGCATCGGCGCTCTTATGAAGCAGCCGTAAAATTTATTTTATTAAGTCAAAGTCTGTCAGCTTCTGGCTGTCTGGTGAATTCAGCAATGCATACAGATCAAGAGACTGTAGCCTCCTTTTAAATTAAAAAGATCCAAATATAAACTTGAAAGTAGTAAAGATTCAAATATAAACCTAAACCTAGCAATGTGACTCATCCCTCCACTTTCACTGTGCTTCCTGTTTGTGGCAGCAGGGACAGCAACGCTCAAAAGGTCCTAAGTGTCTGTCCCAGCTCATTTATCCCTGTGCTTTGGCTCTCTCTCTTAAAATCTGACTGGCTTGCACACTCTCTATCTTTCTCTCTCTCTCTGTCTCCCCCACTTGGCAGACAGGCCAAAGTGGGCAGGGAGAAAGGAGAGAGCACAGCTCACAGGGTAATCTGGAGGCCGTGTAGCTGGCTGATTCCCGAGCACCAGCCCCTGTTGGAGTATGCTCGATCGCTAGCGCGCCCCTCTGTCTTTCTCTGGCTTCACAGGGGACTGGGGGGCGACACACAGACTTGCTCTCCCGCTCCTCTGTCTTCCTGCCGCCACCGCCTCTTACCCATGCACCTTACCAGAGATCCGCACTGGATCCCACCCGAACTGGCCTCAGGTATTTCAGTCACTCCATACTACTGCGTAATGGCCTCTATTTCCCTCTTCTTTTCTTTGCCTTTTGCTGTTTCCTTCTGTTTTCTTCTCCACTTTGCCTCTCCTTCTCCTCTTCATCATCACCTTCCTCCTGCAAACGTGTCTGCCTCACTCCCCTCCACCATGCCGCCATTTCTACACCATTTCTGTTCGTTAGAAAACAGCTGGGAAAACTTTTTAAGGAGTTGGTGGAACGTATCATTTTTGACAAGGATCGAGAGATAGTACACATTTTTTGGATAAATGATCATGCAAAATTTATTTGATATTTCCACTGCATTTTGAACAGACAAAATGAAAGAAGTTGTTGTCGATGTTGTGATGTGAACATGTTGGATTGTGTTTCCCTGGCATCTCTTGACTGAAAAGCTTTTAAAACAAAACAACTGATACTGGGGCAGAGAGAGCAGGTTTGTGGTCTGTGTGCTTTTTGTAAACCAGAGAGGCTATAAGGTTAGTAGTAGTGAGGACATCTACTTGTGGCCTAAGTGGACAGCTCAGCACCAAATTATGTTCCTGGTGTTTAGAGGACAAAGGCTAACTTGACCTGTTGAAACATACAGTTTATTTCTGTTTTTTTAATGCTTATCTATTGCTATATTGAGAAACCAGCATTTTCTTCTGCTGTCGTACAGAAAATGCCTTATTACTAACATAAACTATTGACACACAGGCTTGTTTCTAAAAAATAATGAAGGGAACATATTTGTATATGACATGACTTCCAACTCGCTTTAATGTACTTTAACTGCATGTGTGACTAGGGACCATTACCTTTTCACACAGGCTATTAAGTACTTTTTTCTGTTACGTTTAAGTTCTGTGTAATGTCCTCATGGTCTTTGACAGTATCATTAATTACAGTAGGTGCAAACAATAGTAACAGAAAAGTACATTTTTGTGATTCTAATATCCCTTTTTAATTGATGTGACTTGGACTCTTTCAAAAGTCAATCATTTAAAAAAATATAAGTTGTATTTTATTGCAACTTATTTAAAATTTAACATTAACACACACACACATACACACACACATACGCGTAAATACAGTAAAAAAGCCAAGTCGACATGGACGCCATTTTCACAGACTTGTTTTAGACTCTTTTCATTAAGGCATGCCATTCATTATAATGTGCTGAAATAGTGGTATCAAGTAGTACATGGGAGTTCTATATCATGTAATAATGCAAGTAATAAATTAGGGGCAAATTATGACTAATCATATGTTTTTTTGGAAATATCTTTGTGTGGTTTACTTTACTGGGCGTATATCAAATGCTAATCTGCAGTAAATCCAGTCTAAACCAGAGCGGCAAACCCTGTTACACGTGGAGAGGCCTGCATCTTTCAGACTATTGTATTCCTTCTCCATTTTCTTGCGCTCACAACATCAAATTGTTTCTTTTCAAACTGTGTCATTGCTTACTCTGACTGTGAAATTTAATAGTACTCTTTGTTCCAAACACATTTTCAGGTATTTTAATAAATCCACTACTGTTAGGAATGAACAAATATTTGTGTGTGTGTGTGTGTGTGTGTGTGTGTGTGTGTTTAAAGGGAAAACAAATTAAAAATTAAATAAAAAATGTGAAATGAGCTCAAAAAAAAAAAAAAACGTATCGTATTAACCGCTGATTGAAAAGTGTATGGACCAACATTTTATATGTAAATTTAGGTGAAATTTGGAAGTACTGTAGATCAAAGATAGATCAAATATATATTACATATGACTTGTTAAACAGATATTTAAGCACAATATTATTTAAAATATTATTGAAAGCATGCATCATTCAAAATGGCGCATAGATGCCACGTGTTTCTACTCTCGCTTGGAAAAGACAACATAAAAAAACAAATTCCTGTGAATTTGCAAGCGATAGCAGTCCTGCTTCCTCATCAGGGTCTGCGATTTAGAAATTTTTGCTCAAATTTCAAAAATGAGATCTTTTTCAAGCCTTTATTCCTGTGTAATGGGTGGGTTTAAAACGGATGTAGTCAATGGCAGTGTGCTGTACTTTGGATTAGAAGACTTCATGACTTATATAAATCAGTAAACCAACATTTTTCAAAAAAATTCAGAATATGTATATATTCCGAATTATTTATAGATTTCTATGAAAATGTTAGGACAAAAGAGACAGTAAGCAGCATTTCACTGCAGAGTATTTGTGTATTTGCAAATCGGGAGGCGGGGGCCGGGGGGGGTGGGGGGAGAGGGAGGGAGGAAAAGAAAAAGAGCACATCCTCCTCCCCTCTGCTCTCCTCATTTGAACTTATCATGTTGCTTGATTATATTTTTTTCTTGACTGCCAGTCCTACACTATTTCCTGCCATTACAGTTTCTGACTGTGGGGCCTTGTCTTCCCTCCTCTGGCCAATGTGACATCATAGCTACCACGTATCGACATATCTTAAGGCTCTTACCGAGCAGGGACAGGCATTAAACAGCCTGCCATGACCATTTGTGCAGTGTCAATGCTATTGAAAGTACAACATGAGTGACTTTACTTTGTGTTGTGTTGATGGAAAGAAAAACACACAATAGTTAGATTGGTGTGCTTGTATATTTGAACAACATGTGCAATCTAGGCATTTTGCATGTGACCTGAACATGAAATAATGCATTTATATTTCACAAGATTTAAACAGGATTCATGAAACAGGAACACTGCTGCCTTTTTAAAATCACGTCAGCATAATGCTACACTTGATTTGTCAAAAATGCAAAAATGAGATCTACACAAAATCACAACAAAGTTAATTAGATGAATGTGAATGAGCCACACATTTCTCAATAAAGGGTCTATAGTGGAATGTTCATAAACCAGCAGATGGCTTATTTTAAGATTCCCAAACTTGATCAAGAGTTTCAGCCTTGAACCCCATTCTCTCCTTTCCAGCTATATACAGAAATAATATCACTGTTATGATAATCATTGTATTAAATGTGGTTGAGCTAGTCAACTAGCTCACATAATGTCACTTTTACTGCATGCCGAGGAGCACCAATACTATGAATGTTTCTGCTCCTGTCTCCTCTATGTTTCTGCAACATTGTGTGCTGTTATTGAGTAATAAGCAATCAGTACTTTTTTTGTGAATAACATTGAGCAGAATACAATTCAGTATAATGAGTTTTATATTGAGCAGATTTTATTGTGAATATTCATGTAAGACTAAATGTGAGGAAGAGGAGAATTTCTGGTGCTGAAACCAATCATCTACATCTAAAGACCTGAGTGTTATTTTAACTTAAATATGCGTTTAAAACCCACATTTATTTTTCTGTGATTGTGCTTTAATAAGCATGCAATAAAAAGTAAGACATTTCTAAATACAATCAGAAACAATATTTAGGATCATTCTTCTTTAGGATCTTCTTGTCTTGAATCAAATAACCTTGTACAGTACTTATTCCTGGTAAAAAATGGTTTCAGGCATACAAGTTATTTGTGGTCAACTGTATTTGTAAACTTCCTGAACTGAACTGAATTATGACATCCATTTAAAAAAGCCAAACAGGAAGTCAAATATTTGAATTGACTGTTCTGCTGTGTGTGTGAACACATGAGGCAGGCTGTCAGCGCTATCACGAAAGGGCAGGCCAAGCGCAGCCCATGGGAGACCACAGGATAAAGTCAAACAAGGTCACCAGCAGACAGACTTCCTGTTTGAGGCCGCTATTTTTGCAAGCAGGGCGTTTTCGGGTTAGCTTGATGACACAGACCTCAGGGAAAAAAAAAGAATAATGTATTTCAGGCGATAAGAGAACATGCAAAATTAAAGAAAACTGAAAAGAATGTATGTCCAGTTTGGCAGAGACACGTGTGGTTTAAAATATTCTGCAAGCATTTTTAGTTCCGTAAGCATTGCTACACGTGCTTATGATTCTGCATGCATGTTTAATGGACTTGAAAAGACATCTTCCACAGCCAAATGTAAGAGATCAATAAAGGCAACAGGTATCTTTTTTTCAAATCATGTGTAAAATGGAGATATTCCTGATGTAATAACACATTTACCTGAGACAATATCATATCCCATATTCAATAACAGGGTATTGATCCTTGTAGTTAATCAAGTGTGTGTGTGTGTGTGTGTGTGTGTGTGTGTGTGTGTGTGTGTGTGTGTGTGTGTGTGTGTGTGTGTGTGTGTGTGTGTGTGTGTGTGTGTGTGTTTGTGAGTGTGTGGGCAGTGAAAGAGGAATTCTGGTCCCTCCCCATTGAGCTACATTGTGCAACAAAGTTGTTTGCCCTTTATTTAATTATTATACAGTCCTTTCAGTATCATGCTGAAACCAATTTTAACACACCAGTTTTAATACATGCCCTGCAAGTACTACCTCTGTAACAAGAGTCAGGTTCAATTGAAATAATTTTTGTGAAAGACAAATTAAATATAGTCAAATGTTAACCAAGGTTGCCAAAATGTTAACAACATGCATGGATAATGCATGCTTAGGGGTTGCTGTAGTACACAGATAACTGATAATAAATGTACCAGTACATGAATTGCAGTAATAGCTTGCTATTATGCATGTAAATTTTGAAATGTTTTGGAAGATTTTTGAAACTACTCATGAAACTACAACTTTTCTTCAAAGAGAAAAGGGCTGGCACATTATTACACCGCATAATTTAGCCAGCAGGCTGAGAGAAAAATAATGGGAAACATTGTCATATCCTATAATTCATTGTGAACTATGAGTTACCAAGGTAACACTATCTTACAGATTACATACCTAGGGCAACATGTTGACCTTATGGCAGGACTAAATTATAATTATCATATAACAAGCAAAGCCCTACCTGCCAAGAGCACCAAGTCAGAGACATATGGCTGGACATACGGCTAGGAATAACTTCATTTTGAATTAGAAAAATGATTACTGAACAACTGACAAATGACAGGATAAGAGTTTATTGTTTGAAGCTTTCTTTTTTCTTTCAAGTTTCAGTGAATAATCAAAAAATTACATTTTTACAATTTAGATATTTCCTCTTTTCCTTTTGTATTGATGACTGAATGTACTGTGGCAAAATGACTTAAAGATGCCATTTGGAAATTTTGAACAAATTTGGAAAAATGTTGAAAAATGTATAGACATTGCATGTTATTAAACCACTTTGAAACAGAGCCATTTGGATTTGGATTTTCTCTGTAATCAAGTGAATTAGAAGATACAATTTACAGCGATTAACAACGAGAAGGCTTAATACAATAATGGTGCATTTGTCTTTACTATTATCATATCAATACAGGCCTTTCAAGCCATCTTCAATTACAGAAACCAAACAACAATTATAAATGCATGTTAATTATGAAGATAAGGGGACAGATAGACAGCACAAACAGCATGTGTTGCAGATGGTCTGAGGATGGGCCTAGCCAAATTCCTTACACGTTTTCAATAAAAGTAAAGAAAAAACAACTCCCCCTGGAGTGGTGAAGAGAAAAAATTTGTAAATGCATCCAATCATCACTGTAAATGATACGATTTATCGTCTTGCTTGTTCAGACAAACAATATTTGCACAAGATTTTGTGTTTATGTTGGTGTGCTGTCATGTCAAAGATAGTTGAGAGAGGGAATGCCCCTCAATTAAGCGATATGGAGTCATTGTCTCAGATTCTTCTTTTAATAACAGGCTTCCACTGTTTCTGTGCCAACAGCCCCACTCCCCCACCCCCACCCCCCCAGTGCCCACAGTCTCCACGCTGTACCCACACACCACCTCCTCCTTTCCTTCATTCAAATTCAGCCTGGCATGCAGATGCTTCCCATTTCTTGGCACTGACATCCAGAGGCAAGAGTCGTACCAACCGTCTCCTTCGCAGTCACCGCGTTCTCAGTTCCTGCCGAAAGACCCCCAGCGGACCCATAGGTATTTCTGCATCTTTATTCGGCTTGGCGATCATCACTTTCAGACATTGTAGGAAAGCGTTCCAGGTTTAGGGGTCCATTTGCCCTGAGTCGAGTGTTCTCTTTTAATCGAGCAATCAGGGGAGGCCGTCGGTGGCATCCCTTTCACTGAGCGGACTGAAAGACGCCTCTTTGTTTGTCTGATTTTCACTGTTTATCTGCCCCCCCACCCCTTTGCCTAGGTTTATGTAATGCAGGAAGGAACTGTGAGGTCATTTTCTGAAAAAAAAAAAAAAACTTGGAACAGTTTTGCTACTGCAGAGATGAGGAGTTGTGTAAAGCAGCTCTTGGAATTCAACATGGGAGCCATTTTGTTTCTAATATGCACACCTTGTAAGGGAGGGGTGGAGTGTGAGTAATCTTAGAGCCAGTACTAAATGATCAAATGGTCTGGACACTGTTTTGTTTATTTGCTCTTTGAATGCATTGGCTATTCTAGTTGACTTGCATATGTCCAAATTGATTTTGGTGTCACTTAATTAGTTTTCTTGTTCTGCACATCACAGCTTGCAAAGTCAGGCATAGTTTGCCAGACTGTAACACAGATCACACACATGACTGTGCTACTTCCACATATACCTCAACAAATGTATCAGTGTGGATTGTCTGATAAAAATGGTATTTACTTGAAATACATCTTCCCAGTTGTGAAGCATGATAGGATTGTATGTGTTTTCAACATTAAGGAAATATTTGTAGCATATTATAATATTATTCATTTAGGTTAAATTAACGATTTGATTTTATTGCAACCGCATATGTGAAAAAGCACAATGAAGTCAAAGTGTATTAGAAATTCCCCTGAGAAAACTTAAATTTCTTCCAAAATTTAGTTAAAATGGGTTGGGCTATGGCATCATATGTTACTTCATCTTATGGCACTACACAGCAATGTGTTTGCATGTACATGCCTAGCAGATACAGCTGGGCTGTTTCATGCTTTTTACTGCCCTTTCCCAAGCAATGCTCCTGCTGTTGAAAGAAGCCGTCAAACAACTCCAGCAGACAAAGATAAAATGGACAATAGTAAGGATGTGCTGGTCATTGTTGCAGCGCCAACAGTGCATTGATTTAAAATACAACCACAGCAATTTTTTTTAACTTTGGGTTTTTGGATTCTTTGTTACATATGTATGCTGTTAAGTTTATAATATCTCTTTATGATAGGAGGTTTGTAAAAGATTTGTAAAGTGAAGTGTAATGACTGCACAGTAGCTACAGACCAGACCAGTCAATTTCCATAGAAAATATCCATCCACAATATAGTCAATAACATGAAAAGCAAATCAATTTAACAGTCTCTGATGCATGGCAGGGCATGTCATTTTCATGGCAGCTCAGTTGACCTGTCTTCTGGCCCACTTTGTGGTCCTGACAGCAGTGGAGAGCCAATGCATGGGACAGGCTGCAAGATGAAGCTACTGCCTTGATCCAGACTTTGCCATGTGTGCTGGGGTCGGGGGTGGGGTGGGGTGTGAGGGTGGAGATGACATTGGAGCAGCAGGAGGGATTAGAGAGCCTATGATCACAATGACAAAGAACCACCAGCTTGTTCTGTAGCTTCTGCAGCTGTTACTGGTAAAACAACCTGCATACAGACCTCCTAACTAATGTCATCTTTGTGACTATCATTAATGATAATGGTGGTAGTTCTTAATAATAATAATAATAATAATAATAATAATAATAATAATAATAACATTCCATTTATGTTGCATTAAATGGTATTTAAAACATTTATTTAGCTTGATAAAGAAATTAAATAAACGTGAAATGGCAAAAATAACATCAATTTTAGGGCCATTGTTTTCACCTTTTTTTCAATTTTTTATGAAGCGCATGTTCTTTTTAAGGAAAGAAATCTGTGTGAATATGATGGAAAAAAAGATTGCATTCTGTTTGAGTGCTGCCACAAATACCAAAAATTACTGAAAAATCAAACAAAAAAGTTGTTTTTTGTTGAAATAAGGCCACCATTTTTAGCTAAATATTTCCTTATTCAAATTGTCTGAGCTTTGGTCTCAAAGCCCCTCCACTGATACACTTCATTTCAAAGAATGTTAAGTCAGGTTCCGCCTCCGGACGTCCCCTTACGACATATTGGCCACTCAGAGAGCTCTGATGCCATTCAACATCTAATTAATTCAACATCTCAATTAAGGTCCAGCCCCCCACCAACCATTTCCACCCCCGGCCCCCTCATTCTGCCCCACTGCGCATGGCCTTGGCTCTTGTGGAGCCTAATTCCTTGCCAAAACATTTCAATCACTGTCCATGTTAATTAGGCCAAAGAGGAATCCTGAATGTTAATGAACTGCACAACCGTCTTTCAGCATGCCTGGTTCTCATGCTAATTTATGCAAAGTGGGACCCTTTCGTCCCCTAGCACCCCTCTCTGGAGCTTGACCCCTTCCTTCATGTCCCCACTGCTGTGATGCTGTAGCAGTCCTAAACCTCCACACTGCCACCCTCCTCACGCTCTGAGCGCTGCCACTGTCAGTGCCTGACATCCGCGTCCCAGCTGCCGCTACCAGGGGAGAGGTGACTGAGCCAGCACAAAACTTCAATCTTTTTTTGTGTGTGTCTCATTTACAGTATTGGCACCATCAAGCATAATCAAATTGTATGCCTCCTGTACCATCTGGTTTGGCAGAAAGACATCAAAAAGAGAACAAAATGAAAATGTGTTCAGATGTGGACTATTATTGAAATGCACAAGTATAAATTCATAAATAATGTACTACCTGAAAATTTCAAAATTGAAAAGATTGTATTTCTGATGAATAATGGGAGAAGCTACAAGCAAGCTCATTGGTTGACAAATTAAGTAATTAAATTAATACATGAATCTGTTTTACCTTTGCATTGTATAAAAAATAAAGGCCCAGATATCACATTGGTCAGGCATGCTGGCCACTTTGAATCTGGAGAAATGGTAAGTTTGCTTAGGAGTGCCAAGTCCAGCACCCTAAAATGGCTGAAGGGCGGCCATTTTGTTTCGTGAGATTTTTTTCTACTCTTTTGAGAAGCAGACTGTGCACAGCTTTGTGTAGGCAAGAGGAGGCAGCTGGGGGAAGCCATGTTTAAATTCGGCTCTTTATTTCTGCCTGTTAAACAGCCAGTTTCCGCAGGGTCGCAAGGCTGGAATGAGACCAGTTTTTTTGACAAAAATGGGCACTAATTCCTGGCAGAGAGTCGAACAGCTTCCCTCGATCACATGCCAGCCCTCCTGGATGCCAGTGAGTTACGCTTTGGGGTTTCACAAATTAGCACTGTTTCTGTGGTGGCTGCATCGCGTTTCGTGTTTGTTTTGCCTTTTTGAAAATTCTGCCTCCATAAATAAGCGCGGCTATCCTTTTCCTACTTTTTCTCCATGGTAACGATACACCTGTTTTGGGGTCCAGCATGCTTTCCTTTGGCTATTGGTGGTTATTTTAACCATTTTTGAACATGTTCTTTTAGGTTTTTTGCAGTCAAGTAAAAGGCAGTTGCTGAGCACTCACAGCTTTTATCCTTAAATCGCTGCTCTGAACTGGGCCTAGAGTAAGAACAAAAAAAAAAAAAAAAAAACAGAGAAAGAAAGAAAACCATTGCCTTTGAGGTAATTCTGTGTAAGGTTGGTGCCAATATTCTGGTGTTGCTTTGGGGAATGTTTAGCAGAGTGAGCCATATTTCCAGGTTATGGAAATGAACATTACCTGAGAGGATTTGGAAGATGGGAGCCGTCTTTCCTTTTCCTTTCCTCAGTGCATGCTGATCCGATGATCTTGTTTTCATTATCAAAGGGTCTAATGACACTAATTTGTAAAATCACAAATAAGTAAAGCATTTATCAATATCTACAGACATTCTTATCACAAGGTCATGAAGTATTCTTGTATTTGGATTTAAAATCAGTTACCTCCTCCCAATAACAGAACAATGAGGGCCCTCTTTCACCACACCTTTCTGTGGGACCGACAGTCATAGCCCTTACCTGTGGACCTTACCTGTGGATTTGTTCATTTGCTGGTTTTACTTTAATCCAACAAATAAACATCTTTCTGTATTCTATCATCTATAATCTCAGCACTGTGATGAATTGATTATTGTTTGTTTTAAAGGTGTGTTGCTGAAATACATAAATATATTGACTAATATAATAATATTATATTACTCTCTCTCTCTCTCTCAGATGTTCCAGTCCTTCTTCATTCAGTTCACTTTTGTAAAGATACTGTCCTTGAGGCTGAGGTAGTAGATTGAATAGTTGTGGGGTTTGTATCCTCCCTCTGAGATAACTATACAATCTACTGTCTTTCCTAAGGAGACGGTCAAATCGTCCCATCAGTGATGTCCTAAAGAGCTTACAGGAGAATTTTGCTGCACCCATCCGGATGCTGGGTTTATGTTGTACAGTTCCAGGGCAAATAAATGTATTTATTTTCTGACACCTGTTCATGGGCAGTAACTCAAAACCATAAAGGTGTGACCAAGGTGATGGTGATGAAAGAATAATCATCTAAATAACTTTAAAGCATTGTGAGGAGACCACTGTCTGAGAAAATAATGCTAATTCATCTGATCCTTACAGCAGGTCCTGCAGTGCCATTACAAGCTGAGGTAGTAGGTTGTATAGTTTGGTGGGAGGGATTGAATCCTGTTCAGGTGATAACTATACAGTCTATTGCCTTCCTTGTGGTGCACAATGACAGCAGGGAAAAAAAAATCCCCTGTGAGCGTGTTGTGTTGGTCCAGGAGCATACCATAGCCTTTATGGATAGATTTCTATGTGTGCTATTCAGATGTATGCCACTCTAATTACAGACTAACAGTGTGAAAGTACTGTTTGTTGATGTTGTAGTCAAGATTTCATAATTGATTATGATAATTCAGTTGCATATCTGACATTTAGTTTATTAAATATTATGTGCAAAAATAATAAATATAGGTGCAGTATTGGAAAATAAACAGATAATAAAAGCAATGCCTGTATTTTTTTTTTTGATTCACTGTCCGTTATAATGCACTTTCAACAAAATAGGGAGAAAAACTCCAAAATGTATGTGCATTCCTAAATAGATCAAAAAAATTACCTTTACATTACAAAGGGGTGTTCTAAGATCACACTGAAACATTTATACGTTTAGAGTAATTCCACATATAGTTATGTTTGTCATAACATTACATCCAAAACTTAAAACAAATCCCTTTGGACAAAATCTTCCTAGTTCTCTCTGAGCCTGTATCTGATCATTGGTGTATGTGAGTGTGGGCGTGCACGGGGATCTCTCACCCAGGCACCAGAGTACAGCACAATGACATCCCTCACAAACCTCAGGACAGTGCCAAACTGCAATTCCCAGGTACTAATTAACATTGGCAAGGGTCCACGTGAATAAGCAGGCACAAATATAGAGCCATATGTCTTTCTGACTCGTGTGGTGTGAGAATGCCATGGGGCAGAGCTGGTGTCTGCAGCTCGGAATGCTGCCAGCATGGGGCACAAAGAGAAACCTGATCTCTGAGGTTCTTTTAGTCAGATCATGACCACTGTTCTGCCCCAAACACACACACACACACACTCCAGTGTGGTGGAGAGTGCATGCACTGACCTTGTATTACCCTGGGCGGTAGCCATGGAAGGCTTGGCTTCCACACCTTCAAGGTAATGTTAAAGTTTAACAGCGTGCAATTTCCCATGCAATTTAAAGCAATTCATCTCAATCAGACTACTGGTATATGCTTTACTATATTGCTGTAAAACCACCTTACAGAATATGCATAAACACAATAATGGACAAACAGTCATAGATAAATTGTGCATTTAAATTCACACATACATATGCAGCACATACATACATAAAGACAATTATATTACTGAATACTAATGAACCCAAATTACATGTCAGTGTATAGAGTGTATTTTTTTTGCACCATATAGTTTTGAATATATATTAGTTATAAGTTATACATTAATATGATGTTGGCAACATATAAAAGGCTATGAATGAACTGTATCACTTTGTGATAAAACATCTGCTCTGCTGCTTGTTTTATTTAGTTTAGGCATTTGAGCAATACATGTCCATTTTTATGTATCTTTTAAGCTTCAAAGTGCTATTATTTTTTACACCTTTCAGTACAAATATCAGGGAAATATTTATATATAATTTTGATTTCCTAAATGCCTTCTCCTTGTGCATGACTTACAATTAAGCATTCAGAAAGAGATTTCCATATTTTTTTTAAAAATAATACTGAGATGTTCTGATAAAGGATTTATCAAATAATCGATTTTTGCCATGTTGTGATTCATAAAAATTGCAAATTGACATTCCCTTAAAAAAAATCTGAAATCTGGCTGCTCAACAAAAAACACAGATTCCCCTTGACATACCTATCAATGTGTGGATTCTGGCACCACTCCATAAGCTGGGCCTGTCAGAAAAACAGTGTGCAGGATCAGCTGACCTGGTAACACAGAGGATTGGAGCAAAAGTGTGATGTAGCAGCACGCCACACTGGAGCTTACTTTTCTTACAGACCATCCAGGTTCAACAGAAAGAGCCAAGGTCTGTGGGCCAAATAAGGACAAGCCCTCTCAAAGGGTAAAGCAAACAGAAAGCACTGATGCTGTGTGGAAAATTCTGATAAAGATAAGCTGTGGATTGATAAAGTTAGCAAACTCTTCCATATAACATGTGACTCTGGAAGTACGTGTATGAGCTGTAAACCTCTGTTTAATGACCTGGTCTAGCAGTTTTATTGTTATAGAAAACTACAATATGAACCACAATGGCATAAACTGATACCATGCCTTTAACGAGTCAGTTAAAAATATATGTGACATGTAATCTGTTGATGAGGTACTAATTTAGCATTTTTATATAATGACATTTTTAGGACATTGTAACTCTATTGCACTGTGATACAATTACATTCAACAGTGTTTTAAATGAAAACAAAAATATAACCTTATTAAATGAGAAGGCTCATTTAAAACAGGTTGGTTTTAAAGTTAGATTGTGCCCTGAACTTGCCACAATTATACACATTTTATCAAACAGTACATATCGTTTATATGTGTAACATGTATAGTTTGTAGCTGACTAGTTCAGAACACAAACTTTTGACTTTTGTCCATGTAGTCAAGGCACCACCAAGTGGGCAGCAATGGAACTGCAATACTCCTAGTAAAATACAAATACATTCAAGCACAGCATGAAACATGAAAGAGCTTGATGCCAATTTATGGTGCACAACCAAGCAGTTTAAAGCACAGAACTATATTCAGGGCCTTGCTGAACTGTCTGCATGTTTAAAAAGCAGAACAATTGCACCATCAATGCACTATGCCATTATGTTAGTTCCTTCAGACTGATGTAACAGTGGCTCAGATACAGCTTGCAAACTAACCTTAGCCTTTGCGCCTCTAAAGGTATCTGTGCAGAAAGGCCAAGCTCACAATAAGTAATCCACAAAACCACAGCCAGGAATAGACCTGCGTGCAATCGCGTTGAGTTAGGATGCCTTGACACACCCAATACCTGCTGACTCATTTAAGGGTCAAGAAAAGTAGCATTATCTTAAGACTATTAAGAGAAATATTTCAATGAAACAGTACACAAGATGAGAACAACAAACAGCAAATCTTTTCACACATAAAAGTTGGAGGAAATTGTGGTTGTCCAGCATAATTGGAAATGAGTCTCATTCTGCACATGTATATCTGTGGTATGTCAAAGTGGTATGCCCACAATTCATTTCCTTTTGCAACTGTAGTAATGAAGGAACAGAGCTATAGAGAGGAGAGATGGCAGTACAATGCAATGTGTATTTCAGAGTTTTGCTTTAAATAGCCAGCATAGTTTATTCATTAACATGTGAAGGCATAATGTCATGTTAAGATAATAGTGAAGTTGTCCAAAGCTGCTGAAAACAGTGAGGGTTATCCCAATCACTTCTGCTCACCTCACAGCATAAATCATCATGTTAAAAACGTGCTTTCCCGCTTTACATTTTCTATATAGTCGTTATAGACACATCCTTGATGTTCTAATTGATTTGAGATTATATTTTTGTCATGAATGTGTACATCAATAGGAAACCTTATATAAGTTTGAGATGCACAGTGATAAAAAGGGATGAAAACACATCTCTTTCCTTCATACTACTATATCTTTGTGCTTATTCACCACTGGTGGGATTGTTGATATCAGCTCCCTGCCAGTCCTGCGTGTTCCTGCCCCATAGACACTTCCTGCACACCTGCAGGTACGCTTGGTGGATTTTGGGGATCTTGAAGGCATATACTACAGGGTTGACAGCTGAGTTGGCATGGGTTAGGAGGATCCCTCCATAGACAATGGCATGGGGTATGTCCTCTGGTTTGCCGAAGAATGCCACACAGTTCATGAGGCACAGTGGCAACCAGCAGGCTGCAAAGAGGACCAGCACCAGCAACAAGGACTTGGCCAGCCTCCTCTCCTTGGCAAAGTAGGCATGTGAGTCAGCACTGCGGGCCTGTTTTTCCCTTAGCCGCTTATGGATGGAGTGGAAGATGTGGGCGTAGAGGGCCAACATTACCAGCAGGGGGAGTAGGGTGAAGCCAAAGAAGTTGAAGTAGACCAGGTAGGAGAAGTCCATGACAGCCACAAATTGACAAACAATGGTGGTGGAGTTGTCCATCATGGCCAGGGTCTGGTGATTGTACCATCCCACCATGGGTATGAAACCCAGCACGACTGCAACCAACCAGCATGCTAAGACCATGGCCCAGGAGTGCCTCTGCGTGATGATTCTTTTGTATCTGCAAAACAGAGAGACATAAGACATGGCATGAGGTGAGATGTTGCCTCACACATGGTCTGGTCTCAATCATCATACAGCAGCCTGCTTTTCATGTGCCCATAGAGCCCATGTTTTCCACAAAAACTGACCTTATGGAAGTCTGATTTGATCATTTTGAATATTCATGACCTTTCATATACAAGTTAAACTGTACAAACATACCATTGTCATGGGACTGCAACATTACATGACTAAGATGGGTATCAGCAGAGACAAAATAAGTAAAATAGAGTATATGAATAAATCCATGGTAGGATCAGTAAGTACAACAATGCATAGTGCAAACCATGGCACACACTTAAAAAAACATACTGATTTTGACAGTTACCAATGTGGGAATTAATAAAGTTCAAATCAGGCAAATGATTAGGAATGAATTCTTTGAAGAAAATTAACATGATAGAAATTAGCAACCCGGGCAGAGCACTGAACAAAGTACTCACTAGCACTAAAAATGGCAATTCCTTATATTCCTGAAATTAATGTTCAGTAGTGATTTAGACCCTAACTGTTTTCATTATCTCATCACCAGTTATTAATATTGTACTCAAACCTATGTACCAAGCCACATCTCTGTAATCGAAACTACCATATCACTTACAACCCACTATTCTTAAACTTCCAAAATATTTTGTACTCTAGCATTTAACCCCACCTCCACTCCATCCCCCAAGTCCCTGCTTAAAGCTACCCTCAACATTTGTAGCCATGTGTTAAATATAAGCAAAAATGTAACATCTTTCTTATATATTGCACTAAAACACTTCCGGCACAGCTTCCTATTGCAGTATAATTCCAGTACACAAATCAAACACCAACCGAGTGGCAAACGTTTTGGAATGATATTTTGAAAATGAATTTACTAGGTATAGAGGGATAAAAAGAACCGTATAGAGAGGTAAAGAAAATATGACTGATATTAGGCGGCATATAAAGAGCTTTCCTGCAATATAATAAGGGCCAAAACATACCTGGTGGTCTAACAACAGAACAACAGGCGGACTATTAACACCTCCTTGTTCCATCCTCTCACTTTCTCTAGACAGAGGTACTCCTGAAAATGAAGCTGCTGTGACGTGAACGGCTATTTCCTACAACACTTGTGATTATTTGTTTGCATCAGAACCTGACCTAATACTTTCTCCTTGTTCCATCCTCTCACTTTCTTTAGACAGAGGTACTCCTGAAAATGAAGCTGCTGTGACGTGAACGGCTATTAACTGAACGAGGGTAACTGTCAGATGGCGAAGAATTTATCACCTGGTTTCAGAAGTCCTAAAAATTCCCAGATTCCCACGCAAAGATGGGAGTCGCAGTTATTGCAAGGTTTAGTGAATTAGAGGGAATACTTAATTGGCCTCATTTGCAAATATCGACCCTGCTTTAGCGCCTTCATCCCAGGTGTGTATACGCATTTTACTATGTATCAACGGGAAAGTCGTAAAGTGACAAAGTCACCGCAAAGTACATTTCAATTGCGATTTTCACCCATTGCGACTATTTGCACATAGAAAACTGCACGTAGGCGTTTTTAGCGGCTGCTTTTACGTCTGAAAACCAGTCGCAGTCCTTTTGTACATCTGGCCCACACTGCTTTTAAATATAAATTAAATATAAAATGAGTTTAATTCTCCATGCAATAAGTTATAGGAAAATAATTTTGTGTATCAGTCTGAATAGGAGCTTTGACTTAGTGAGCACTTGGTAATCAGATACAATACTCTTGAAAATTAATTTTCAAATATTCACTTACATGAGAAAAGTACAGCTTCAGTTTGACACATACATATGATGCTTATTGATTAGTAGTAAAATCCATAGCTAGCAAGAGCCCTAATGTGGAGACTGACCTGAGAGGGATGTGTACACGCAGGTGACGATCTACAGCAATGGCCAGCAGGGAGAGGACCGAGCTCTGGATCAGCACCATCACCACACAGCTCATGAGAAGGCAGCCATGAAAGGAGGTCCACACTTGTCTGTCCACCACCACAGCCATCGGAATGGCCACTGCGCCCACCAGGAAGTCTGCTACTGCCAGGGACACCACGAAGCAGAAGGCTGGCTGCTGCAGACAGCCGCTGGCCCTCACAGCCCAGATCACCAGCACATTGCCCAGGCAGCAGGCCACAGCAATCAGCACCTCGAGTGTGGTGTAGATCACACCAGATATGTCACTCATATCTTTCCTGTATGAAAGCTGCAGACTGAATTTACCTTTTTGAGTTACTTAAAGCTGATGGACTGGTCAGGAAGCTCTCAAATGGCATTATTTCTGTCTGGATGCAAGTAATTTAAATATGTTCTCAAACACATTTGTATGTTGGAGAAAGTTTTGAAACATATCTTCAAAGTTGCCTTTATCAGAGCTATGTTGGTTACAAACATATCTGAGTTAGTGAGTGTGCAACCTTATCATGACTGTCTAATTTTTCTGGGCGGATGTATAGTGCATCTGTCAGATAATTTCCCTGAACTCATCCCCTTACATGATATTATCTGCATTTCACTTTAAGAGGAAGTCAATACTCCAGTTGTTGCACCCCAAGTTGTCATTGTAAATGAATGACAATGAGCATGTATTGAGGACTATGATATTTTGTAAACTTTGTACCAAAAATCTGTTGTGTTTCACAGAAATTGAGCATGATTTCCTAAAGAAGGAACTTTTGATATTTGATGGTTTTTTGGCTGTATTTCTTCTTAGTAGTTGCAGTTGTGTCAAAAACACCTGTGCACATATGCATTGTAGGTTATGTAATGATCCACTTATTTGCATGAATACTGAAGGGCATGCACGTAGTGTAGTGATATGAATATTTTGAGGTTACAAATTTGCCTTTTCAGACTATTAGCACAGGGTGTCACACAACAGGGTGTCACGCAATTAGCTTTTTCAGTCTATTAGCACAGGGTGTCACACAATGCAATAACCATTCATAAAATGTGAGTTCATTAATTCAATTTCACATCACCTCAAATAATCACCCATGAAGGTTCTGATAATAACTTTCTCTGTTCCAACTACACATTTTGAAAAAAGTCACTTTGGATAAAAGCATCAGTTAAATGATGATGATGATGATGATGATGATGATGATGATGATGATGATGATGATGATGATGATGATGATGAAGAAGATAGCTGCCATTCCTCAGTGCAGCCTTCTTATGCCAAGCAGCTGAAGCTCTCAGTAGGTGAGATTGGTACTGGTTAGTGCAATAATGAAAGCCCAATTCGAAAAGGAGCTTGCTGCTAGAATTGGTAAGTGCACTAATGCAAAGAGTGCTTTCCTCTTTGGTCCACAATGGACTGGTAATCTCAACAGCTCATAGCTGCCCACCTTGTTTATCCAGGTCTTCACTACAGAAGAAATTTGGGGCTGCCTGCAGTCTAGTGGCTGTTGGGCTCTTCAGAAAGGCCCTTAACCCCACATTGCTCCCAGGGGGGATTGGCCCTTGGTCAGCCCAATTAACTGCTAAAGTTGCTTTGGATAAAAAAGCATAAGCTAAATGATTATCATGTAATGATTTTTTTTTTCATTTGAGCTCTCTGCTACATTACAGGATGCAGATCAGTCATGTCATATTTTACTTGCAAAACATGTGTAGTGCACCAGGAAAACAATGACATGTCCAATCTAGTGTCTATCAAAGAGTTCATGGTCATTTCCTGGTGCAATGACAGAAGTGTGTCACAACCAACACCACAGTTTGCACTGGTGCAGTATAAATACATCTGCCTGTACTGTAATGGTTTTCAATTTCCAGATACACATATGCAGATTTACATATTATTTCTTGTAATGAAGCCTGATGAACAAACATGCCATTGTGAAAATTATAAAATTGAAAAAAAAAAATATTGCCATAAACAAAAGATTTTTTAAAGAGTATAACCTAAAATAAACCAATGTTTTTATGCTTCAAGATAAATAAATAAATAAATACATACATACATACATACATACATACATACATACATACATAAATAAATAGATAACCTCTATTTTGAAGCAGATCTTAGAACTTCATAAATTCTACATTATATTTTGGTCCATAATTTTTCTTTTTGTGATATTAGTTTTTACCTCTTCACATGATAGTTACAATACAATAAAAATGCAGTCATATTTGTGTCATGACTTCTGTTTTCATGTACCCCTGTAATTATAACCACCATTAAATCACATGAAAAATTTTAAAGAAGAAATACTCAATGATTTTTATAATTCTTATTTCTGGTGACTACAATCATGCCTCTCCACCTTCACAGACATCTTCAACACCTCGCTGAGCAAGGCAGTGGTCCCCAAGCGCTTCAAGACCTCCGCCATCATACCGGTGCCAAAGAAGTCATCCGCAGCGTGCCTGAATGATTATCGCCCAGTAGCACTGACTCCGATTGCGGTGAAGTGCTTCAAAAGGTTAGTCATGCAACATATCAAATCCTTCCTCCCATCTACGCTGGACCCTCTCCAGTTTGCCTACTGCTCCAACAGATCCACAGGTGATGCTGTATCCCTGGCTCTGCACCTGGTCCTGACACACCTGGACTACAAGGACAGTTATGTGAGAATGCTGTTCATAGACTTCAGCTCAGCATTCAACACCATCATCACACAGCAGCTGCTCAAGGAAACGCTAAACCTACTGGGCCTCAACAACTCCCTCCGCAACTGGGTCCTGGACTTCCTCACAGGGAGACCACAATCTGTCCGGATTGGCAGCAGACACTCAGCCACCACCACAGGGAGCACTGGAGCTCCCCAGGGCTGTGTGCTCAGCCCTCTGCTGGTCACACTGCTGACCCATGACTGTACTACAAGATTCAGTTCAACCCACATCATCAAGTTCGCTGATGACACAACAGTGGTGGGCCTCATCAGCAATAACAATGAAGTAACGTACAGAGAAGAGGTGCGAGATCTGGAAAGGTGGTGCAAGCACAACAACCTCTCCCTAAATGTTGGAAAAATGAAGGAGATGGTCATTGATTTCAGGAGAGCCCACCAACAGCAACACTACCCGCCGCTGACTATCAATGGCTCTGCAGTAGAGAGAGTCAGCAGCACCAAGTTCCTGGAGGTGCACATCACGGACGACCTCTCCTGGACCACAAGCACCACAGCACTCACAAAGAAAGCACAACAATTATTTCACACCTCTGTATATTTTTAACATATTGTGGAAGTGACAATACAGCTGACTTGACTTGATACACACACACACACACAGTGCCAAGGATAGGTAGCTTATACAAATGTACACAACCTGGCACACCGTCAAATGAAAAGGCTTTTCTGTATATTCAGGATTCAACAGTGATATTTGATTATTTAAAGCTTCTTGTGCTTTGTCAACAGAAGCTCTTGGCTTGAAATGAGAAGACGTTTTTTATGAGAGGAGCCAGTATGCATTAAAAATCTGGCCCTCCTCCAGTATTTTAAGCAGAGTGTTCCCTGCAATATGTACTCAGTCTCACTATAAAATGAGACATCAGTCCCAAATCATTCTTCAGATTTCTTAATAACACTAACTCTCACTAACAGAAGTGGCAGTTGCTAAACCTGTACATATACAGCTAAAGATTAAACCTGCAATATGATGTGTGTGGCCTCCCATAACTTGTATGATTCATTTACAAATATTTCTTTGTTTGGAGTGGAGTCATGTTAGTGAAACGCAATAAGTAAATCAAACAGAGTAACTGAAATAGATTAATGTGAAATGTAATTGTCCGATTAAATGTTAACCGAAAGGTATAATTTTATATCAGCTAATTAGCATTTTTCAAATA
Organism: Albula goreensis; assembly: GCA_022829145.1. Taxonomy (NCBI): domain Eukaryota; kingdom Metazoa; phylum Chordata; class Actinopteri; order Albuliformes; family Albulidae; genus Albula; species Albula goreensis. The sequence goes on along the minus strand of CM040754.1, from coordinate 13,935,675 downwards.
TTGTGGAACTATGGAAAAAATGGTTGTAAACCAAGCTAAGAGGGGTGAGTGAAGGATATCTACTCAAATCATAATGTTGGCAATAGTATTATCTGTCTTTTTAAACTCCCATTTTTTTCCAGCTGTGGATTTCTTTTATCATGACTATCATTTATTTAATAATGTTCATCTCAAAAGGACAGAATGCAGAATCAAATGCATGTACACATTAGCCATAGTTTCCCCTTTCAGGAGTCCTGCTTGAGGTATGAAATTCACTTCTATTTTCTATTATCTTGGCCTAAAGAATTCTAAACAAACGTATAATCCCGTACATGCAAATACACCATTAGAAATATCACATATAGAAAAAAAACATAATGAAAGCAGTGTGTTGTCAATGAGCTGCATCAAAACAAATAAAACAGAGAGTGAACAAAGATATTTCTGGAAACACCTGTCCACCTCCACAGTCTGGTATTAGGTCACATGGATGTCAGGAGTGACTGCAGATGGACTGTAGTTATGTCCCCTTTGCCGTGTTAGCGTACTGGTTGGGGCACATTCCAGAGTCAGCAGGTCCAGGCTTGCAGGGGACTTTCCTTCTGTGAACTCAGGCTTTAGCAGTTACCCTCTCCTGCTCAAACATTATGTTTTTGCACTATCATTGTGATAAATGCTTATTTTCACCACATGAATGTTTCACCCTTTTTTTTTCATCTGCTAGATTTCAGCATATGTGTTATATAGAGAAAATGCAGTTTTAACCGAAACTGTTTGACAGTGTCAACAGTTACTTTTGAATTGCTGCCTGCCCAGAAACATTGTGAACAGTGCTCTAACAAAACCAAATCTTTTCCATTAGTCTTTTAGAAAGTTCAACCACCTCTTGCCTTACCTTGTGAATTTCCAAAAAGGTGTTTCATTTGTATGATGTCATCTTGACAGACTGTTTTTTCAATATTGTACACAGAACTTCCCTGAAATGTGAAGTTGTTGTTTTCATCAGTGAAAGTCTCCACACAAGCATGAGCACTGACTTTGTCCAGGGTCTAGGAATGTGTTCTTGTCAGGAACAGAGGCAAGGTGCAGAGCTAAGAACTCCAGCACAATTCAAAAACATTCCCTTGTGGTGAGTGATGGGACCCTGTATCAATGAAGATGAAAAAGGTTCTGGTCAACTCTGCTCTGCCATCACACAGAGCAGAACAGTTTTTATCCTCTTCTTGCTTCCCAATCCATTTCTGAATGATTCCAAAAGACAAGGATACCTAAGCAATGTCCATAATTGTTTATCTTGCCCCAGACCATTATTTCTTATTTCTGTTTTGGGTGTAATTTTAACCAGTAATTTCCATATATTGTGACACACCAACATCATCTGTTGATTAGTGTGGTGTAGCGGATCCCTGCCTCCATGTAATCAGATTAATTACTGTAATTTATGGATGGTTAATCTCTGGAATGCAATGAAAGTGCTCTCATTTTTGAGCAAAATTGATTGGTGGCTACTTCAGCAAATGTCATCCTTTTGGAAATAAGCTTATCAGCCAGCATTTAACCCCATACATTTTGTTCCGTAGTAGGGCACTGTGCACTACTGTGGTATAACCCATGAGAACCTGACAGATAATCTATACTGCGAACTTTGATGTTGTAGAGGGGATCAAATATCAACCACATTCTGTAATTTATCTATCAGTGATTTAAACAAATGAGCAGAGTTTTCCTTGCCTTTTTAATGGGGTCATCTCATCAGTAATGTCATCCCATTTATTGAACATTGAAAACGTCTATTGCTTTGCCCTGCCTTGCAGAAACTCAAATGAGATACCTGTTCTGTCTTTCCCTTTCTTGACTGAAATAATAACCAGCAGTTCTGGCTGGAGCTATGAGATTAAACATTATCTTTATTTGCATTTTTGGGGAGGCTGTTGGATTGTGAGCAGTGGCAAATACAATGGCCTCACATTTTGGAGAATAGTAGTACTTGATGATGAAATTTTGGGGGTGCATAAAGGCGGCAGGATATTGGAGTGTGCCAGCACTCTATTTTAGTTGATTTTAAAGCCAGCAATAATTGATGACAAGCAAATTGACTCAAAAGGTATATTTTTTTGAATATCTCTGTGCATCACAATTTACTATGCGTATCAGTGTGGTGTGGTGGATGTAATGCATAACCCTTATATGTATATCTTAATGACCGTACTCCATGAACTGGGCTCTTAGGTTGCCCTGTAAAATTAAATCATAATGATTTTCCAGCTGACAGTCTTCATCTGCTGCACATGGAGAATTCCAAATCAGTCTGTATGCATGCTTAATTCAAAAACAGCAAAAGATGATCATACAGTCTTAATAAAAATGAGTAAGTGCCTGCCCACAGAATAATAAGCAAATCAGGCAATCTCTGGCCAGAAACAGACTCAGTGTCCTCAGACCTGAGTCTGACTCAGAGCACTTCTGGCAGCAAAAAAGCAAGGAAATAAAATTTAGATATTTATGGGCAGACACTTCAATTTCTTCTGTTCTCTTAATGGATTGGACTATAGACCAGGGATTACTTCTTTAATGCATCCTCTGACAGGACTGCCAAAGTCTATCGACAGTGAAGTGAACATCACCTTATTAAACAAAGGAAGAAAAAGAAAGCATTTTAACATGATTGCAACTTTTAGCCCCTCCTCCCCCACCTCTCTTCATTTTTTTAACTACTTTCAGAATTTGCAGCATCTTACTCTTTGTACCTGAAGCAGCAGCCCCATTGTGATGTTTTGCACACAACATTCTGTTCTTCCTTTTCTACTGATTTGGTCTTTTTGAGTGTAAATTCAGCACATGGACCACTGACATCAGATGCACCCCTGCCATCCTGGCGGTAGAGTGTTAACAAGCAGGGAATCATATTCAACATATTCAAGGTCATGGCCAGTGTTAGAATAAAGGGTCTCATAGCTCTGTCATTAGGTGGTTTAGAAGGAAATGAATAACTAAAATAACCTTAACTCAGTCGCTCTCATATGTTGGCATAATGCATTATATATATTTAGGGAATATTTTACATTAAAAAGTTGATGTCTCACATGTCTAGGTCTCATGTTAAGCACTTAATCAGCCCTAGAGTTAGACTGAAGGGGAATCGGTCATCTGAGTACAATTCCATCACAAGAGATTTATTGTTTAGATTGAGGAAATAAGAGACTGAAAAGTCTTTACATCTTGTTGACTGCATACGGAAAATTGAATTTAAAATGAGGGCAATACTGTATGTGGCACATAAAATCCACAAATTTAATTAGTCTAATGTATGCCACTGTATGACCAGCTGCGATTCATACTTAAGTTGTAACTGTGGTTTGCTGGACAATCACTTAAATGACTTACAGCACATTCAGCTGAATTGATTATAAATGTATTGCATTTTGGATGATCATCATTTCCAACCAGATGCAGTAATGTTTCCTGGGGATGCAGGGGGTGGGGTGGGTTAGGGATGTTAGGGGGCTGATTTTATCAGCAGTTGGAGTGCTGTGCCAGTGGCAGTGGCAGGGGGTTTGGTGTTTGGATAGATGGGAATAAAAATGGATTTATGATTACAAACTAAATATTGGGCTAAAAGCCGCAAATGTAGTTATTACACTTTTTAACTTAAGGTTTTTTTTCTAAATATAAGGAATTTGAATGATGAGCAGCATAAAACTAAAGCATGTTAAACATTATGGCTTTATAAAACCTGTAGTGATACAGAGGGAAACGAAGATGACCATTTTGAATATGTCACTTAGTGTGGGGGTCAGATCTACTTTGAGGATGTCATTTGCTGTTTCAGTTTTACTGAATGTTACTAGGGGAAGCCCTGTACATGTTACATTGTAGTTTGAATTTTGGGTGATGAGCTATTATTTTGCAAAGTATGTACCCCTGAATATGGGCCTCCACAAAAAAAAAAAAAAATAGAACAAAGGTATACTTTATGTGTGTGTTAAGAGTACCTTTGGCTTATAGTGTCACAGGCTACGTTATTTCTATAAGCTGTAAAATATTTTTAAAAAATTGGTTTCCAAACCATTGAAAACAAACACATTAAAAATTTATTGGATAGCAGTTCCTAAGTTCTTTACTTGGCAGCACTTCTTTGCCTTTGAAATGTCTTATGTCAGAAGCCTTTGTGTTCTTATTTGTTTCACTCCTCTTGTTTTTTTCTTTGGCTTTTATTTTTCTAAACTGCTATCAAACAAATAGACGTGTTGTACCCGATGCATTTCTGTTTTGTGACTCATATTTTCATTGTATTCCACCCAATAGGACACAATAGGAGAGATGCAAACATGAAAATTAACACTTTCACATGTGGTAAAAGTCTGATTGTCCTCTTTAATAATTATTTGAAAATGGACATGAACCATAGGTTGAACCTTAAATTACATTAGAAATCATGCATTCCATAGACGGGCCAATTAATTTTATGGGTTGCTTTTGCATGAATTAGCTATAATAAATCTGGCAGGACTATGCAGCAAGTAAGAAAGATGGCCATCCTGCCACAGCTGTGAGCACAGATGGATTGTGTGCTAAAGAACAAATGCAGATCCCTCCTAAACTTGGAGTTGTTCAAAAATCTATTATTATCATTTTGAAACTCAAATATGAAATTAATGTGTCATTGTTATTGTCACTATCGGCTCCTTTTGTAACACTGTTGTATGATTAAAATTGCATCCCAAAAAGGTAATGTATATGCAAACGTATACATGTAATATAATCTGGTTTCAATACATCTATTGACAAACATTTTCTTAATAAGCACCACAGTTGAATTTTCAAAAGGGCAGACACACAGTGTGCTTAAACAACAATTACTGAGGAGAAGGAGCCGGGAGGTTGGGGCTGCAGTGACATCCTTCTGATAGTGACCCAGAGGAAAGAGGTCTGGGTGATTCCTGGTTAAGCATTTCTCTCTGACATAATCGGTTTGCCACACACAGGCTAAGTTATATGTACCCAATCCCCCAAGTGCAGATTTTAGATGAAAAATGGCCTCTCTCCATCATGGGCAGCTTGTCTGATGCATTTGGAGCTGGCCCTGGTTCAGTGAGGCAGAGTGTGGGGGTGTTGTCCCAGTACTGCAGTGAGCTGCAGCTCCTCCCATTCACACTAGCAAGCCCCTCCACACAGTGTAAGAGAGAGATGGAGAGGAAGAAACGGAGAAGGGGAAAGAAAACACTGAAACCAAGCCAGTGGACCCACAGGTAGAATTATTCCCTGAAATCAGCAAGTTTAGACAGAATAGGAAGAACAACTACACTGCAAGAGCTGGTAGGTCTGTCTGAAACAGTATGGAACTGCACCAGGCTGTGGTTAGTCTGGAACAGAGGTGAGGCAGAATTAATGAAGTGAAAAAGGGGAAGACTGATTCATCTGGGAAAAGTGTGGAGCTTGTTAGGGACCAGGAGGACTGTAAGGATCAAGGATTAGTAAAGACTGTTCAAAATGTCACCTCCGTCAGGCAAGCAGCTTCACCATGAGCATGTGGACGTGGCGTATATTTCTATTGAGACGGCCATTGCTCTGGCGTCTGTATTGGGCAACGTGCTGGTGGTCCTCGTGGTTGCTCTCAACCGGGCCCTGCGGGACACCACATTCTGTTTCATTGTCTCCCTGGCATTGGCCGACATCGCCGTGGGGGCACTCGTCATCCCATTGGCCGTTGTCATCAGCCTAGGACTAAGGACTCAGTTCTTTACCTGCCTCTTCATCTCATGCCTCCTCCTCATCATTACCCAGAGCTCCATTCTCTCACTGCTGGCCATTGCAATTGATCGCTATCTACGTGTCAAAATTCCCACCAGGTGAGTTCAGGATTACCCTAAGCGGTTTAGCATCATCATCTGCTGCCATCTCAATACTCCTATGGCAATACACCAGCATTTCTGCCAGGAAATGCTGCCCATTTGAATGTTTTATCAGAAGAAATGTGTTTTGTTGTCCTTGTTATTGAAACGCATTATAAAGTAATTGCTGCTCACATTTCACAGAGAGAGAGATCATTGAGCTCAACAATCCTGTTTGATAGTGAATTTAAAAATATGTGAAGATAAAACTGGTCATACTTGTATGCAATTTGTTTGTTTTTGGAACTCTCCCTATTTGAAAATCTTATAAACCAGCTTTTCGTTTTACTAATCATACTGGGAGAAAGTATCTGAGGTATGAAGAGAGTATATTCCTGGTGCATCTTCTCTATTTGCTGCATTCTGAAGCAGATTAAGGGCCATATATATATATATTTATTATCCGTTTAATGCAAATCAATGAGCTTGAGGTCGAAAGCTTTTAAACTAATTAAAATGCCTCTGTCAGTTTGGCGGAGTATTTAGTTTGCCATATTTTGGCAGAACCACACTAGCTTTTAATGCATTTAACAGTGCAGTATCATTTTCTACAAAGAATTACAAACACTAGTAAAATTTTGCTTTATTATTCTAAAAAAAAAAAACAAAAAGCAGAAAGCCGAGCATTGTGATTTCCTTTGTTGTACTTATTACGACAGTAATAATTTGATTGCACGATTACTTGGATTTGATATAAATGGGAGCATTTTCTTCACTTCAATTGAAATAAGTTGATCAAAATATAAAATGAATAATCATAGAAATTACTCACCTTAATAAATGCATAACAGTGATATTGTAATATATTTTCTTCATTTGTATTGCTTGGGAACTCTATATCCTATACACACATGTTAATATAATTATCTCATGTGTATTAATAAAAGTATTATAATTACTGCTGAGTAACTAAATTATATATAAGCATCTAGTTTTTCATGTAAATATACCCAAGCTTAACTCCAATTCAGTTGTCCTCCTAAAACCTGACAGTTTGCACCATTCCAGAACAATAAAATTGTAATGATCCCCAAAACCAATGTACAGCTGAACAATTACAATTTCTTCCCTATGGATTGGGATCCTTTGTTGAGATGAAGTAAACAGACAACAAAAAGTGGGAAACAAGTGTAATGAGCCACATTCTATATTAAAATCATCACAAATTAAAGAAATGTCTCATGCACATTCCTTTAGAAAAAGGGTTCATATTTATTAAGTAATATACATTAATATACAAAAGATGGTGATCTGGCAACATTTTTTGTTTGTTTGTTGTTTTTTTTTTTGGGTCATAGAATATAGCTTACTTCATGGTGTTTTCATTTTTATAGTCTTTTTGGCTCCAAAAGGGGGCCAATCATTCTGGAGGGGACTGTTTGCAAGAAAATAATAAAAGAACAGTATAAATATATTGATGATAATTTTAACACCATCGTGGATATGTTCATGTGATTCTCAGGTATGGCATCATTGTCACACAGCGACGGGCGTGGGTGGCAGTGTGTGCGTGCTGGCTGCTCTCTACTCTCACTGGTGTAGTGCCCATGTTTGGCTGGCACAACCCAGATCCAAGCGGCAACCTTAGCTCGGGTGACATCATCTGCCAGTTCACCACTGTCATGCCTATGGATTACATGGTCTATTTCAATTTCTTTGGCTGGGTGGTGGTGCCCCTCACTATCATGATTGGCCTCTATGCTCAGATCTTCTATATCATCCGCCGGCAGCTGAATCGCCGTGCTGAGGCTACCTGTGACACCAGCAAGTACTACCACAAAGAGCTGAAGCTGGCCAAGTCCTTGGCCCTGGTGGTCTTCCTCTTTGCCCTCTGCTGGCTTCCTCTACATATCATGAACTGCATCGACTACTTCTGCCCAGAGTGCACAGTGCCCAAGAGTGCCACATATGTGGGCATCTTCATGTCACATGTGAACTCCGCCGTCAATCCACTGGTCTACGCCTTCCGGATCAACCGCTTTCGTGCCACACTCGTCCAGATATGGCGCCGCTGCATGTTCTGCCACCCTGCTGGGCCCACCCCGTGCCAACCCTGCCCACCACCACTCACCAAGAAGGCCCCTGTCCAGCTGTAGCAGTTACTTCTGGGTTAGCACACCATGAGAATGACACCTGTGACATTGTAATGAAAGCTGCACTTTGCTGAGGCAGGCTGATGAATAATATGTAAGAATAAAATAAATATTTCAATTTTTACTGCACTGTACAGTGGTGGATGGCCAGCTTGGACTGGAAAAAGTCAATCGCTATACACAACTGAGTCATATCTTAGAAATGTCCAGAGTTGCCATTCTGTTTCTGTGGTTTTACATGTGAATTAGGTTTAGGTTTACTTACGTAATCAGGAAATAAATATTTTATTCAGACTGTAGTTCTAAATCCAACTTCTAAAGTTTTGATATGCTATTAAAAAATACCATAACAGCCTAAATACATAAGTTAATAAAACTTAATAAATAAAGTTACAATGTTGTCACTAAAAATATGTTTCTGAAGATAGTTTTTATATGATCAGCAGTCAGTTGCCTTAGAGTTTCCATTGCAAGTTTTATTTTGCAAAAAAAAAAAACCTAACATTACCAGCTGTGGATCCAGTACTGTGCAGGTACTTTTACTGGTCCTACCTGTCATTAAAAGTGTACAGGGATAATATACACAGGAAGGTGAAGAGGTGTGTCATGTCATAGCTGCTTTTGGCTATTGCTGTTTTTATCTATATTGCAAATTTTGGCTGGTATTCTGCGTTGACCAGTTAGCATTCAGGAGCAAAACTATCCATAATCAAGCACTAAGGCACTCCAGGCCTGTTGCATGATGTGCCTAACAACTCTCTTTTGCTTTTAACATATTCAAGTTGTAGCATGACCTCTTGCACTTTATTTCCTAACAGAATGAAACATTTGAAATTGTCTACTGCAAAGAATTTTGAAAATGTTAAAAAAAGATAAAATCCAGTTTAACCTGTTAATGCAGATCCCAAGTTCAAGTTCATTCTCATTAGCAGAATTAGGGCTAGAGGGCACTTCTGCGTAAAAGGTTAAGACCTGGCCATCTGCTCTTTCTTGTTCTATCACCTGCAGTAAACTCTAAGCAACTGTGAGGTCAGACCATTAGTTTTAATTACAGAGTGAACTGAAAAGCATTTTTGCTGGAGCTTCATGGAGCATCTTGGGGAATATTGCAAGTGAAGTCTGAAAATTTGAATAATGATTGTTATTTTGCCAAGATTTATTTTTTTTAGTATAAACATTTTTTTCTTATTTGACAACATTTGTAAGGCAACACTTATGAAAAAAACTGATAACATTATTAATGCAATTTTTTTATTTATAATCTACATGTCATGCAAACACTTTTGAATGGAAAATTCAGAATGTTTGAGTGAAATACAAATGTCCATTTTTGAGCTGGATAGGCAAGGTAATGTTCATTTACTAACTGGTTTTTGCTGAACACATATTATGGATATGTTCAACAGACTTCTTTCACTTCTTTTGCTCTTTTTTCACAATGCACTGATGGATTGTGCCTCTCTGACACAACAGATGCCACTAGATGTGAACATGGCCTCAGTCTCCTGATCTTGTTCCCGGTGCTGGGCTGGTGCTGAACTAAGTGGCTTTACTGATTGTGTGACAGCCGATCCCAGGCCTGGCAGCCTGAGCCTCCTCTTCACTCTGTCCAACCCAGTCAGAGTGCTGTCCTGGGTGGCCTGGAAGAGGAGGAAGAAAGAAAGAATGGATCTCCTCCCCCAGCTCTGCAAATGCCCTGCTGAAGATGATAAAGGAACATCAGCCAGTACTCATGTGCCGATTCTGTGCTGCACCTGACTTTTGGCATAAGAGAGATTCAAGCATGGACACAGCAAGAATTATGTCCCTTTTTTTAACTCATTACATTTAATAAAATCCAGAGGATATCAGAGAACAGTATATTCATTCTGTTTGTATCTCCAAAAATATCTTCAGAGGTATTAAAATAAATATCTGGAAAAAATGAAATGTAAAAGAGAATGAATTTATTTGATGTTATATATGATTCAGTGTTATGCAAAAGTAATCAGCCTTTCACATTTTTGGCCTTTCAACTTCAAATTAAGACTTTGACATTGGAATTAATATTTTGGACCTATACAACATACATCTTTCCTTGTAAGGGCCCTCATTGAGGTGGAGAATTTCAACCAAAGATTCAACCAGGAAGTCAAACCAGTTTCTAAAACAGCTCAGGGACTAAGCTGTAGAAGGGCTTAGTTCAGGAGAATGGTAGTTACTGAATCAGTAACAAGTGTATTGTGTTTGCTGGAAACCTGCCTAGACTGGGTCAGTCTTACAAAGTGAACACATGGGCAAGGGAAAAGGTGGTTAGAGACACTACTTAGAGGAAAATGGTAGAAATGGTTGAGAAGTTGAAAATGGTTGAAAGTGCTTTTTGGATAAATAGTGGGAAGTTGTTTGTGTAAATCTGAAAATTCATTCCTTGTTTTTTTTTCCAAAAACTGATACTACCAGCCCCACTGAGTCATCTTATCTCATTACAAAAACTAAGGGGGTAAAATAATAAAAACAATTATTACAACACATATACAATGACAAAAAAACAAGTATTTCAGAGCAAGTGCATACAGTATTCATATATCTTATGTAGCACACTTGATATGTATTTTTATTACTGTTAAACATTCCATCAAAGGGGACATAATACTGCAAAACACTATTAGGCATCTAATTGCATTTAGCTCCAACAAATGCATATCTGAGTTCAATCCTATTAGCACATATACACTCATCTCCTTTTGCACTTAGCCATGATGGCTATGGGGTAGACACACTGACAGCTGGCAAATGATCCTCAACTGGGATGTAATTACTATGTTACTATTTACTATTTACCATTACAAGTACCCTGCATCTAATGGTATCACCAACATCCAATATAATCAATGTGGGCTGTATATTTATTGATTGCCTTAATGTATTTGAAAATTTGATGTGACAAGTGTAATAAATGTAGGTCAAGGAACTCATCATTAAATAAGTAAATACATTTGCATAATAATAATGTTAACGGTTCAGTACAGAAAATGTTCAACATTTCATCATTTATCTCTTATGAGACATCTTGCTTATTTTTTACCCAGCCTATATTTATTTTCCATTACCTCTCACTTTTCTCTCTTATGTAAACAGTTATTTTTAACATCATACATCTTCCCACATTTTGCATTCTTTCATCTGTCTGTGTCTTTCTATGACTGCCCTCCCAACACACACACACACACATACACACACACAAGCACACACACCACAGTTTCCACCATCTGCCACGTCTCTCAAATGAATCTCCGTCACCTGCCCTCCCTCTTAGAGGATTTTGAAACTGCTGAGTGTGTGGCTTCTGTCCCTCATCTCCTTAGTAAAGTGTCCATCATAATCAACCAAGCCAGTTCTTCCTCTCTCTCACAATCACACAGAGCCTGAAGGAGAGTACATACTTGGGGATGAATCAGTTGGACATCAGGCAGCTGAACTGAAAACAAACCCTTTAGCAGACTCAGCCCAACCTTCCTTGGAACCAGGGGCTGGTGAGGAGACGTGGGCAGAGAAGACACAGTGCACATCACTGCAAGGAGGAAAGGGCTGAGGACAAGACCTCCTTCTGCGAAGAAGCTGCATGAACCCACTAATGATAGGGCACATTTAACACCTCTGAAGCAATATCAACCCACAGTACAATAAAAAGGGTGGTTATGCCTAATACTTCATGTTCTTTGTCTCATCCAACCTGCTACTCTAATTTTTGAACTGTCCAGTGGATATCCAGAACGTTTTGGAGACAGCCTATTCTGGGAGATAAAAGTCAATAAACACCTAGTGAAGGAAAGAGGAAAAACAGAGGATGCCAGAGCAGAGTGAGGTTCAGGAAGAGAGGGAGGTAGAAGCACAAGAGTTGACGGTGGAAGAAATGTTGCTGCAATTTGGCCAATACAGTGAAAACCGGGCGGCCATCCCCTGGGAGCAGCGCAGCTTCAGGGAAAAGCTGGGTTACTACTTCGACCGAATCTTCCTTTGCTTCCTTCTCCTTTTCTTCCTGGTGCTGATGGGTGAGGTCGCCTATAAGATGTGGTATGTGATGAACATTCAGAAGATACAAAAGTTTGTGTTGGACACCTTCTCCTACTTGCTAACACAGGAGGAAGACGAGGAGCTGGTAGAACTGTAATGTGGTCAGGGGATTTGATGTGGATTTTGATCACCCCATGCGCTTGACTCAGCAGCACATGATGTGAACTGTGATGATGATGAAAGTAGTCCATCTTCAAGGAAGATCAAATTACTTACTGTTCCACATTTGTCACTGACCACACCTTCTACATCCATGACCTGAAAAGACAGAAAAAGTTGTTCTCATATATTTACATATTACACATTATTTGATTATTTTCAAGGTCATCAGGCTTCATTGAAAATGCAAATGGATTAGCCAGATGTAGTACATAATTATATTTGTTGAAAACAATGCTTAGTGGTGGATTTTTCAAGTCATTATCTTTCCTTAGTAAGTTCTTTTAGAAGTTACGTTTGACATTGTATATTTTGCCTTTTTTGTTTTATGTAAATGACATGTGAATGGAAACATTACTGGGGCTGACAGATTTTGGAAAGTTTCCTGAAAAATTAATTGTATTGAAATGAAACATGGTTAATACAGAATGCCTCCTTGTACAAGGCCTGACACAGAAATGTGAAATAAATGAATGAATGAAAAAAAAATATAATTCTCACTTTTTATTTATTTACAAAATTCACCATGGGTGTGATGTCCATCACAATCAACAAGAACAGAAAGCAGAAAGATTGAAAGCCATTGTAAAATGGTTGCAAACAGTTGTTAACTTATTGATGTATTTTGTTGAAAATTTCATGATAAAAGGTCAAGTTTAGCCGCTAATGTATCTGACTATACACTGTACAGGATACTGATTCTTGGTGCAATGATGCCTCCATAGTCCAGAGTTAAATAATGACTGATGAATGCTCTGTCACAGTGTCTGGACATGAAGGTTTTGGTTGTTGAGGTATATTAACTTATTGATTATTATTTTAGCACCTAGTCAATGAGTTAACTTAAATGCTCCAACACACCAATAATCAAAAGGCATCATAGCCTTTTGAGGTACATATACGTACCATGTATCATACCAATGTTCCAACACCTTTTTTCAACTTATATTATTATGTCATTATCCAGCTGTAAGAAAATAATAGTACCACACTGTCATTATGCATCCAAATTTTTAATTTAATTGAACCCAGGGTCATTGCAAAGAATAAAATAGGTAACATGTCAGCACAACTTACACAATCAGAGATAGTCTACAGTCACATATAGATACTTTATGATTGATCATGATGATTATGTTTTTTTTTTTTTTTGGTTTCTTAAAGGGAATATTGGAAACTTGTGACGATATGGGTAATAAGTGATGGTACTGAACTTACTACAGGAACATTAATAAACTGACGTACATTTCTGTGAAGCGATTTGCTTTCTGAAAACCACATTTTTTTAGCTATGTACTGCCATCTGTTGGACATCAATAGTAACTTGCAAGCTCACATGCGCATGCTCGTAACTTGTTTACGTTTCAGCATAATTAAAATAAAATTTAAAAAGTCCTCCATATAATAATATTTTACTTCTTCAAAATCTTTATTTTCCTTATTAAAATATTTAAGCTATTATAAAGATATATAATTCATTGACCTTTGACACATGACGACCAGACGCGAAAAACGTCGAGGAGCTCGAATTACTTCCTCTCTGCCTGCATCTTCAGCGGACTTGACGTTTCGTGTCTGTCACAGACTTAAAGTATGTATTTCACAGCAATTTTCACTATTAATGACATAAATTATCGTATATATATGTTCTATAACATGTGTCATACACAGCTGACTTTGAAAAAAATATTCAATGGCCTTCTAGAGATATTGCGATTTAATTTCGACTCGTCATCGACCTATCGTAGCTAATGTGGCTACCATCTGCTTGTTAGCTAGCCTCTCATGTGCTCTGACTGAAACTAAAATGTCTGTCAGTGTCAGTGTAGACGGTCATTAGCAGAGGGGGCTAGCAAGCGAATACACATGAGTCACTTTTAGTTTTACGTCGGTACAACACGGATATTGGTATATAATTACGCAGGTGTGCATGACTTTGTCACTCAAATAATATGTATCATTTTTACATGTTGTTTGTGTCATTCTTGAGGAATCATACACACTGAGCTGTTTTTGAGGGAAAAAAATAAAATAAGTTGTAAAGGATATATTTGTTCAGACAGTAACAATTTGTTATTTTTGGCCACTGTGTCTTTCTTATTTCAGAATGCGTTACGTGGCCGCTTACCTCTTGGCTGTGCTCGGTGGAAACACAAGCCCCTCCGCCAAAGACATCAAGACCATTCTTGGCAGTGTGGGAATAGAGGCCGATGACGAGCGTCTGAATAAGGTGAGAAGTGCTTATCATATTCTGGGTTTGGTCACAATGTCCAACTAAACTAGATACACTGAGAAATTTATCTCGATTTATTATGATGTATTGCTTGCTTGGAGAACTGCTCTGTTTCTTTTTGTAAATTAAAACAACATTCTCAGTTTAATAAAATGTCTAATGGTTCAAACTTTCCAGATGAAGTCATTTATGAAGTAGTACTGCTCGAAATCTATGTGTGAAAACTTTGTATGTTTTAAACAGGTCATCAGTGAATTGAATGGAAAGGATGTCAATGAAGTCATGAATGCCGGTAAGAAATGATTGTTTGAACTTTTTAATTTAGCTTGCTACACATAAATTGTCTATTTGTCAGGGCATGCATACTACTGTTTTCTGTGAATGGAGCTCTGGGTAGTTAAATCTAAATGTTAAATCCACACGTAGTGCAAACATTTTATAATGACTGAAATAACTTTGTTTTGCTGTCTTGTCTATAGGCCTCTCAAAGTTGGCCTCCGTACCAGCAGGTGGCGCGATAGCTGCTCCTGCCGCTGCAGGTGCAGCAGCTGCAGCTGCTGGAGACACACCTGCCGGTAAGAACCTCAAGAATGATTTTTAATTTTTTTTTTGCATTCCTCTAAATAGTGGTTTCAAAAAATATGAAAATATTACAACAAGGGACAATGTTCAGGAGATGGATTATTTCAGCACAATGACATTTGTGAACAATTGCAATGAGGACTATCTTTATACTTTTAACACTTGGGGTGTGTGTAGTTGGTGGTATTGCAAGTATGTGCATTTTATTAATGGTAGCATTATTGTTCAGATACCTAGCTAGCTAACTGGTGAAATTTATTTCATATCTAATGATTGTGAGACAGCAAGTCGAACACACTAATTTAGATAGCCAACTACGTAGCTAGTCTTATTGATCATTAGCTTTGGTTGCAAACTAATGAGAGATGTTCTATAAAATGCTAATGCTAAGCACATGCAAACACACACGATCTTGGTCATCAAGGACATCTTGTTACTAGCTTGTTAATGTGTCAAAACTGTGGTGAAATTTCCTTTCCATAACATCCATATTTTACTTGCACCCAGATGGTACTTGTACTAGTAGTCATATGGCAACATGACATGTCATGCTGCTTTAAAAAGCCCCCAAACACCAAGACAAAATTCAAGAGTTGTAAAATCACAGCTTGAGTGTTTCCATGTGTTTCTTTGCACAGCGGAAGAGAAAAAGGAAGAGAAGAAAGAAGAATCCGAAGAGTCAGACGAGGACATGGGCTTCGGTCTTTTTGATTAATTTTTTTTCTATATGTTAAAAAAGCAATAAAAACAGAAAAAAACAAATCTTGGAAAAAAGTGTGCTCTCTCTTTTAAAAATCTTTTAAGTAATCATGCTAATCTGTACAAGTTGTTCATTATTTGAAAATGAATGGTAAGGTTTCTGAAACATGACAACTAAAGGCACCATAACACCATAACCAGAGTTTGTAGCTGACTCATCTCACATGAACTCCTCTTCTCAATTTTAATCTTTTTCCAGTTTATCTAGTAACTGTAGTTTGAGGTTGTTATGGTTCTTAACAAAAATGGCTTCTCTTCACAGTGTAACAGTATAAAGTTACACAAATTGCCCAATCCCAAGTTAGTTCACCACCCAAACACTTGTGAGCACTCCCCTCTCACAAAATCATCTGTCTATTGGTTTAAAGAGGCTTGTCAAGTCTGACCACTCCTGCATGTCTGTCCATCTGTTAAAGCTGATGGAAATGAGCTGCAAGATAATTATAGGCGAGCGCCATTCCTTGCTCTGGAACTGAACAGGTGATAGCAAGGCAGCAAATCATTTTGAACCAGCAGTGTTGCCAAAAAGATGCGAAGCCTTGTTTAAAATATTGAGTGTTTGTAAAACAGCCTGAATACTTACAATTGCTTCACGAGATCATGTATGTGGAATATTGGCTCTGGATTTCCAACTGAGTTCAGCAAAATTCTTCAAATAGGAAATGCACGGGTTCCACTGGTTGTAGTACCCATCATGCTTGAATTTGTAAAACCTCTAGTAACGGCAGACTTGTTTACCTCTGCCTCAATGCATGTTGAGCTGGTAACTTTGAATTGCTGTAATGCCTCACACCCCAGGTTCTAGTATAGACTTTTGCCATTTTAGACAAATGGCCTTGACTTCCCCTCACTGACTGACAGTGAAGAGAAGCTGGAGCCAACAGGGAAGGCAAGGAGCCCCTGCCAGCTGTGGAAGAGGAGCTGGGATTATCAAAGTTACCCGAGGAGTACCACCATGGCCAGGAATTTGAATTCCCTGGAACAAACTTGCCACCGCCTGCCCCTCTGGTTACAAGGAGATATGAATTTTTGACACATTCCCTTTTCCCCTGGCCTGCAGTTACAGTCATCATTTCAGGGAGGCAATGTTATCATTCATATCAATTATATGATATGAATGCCTGGTATTATTTACAGCAGATCTAACCATTTTAAAGCAATAATGATTAACGTTTGCTCACCATCTATTTACAACGGTAACTTTAAGCTAGATATACTTGAATCATTTGTTTTAAAAAAAAAATTAGTATTAATCATAAAATACAGAATCTTGCACAATTATTTTTATAAGAAGCAATCCTCAGGAACTTCCTTTAACAAATTCCTGATATCATGCCCCTCTATATTATACAGGAGAATACAGTGACTAGGTTGTGGCCTCTTTTCTCTCAGGCAGACTGTTTTCCTATCTGCTTCTGCATGATTTTTCACCTTGCCCTTATGCAGTCTGCAGAGATACTTCAGAGCCAGATCCAGCAACGAAGCACAACCTGTTCAAGATTATTCAGTCCAAAGCAGAAGTGAACATGTCTGACTTGAACTGACTCACACCCTCACA
Organism: Albula goreensis; assembly: GCA_022829145.1. Classification (NCBI taxonomy): domain Eukaryota; kingdom Metazoa; phylum Chordata; class Actinopteri; order Albuliformes; family Albulidae; genus Albula; species Albula goreensis. The sequence goes on along the minus strand of CM040754.1, from coordinate 13,918,365 downwards.
GAAGTTGGTTCCTTTAGTGAGCCAAAACTTTGTACTCATCTATCTCTTCCTTTCTGTCTTCTTTGCATTTATTGGTTGGCTGCAGGTAAACAATGCTTGTCAGTGCTTGCCTCCCGTTACAGGCGCTCTGACGCAATTCAGAAAACACTGTTTCTGTGTACTGTGAATTGGTGTCAAGCATTTCCATACAGAGAAGTGGTCCTGATTTCCAGGAGCTGCCATGATAAAATCCTCTGAATTTCTAGACAGATCAAAATCAGATTACTGCTCTGGCTTCATTTTTCCATATTACGTTTCATAAGTTTAAATGTAGCTGGAGTACCTTCATTTTCATGTACATCACACTTTGGTTCACATTTGAGATCAAGATCATTTGTCTTTTGGGTGTATGTGGGGAGTGATGCTTTAATTGTGTAATGGTAAGTCTAACAGAAAACAAGCGAGGCTTGAGCCTGTCCTCATTCTAGGGCTATGTTTCTTTAGACAAAGTTAAAATAGCATTTGCTGTATTTGAATTAAAATAGTTGTACTGAGTAACTTAATATTGCAATGCAATAATAATGAATTTATATTTATACAGTGCCTTTAATCTCATTTCACAAACTCAGTACTTTAAAGTAAAGAAGGAAATTTGCCTCATTTTCCACCAATGTATTTCAGCCATTCAGGAGATGTACGGCACCCATTCTGAGACAATGCATGCAACAACATCACTTCATCTGGGGAGATTGAGAGAGCCATTTGTTGGGGATTTTGCCAGGACACCAGGGAACCCCCTGCTCTATGTGCACTGACACATAGGACTTTATTGGCCCACCAACAACAAATAAATTCTCCCAGGAGGTCTCCCATCCAAGTACTAACCAATACCACACTTTCTTACATTCATGGTATGGCCTCTGGTAAAGAATGTCGAATCTATGTTTTAGTAATGGCTAAGGGAAAGAGTTAGATTGAGCTACAACTGATAGAAATCCAACAGCTCACATAATAGGATTATACAATAATCAAAACAAAGAACTTTGTATGCACAAAATTACACTGTATTTTGGTGGTTATACCACAAATACATTGTCTCAGAAATATTAATTGCAGTAATATTTGCATTTGATCGTTTTATCATTTGAAGCTGTTTGCAACGAGAAAAGAATGTGCAGTGATATCAAATAAATATAAAACATTTATTCAACACATTGATTATCATTAAAGTCTGGTGTATGCCTGCATACACTGCCAGATATTTCAGTCTTCATATAAAAATATGACATATAGATGCTATTTACATGTAAACAGTATTCTAGAAAAATAAGGTCTTGAATTACAATTTCTAGTTTCCAACTCCCTTTATGATGCTATCAGAATATCAGTTTTCCAGTCCCATTAAGTCCATTATGTCACAACTCCTGCTGTTGTTACTCTTAGTAGAAGAGGTTAGATATTTTAGCTTGTTGTCAAGTTTCAATTTCTTCAAAACATTCTCCACCATGGTGCTTCCTGAGATCCTGTTTGCTTGGTAAGGCTGATGGTCAGGTCTCAGAGGTGGGAAATTCTGCTGGGAAATTAGGACTTCATTTTGTGTGGTTAGTCTGGGTCACTGGAATCCTGCCCTGCCTGTTGCTGGGATTCCTGCAGGCATATAAAATTATATATAAATATTCATCTCAACACTATATGTTTTACATATGCTTCTTTGTTGTTACCCTTACAGATATTTATATTTGCTATTTCCATAGTGGTGGTATTTCTGACAATCATCTGAAAAATCATGTGAAAATTGTAATGAAGTAATCTGAAATAGTTATACCTGCCTAAATGAACAAAATAGCCACAAGCATACATCACACTTAATTAACCTTGACTCCAAAAAGCTGATACCTTTCTGCTGTCAGTGAACAGTTAACAGCTCAGTGCAAAAACCAGTCATGTATATATTCCAAACCCAAGGAACAGACCACTGTGTAAAGTGTACCAAGCATTTTCACAACACTCTGCTAGCATTATAGAAACATCATTAAATTGAATAAAGTTTTGACCTGGAAAGTAAACAGAGGAAGGGACTCGTAAAAATGACCTTTGACTATAGATTAAATAGAGAGTCTGAAGAGGGATCATAAAGCAATAATTTATGCACATGTGCATGTTCGTGATGCAAAACTGTCAGTATAAAAACAAGGCTGCTCAGTTTCAGTTGGCATCACTGCATGGGTATGTCACACTCTGTTGCTAACCTGGTTTATCACCCCTGAGCCTGAACAGGTATATTAATAATCTATGTTATTACCCCATACATGCTATTATTGTATTTTTATTTTATTGCTAATTCCAGTTTAAGAAATAGCTAGTTTTTGATATGGTCATACTGGTGAGTTATGACTCATAGCTTCACCAGTCATTTCTTTCCTCTAACTAAGCAAGTATTCTCCACCAATGGTTACGGATTCCCTCCACCCCACAGTGCCCTGGCCCTCACCGGCATGTGAGCCACGCTCATCTGGGTGAAACGGTCCTGCAGGTACTGGTTCCCAAAGCCCATGATGCGTCCCAGAGTCTGGCTGGAAAGCCCGGCCACTTTGGCAGTGAAGTCCAGTGTGAAGGCAAACTTGACCAGCTCTGGAGCAGTCACCGTGCCCTCCGGCAGCTGGCTCGGGGTCCCTGTCTCTATGTAGAAGTCAGCCAGTTGCCTGAAGGAGCCGTAAGAGAGTCGCTGGAAGAAGGAGCTGATGCCGTTGCACTCATTCAGCTTAAGCTAGACAGGAACACAAATGACAATAAAGTGTCACAAAGAATAATAATTAAGCCAAAGCCCAGAGCTTCACTGCACCTCTTCTGCTTCTATTCTACAGTTACTATGCAACTGATCAGACAAGTGATTTAGGCATGTACCGATGACAGCATTTATAAGTAATTCAGAATAAACAAATTAAGCACAATTCTTCTCACACAGATATGAGTGTTATTAATTGAAATACATTCATGTAAATAGAAAGGTTTTTCTGCTTTTAATTTAAACTTCAGATATAAATGTATGTTACATGAAAATATAATTGCTAATTTTATTTCTAGAGCAATAGTTTAGACGTGCTGATTTTTCAAGTTTTGTGTTTACCAAGGATAACTTGTGAAACCTCTAAGTTACATATTTTGGTTATTATGAAAAAGAAGCTAACTGTAATATTTAGAATAAGAGAAGACAACCTCCACAATTACCCATCCCTTGAGAGAATAATCTACTGGTTTGATACAGTGAATAAAGTAAAAGATGAGACAGTCATGACTGAAGTGTCCCTGCCATGTCATGACTCAGAACTGAGCCAATAAAACTTTAGTAGTTATAAGAATGCTGTGCAAATGATTTATGGACAGATAACACATGTACAATAACAGCATGCTCAGGCCTTATATTCCCTTATATCCTATTTTCATAGAGATGAAATACAAACCTCCTCCTCAATGGCATCCCCTTGTTGTTTAATCAAGTTAATGATCTTTTCCATAACTTCTGCTTCTGAAAACACAATGGAATATACATTAGACGGCGACACAAAGACATGATGTCTAATGTTTTCTCTGATCACAAACAATTTATGTGGTGAGAGCTGAGAATGACTGAAGCAACTCCCAAAAGATACTACATGGTAGTCTAACTGTACTAACTGTAAAGCAATTTTAATGGATTAGTTTCTTCTTGGAGGCAATTTTCCTTCCCTCTATGACTATAATACATAGTCACAGATCTGTTCAGAAATCTTTAAATTACAAGTATATTTTTGTGACAATGCAAGTCCAATCCAAATACACTTCAAGTGATTTTAACAGAATGCACACTTTAACATGCTGAAATGTGCAGAAAAGAAAAAATGCATTGACAGAAGAACTAACTTTTGCTAAGATTAAATTTTCATGCATTGTTTGGTGCAAGAATATAGAAATATTGAGAATATGTGAGAAAGACTATATTTATTGTATTCGCATACAGCTCCTTATCCTGCAACTCTCAGAACATGTGCATGATTGGCTTTATATATGTAATATTTAAGTTTAACCTTAGACCTTTTTCTTTCCTGCTAATTTGACTCTTTTTGTTTTGCCCACACTGTTTACTGTACTACATGAACAAACTTTTCATATTAAAGAAAAAAAACAAACTCACCTTCAGCCGTCACCCTCGACATTGACTCAGAGCCTTGGTCAAAGATCTTGTGACCTTCATCTGTTGGGCTGTTTTTCACCTCTTTCACAATCTTCTCCAGCTCCTCAGATACTTTTTCATAGTACAAGCTTGTTGGTTCCACACTCACAGCTGCAGATGAAAGAATTAACATTCTTGGAGTATTAGCTTGTTATTAATCATTGTATTGTGAAACATTTTTCACAACACATAAAAGAAAACAATACTATTGATTGTTTCTGATGATCTAGCAATGCCTCAATTTATATTTTATAGGCAATTTTACATATTTTAAGAATATTGCACATGCAAATATTTTCTTTTTGCATCCATGACACTCATGGTTGTGTATTAAAAACAGTTTTAGCTCATTAGCTATCCAGACATAGCCTATATTGTCTCAGAAATACACTCACCACCTGCCACATGGACCGTTTTGGACAGGTCTAGAGAGTTTGGCTTTCTCAAAGACCTGTTCTTGACCTCATCTACTCCACGGTTTCGGAGGGAGAATCTCCGTGACAGTTTTCTTTTGAGGGACCTTCTTGCCTGTGGTGAAGCCTGATTGGCCCCTGATGAGGAGACATCTGGGGGGATGAGGGGCCCTGCCCTGTCTGGGCTGCTGGATTTTCGCTCCTCCTTCTTCTGGACCCCCTTCCTTGAGAAAATGTTGAGGATACTCTTTAGGAAGGAGGGCTTCTTACTCTTCTTAGCACCCTTTTTGGAGGATTTCCCATCCTGCTCATACTCAGTAGAGCTCTCCAAATGGGAGGCCATGGGTGTTCCTCTTGGGACATCTGTGGGATGGTCTGCGGGGACATGTACAGGAGTGGTGGAGGGGTTCTCCATGGAAACTGGCTCAAACGGCCCAATCGCGTCCTCTCCCTCATTAGGCCGCAGGTGAACAGAGCTGTCACTGGAGTAACGTCTAATCCGGCGCTTCCTGTCTGCCAGGGTAACCCACTTGCGGGATTTGACCCCTGACTGACGGTCTCCTGCCCGCCCATCGTTTAGGCTCAGGCTACGCGTCACGTACACCTCCAGCAGGCGAGTTGCATCATTGTGCCCAAGAGAGAGCACCTGAGGCTGGGGAGATGTGCCCCGGTCTACAGACTGCATGCTGTTTGCCGCTGCTGGACAAAAAAAGACATGTACAGAAACAGAATCATTGGATAAATTTTATATCTATTTGAATCCTTCTGTTCTAGGCTTTTTTTTTTTTGTTGTTGCAGGGTTGCAGATGGCAGGGAGGACGGGGGTATATGTTCCCTCAAAGTTTCATAGGGACCCTGATCCCCACCCCCGACTTTTAAGAAAAAAAATGTTGTATAACCTTAAAAGTTGAGACCTTTTGCTCACAGTTTGTGAAAGTGAGGAAATGAGTATAACATCAATAAACAAGGAACGCCACCACACACTGAAAACAAGTGTCAATTTCTATATCAAACCAGGAACAAATTTATTGTCATTCCAGCCTAAGAAAGGGCAATACTATCTTCTTAGCCAGCATCTTCAGTGTTCATAATGTTGTAAATGTTGTAATATATTATATTCAGCGAATTGACTGGGTTACAACATTGGACGATATAATAAATAAAACCAAACGGATTCGGTACGGTGTGTCCCGGTATATCAGTAGTAGCTGCTAAATCATAAATGACACGTTTAAGTTTTATTTGGTCAACCTATCAGTAAAACTTTAAAAACACTTAAATTACGTGGAAAGCAGGCTAGTTACTTAATTTTACCAACGTCATCCCAGTAATTACATGTGTCCATTGTCGTCAGTTTTTTCTTTCTTATTTTTTAATTGATTTTGAGGTTTTAATATTATCTCTGTCAACATGAAAAATGCTTTTCCAAAACCTGCTTTTATATTATTTCTGAATTACTTTTTTGTTGCACTTCGCTACTTGTTTAAATGATCAAATAGTTTTAACATTTACAGTATAGACATGTTACGAAATGCCATAGGTTTACGGGGCGGTTAACTGTTTCAATTGAGACAAACGAAGTCAAACTTACCTATTCTTTAACAGGAAGACTTGAGATTCCTAGCTCGTGTTCACAAATCGTTTATCCCGACTGATACTGAACTGAGTACCCGACTGTTACTTGTGTTCTTGTGCCAGCTTGTACCATACCTATAGCATAACCTATTTTTAACACCAAAGGTACAACGCTGACAATGCCTACGTTATCCAATCAGAAATCAGCTCTGGAGGTAAGGGAGTGGCTGATGGAAGTCACCAGGTAGAGTCAACATGTCAGGGAATTTCTTTTGGGCTTTCATTTTTGTTGCAGTTCAAGATCTGTTTCCGAGAAGGAAGTAAGACCTGGTGTGTGCATATGTGTATAGATAGACAAATACATATCATGACAAAGATGTACTTTTCTGGAAATTAAAAATTGACGGTCTGCTTATATCTAAAGCGAGATTTTCATAAGGTTCAACAGTACAGTTTCAAGGGTTTATTGGTAGAATGTTGGTAGAACTTGTTTATTCATGTCCCCTTTGTCCCAAGTTTTATACACTGAGTTACCTCTTTATTTAGTCCACAAACAACTTTGAAAGTAAAAACTGGTGTTTGCATGTGTGTATGAAAAGACAAATATATATATCATATCAAAGGTGTATTTTTTTTCAAAATCTCAAAAGCCTCCATTACAATTATCCCTACTGAGACACATGGTTTTGCATTTTAGAATAACTTTGACTTAATTTTTGTTCTATGAAGGCACATTTTATTTTACCAGTTTTGTACATGTATTTTGTATGATTTATGATAAGTAGGGTAATGCCTGATGAATGTTACTCATATTATCATACCTAAAGTGACGGGTAAGTGTAGTTCCTGTAAGTGATTTGGTCTTTGACCAGTGGATCATGGCAATAGAATGGGTAGTTCTGAATGATGTAAAAGGACTCTAAAGGACTATAAAGGGGTTAGGCAGTCCTCCAGTGTATGCTGCCAAGCTCAGAGCAATTGGTCATAATCTAGCAAATGAAACAATGACAGCCCTGCAGTGGAAAGAACATCCAATTCATCATCATACATCAAATTTTAAAAAAAAAAAAAAAAGAGAAATCAAGGCACCTTTATTTACCAGTCTGTGCTGTAACACTGACAATCAGGACTACAGCCAGGACAGTCTTGAAGATGTTATAATATGGAATTATGTTTGAGAACACTGTGCATGGTTGGTTTTGCAGGGTACACAGAACCCAGAGCTATAAAAAGGAAGGGGTCAAAAGCTGCAAACTTCACACCCAGACTACTGTGATGGGGGGCTTTGGGATTGTTTTGGGATTAATATTAATTTTGGACTCATTTGTAACTACTGAAATACCCCTCTACAGCATTACAGTAAAACCGCATGATAGAATATAGAATAATTGGCTCAACTCAGCAAATGCTTCATACAAAGCAATGACTGGAGGAGGGTGAAGTTGATTTAAATCTAATCAGTATTCACTTAGGCATGCAGAACACACCAGACCTGTTTGACACCATTGTCAGCACAGTGCTTAAATTTCTACCTTTAATAAGCACGAAACAGTTCAAAGGTAACCTGTAAGCACACTATAATTAAGGGGTTTGGTTATTTTTGTTTGGTTCAGGCTCACATCATCTTGTGCATGTTACGACCCAATGTCAAACAAACAAACCGAGAACAGTGACAGCAGACACTTACAGTAAACATGCACAAGACACGTGTTGGTCATTCCTGCCTTCAAAAAAATAACAAATAAAAACTGAACTACTGAATTCACTTTCTTTTGGTTTAGTGTAATGTAGTTTAGTTCAGTTTAGTTTCATTCACAAACTAAAAATATAAGATCTTTCTTGGTCCTGCCATGATCAGTTGTGTAGAACTGAATTGAAGGCCTGCTTAATCTAAAGCTTTTATTCGTTCTTTGAAATTTTCAAAAGGTACAACAGTACAAATAATTCCAATAATTGTTTAAACAATTCCAGATATTGTACAAGAATGGAAAAAAAATCTGTGGGTCTGATATATTCTCAGATCTCCTTAATGAAATACCATCCATCCAGGGTAGTACTGAGCCAGATCTACATTAAGTAATGTCTTGGAGGAAAGGTTCTATGCACCACCTTTAAGGGTTCCTCTTCTCCCCCATGGGGAATCCATAAAGGTTCTTCTTAAATACTAATATCTCTAATGAGGGATTTATAAATAGCTTTTTAGCAGAATCAAATCAAGGGCAAATTAAGAACCCTCAAAGAATGTTTTTTTAATTTTTTGTGGAAGAGTGCTGCGTTTTATTTCGGTGGGTTTAAAGAGATGTTCATGATAAGTGGGTTCTAGCTTTTACATAGCCTTATGTTTCAAAACATTTTAGAGGAGTCTGTAGTGATCTGTGTGACAATACTGCCTGAGGAGTAAAGTACAATGAGTGATCAACAGCCATCTGACATAGCATGCGTGCACTACTCAGCATTGTGTTGAAAGAGGGAACAGCAATAATCAGGAATGCATTGAAAAATAGGATGACTCACTGTAGTCGGGCTTCAAATATTGGCCAAGTATATTTTTTTGTTGAATACCACCTCCTATACTGTGTGGAAATATACAGTTCTGTCAGCCTTCCAGCTCAGTGTCTTATATAATCTTGCTTTTCTGAGCTGTGAGCTGTGAGGAAAACAACAGGAGGATAAGAACAAAATGACTGAGTCACAGGCGTCTCCCGTCGTCGCCGCGGGCTCCACGTACGAGACTTGCATGTCTTCCTCATCAGTGGGCAATCTCTGTGGGGTGTGAAAAAAATCTTCCTCATGGTGTTTTCCTCATTGTCCCTGCTATAATCACATGACTTTCCCCCATGTGATCAACTAGCTCTGTTTGATTTCTGGTGCTTGGAAATGTTTACCCTGTTAAAATAGTTAAAATATTTACTTAGTATTCACTCAACAAAGTCACTACTTCTCACTTAGTCCCATAAGCAGCACAGCTCTGATATGGACACACACTGCTGTAAGTGAACCATTGTTTATGAGCTTTGGTTTGACATGTCCTTTCCTGTAACATATATCTCAACACTGGGATCATTCAAGCTGACTGAATTTTATGTGAGTTCATTTTTAAACTGTAAATGCCACTAAGGAATGGAGGAGGGGCAACCCCATGCATAAGCTCGTCACTGACCCACTGGAAGTCATTGTATGCCAAAAATAAGGAAATACACACACTACAATATATTCATTTACTTCTGCTATTTTCAGTATCCTCTGTGATACCATACAGGTATTTAAAGGGAAGATCCCTTTGCTTATGTTACAATTATTTTCTTCCATTTCCTTATAGCACATGACTTTTGTAGCCTGGATGACTCAATCCCTTGCCCTTATTTACAGGAAACTTGTTATTAACTCCAGTCCATCATTTACTGTACTGATCAGAACAAACAATCATAGGAAAGATATGATTGCAGACATTTATATGGACACAAACATAAGGTTAATCAAATACAGGAAATCTATATTAGTAAATTTTCCTGCTCTGTTGAGGTTGCAAATAGATTTTTCATAATTAATAATTAAAACTAAGTTGTTATATTATTTGTACAAGAGAAAACTGCCACCATAATACAATTCAAGCCCTGTGGCCGAGCCTTGTCTTCCAGCAATAGTGTCATCTCCTGCTTTAAGTTAACTTACTGTAACTGCTTGGCATAACTCTGTCTTGTAGATGCTGTCATTTTACAGCGTTGTTTCTTATTATTTTATGAACCCATAATAACAGTCTGTTTGTGGCTAAATGATCTGAGCAGCAGTGATTCATTGTGATACTCATACAGTAATTGCTTTCATAGCTTCACTTTTTTCAGTAACAGTGCAAGTAGCCTGAACAACTCTATCACAGATCATACATCTGCCAGTGCCTCTCCATTTAACTCCTTCCAGGCCTAATTTTGAAATAATAATTCAAAAGATTTAGAAATGGTATACATGTCTTTTACGTATTATCTTTAAAAATATAAATATATTAACTTTATTAAGTTGTACTTGTTTTTTTCTTTACTTCAGATTAGCAGTTAGCCTACTCTGGATTGAGTTTTAAACAGCTGAAAAAAACAGTTTGGGAAGATACTGCAAGTAGAAACATGAACTACATAACACATGCATTTTTAAGGCAGAAACCTACGATTTCCACAAGGGGGCATTGCAGAACAAAAATTTTAAACCATGCCTGCAGGAGATATTCTTGGTCAAATGTTGATGTTTAATGTGCACACATATGCAGAAATACCTCTGAGGCGAATAGGTTCATGTACCTTAGGATGTTGCATAAGAAAACTGAAATGAACTGTTTTGCATGCGATATTATTCATTACTCAAGATTTTGATATTATATGAAAGATTGTTGTTTTTTAACAGAATCATCAAACTCAGTTAAGTAGTTATGGTCTCCTGATTGTTAACCAAAAATATAATATAATCATTTTGTGACATAAGACTAAAAAAACACAAAAATATTATTTTGAAGCAGCTACATACTTTTGGAGATTCTTTTTTATACTTACTGAATCTCAGTGTTCCATATGATACCTACATTATATTAGATAGAAAGTTTATCTTAAAACTGGACAATACATTTTATGTCCTATGACTTTAATTAGAATAGCATGGGAGAGACCTTTGTATTCCTGTATTGTATATCCACAAAGAAACTCTAAAGGAAAAATAATACAGCTGTAATAATGGTTCACAAAAAATATCCCCACAAAACTTATGATCCACTGCTGTTGGGGTCCATCAAAAAAGTAGAAGTTAATGAGGTGTGCCAGTCTGAGAATGAAAGTGGAAGGCTGAGTCCAGGCCTGAGCGGGTGCCACTTATGTGCAAACCCCAAGAGGTGATAACTCTCAAAATGAAGTGGCACCCAGCTCATCTATGGAGTCAGTCCTGACTTAGGCGTGTCCTGTCTGCACATATGAAACAGACCAGCCTTTAAGGTCTGTAGTCCTGGCATGTCATGGTGATTTTTGGAATGCTGCTGATGAAGCCAAAAATCAATAAACCACATCATGAATAGACAGTATAGAAATAAAGAAAATGAAAAAGAAAATATTCATTGATACATTTCTGGAATTCATAGCAGATACTTATGCATTAAATTACATTTCTGAACAGTCCACATGCAATATTTTATGGCTTCTAATATTTAGCTGTTTTAGGTAGATGTCATGCTTAGACCTAAATCAGTTTATATTCAATCAATGCACTTTTTCCCCACCTGATGTCACTCTTCCATTTTATATTGGAAGATTCACCAAAAATTTGGGATCCCTACCACAACCACCACTTACTTATTTGATGCTGCTAATTAAGGGGGATGAATTTACTGAGGTGATGGTGCACTAGTCAAAGAGATATATATCCAAAAATCACATGTTTTGTACATTTTTCAACAGGTGGCTTTGTGGCCAAATAATGCATCTGTATAGACAGATTGACTGGCCTTTTCATCACTGAGTAACTGTAACAATATGTATTATTCAGATGCATAAGGCAGACTGACAGAATAATAGTGACAGAATAATGAGCTACAGCAATTCATTATGCATCTTCTTTCATTAACAAAATGAATTATTGATCCTTTATATTTAAAAAAATGCATTGCAAATGTTTGGTCCTCAGTCAGAGGGTGATCATTTTAGGAAAGCTTGAGATGAAGAGGCTGGGAAAAACCTGCTGTCAGGAATTCTGCAGCAGCTTTTGGTGCCGGACTCCTAAGGCATCTGCTTTATCTTTCATGGTCCGAAATAGCACACCTGCCCGAATGACCTGCCTGGCCCCTTCAGGAAGGGTCAACTTATTCAGCCTTATCAGCCTTGTCATTAATGAACACCTGATTGATCCGCATGTTCATTTTTACCCCTTCCTTTCCTTGCACAATTGAAGGGAATTGATCCCTGTGCAGAAGGGAGGCCAGCTCAGGAATAACAAAACCTGTGGCCTTGGAAATGAAGGTCTGAGAAACAATGACTTCCTGATCGAATCAACACATTTGAATCTGTTTGTTTTTTAGCCTCCGCTGAGCAATTGACTTTAATGGAGGATCACTCTTTACTAACCATCCTCTCACCCCCGTGCATTATTAAAAAAGGTCAAAAGATCAGTTCAATTATTAAACAGATAGTTGTAACAAAGTCCAGCAGTGGAGAACACACAGCCAAGACTGAACATGGTGTCCCCCATGACAACACTGCCACTCAAACTGCCTTGAGAACACCCCAGCAAGTTCCCTCCGCCAAAGTTTTAACCAAGCAGGTATATGTTTGTCCCTTGATTAAATCACTTAATGACAGCTCTAACCCTGCACACTTTTGCTTACACGTTTACCAATAACATGTAGAACTTAATACCTGATGCTTCATAAGACCCAGCCTAGGAAATGTATCCTGAAAAACAAATCAAAGTGTATGATATCATTTAGAAGTATTGTAGTAATTACTTAATAGAAATAAAACTGGAGAGTTCTATAGTGCTGTACTGTGGGTCTAACGCATCAGAAATTATGCTTCCACTGGAGTATATTGCAGTGGCCCCTTACAGAGCAGTCCGTATGTGCCTCTTGTGACAATCAAAACAACCTCTCAATTTAATCCACCACCTTACACGCTGTCCATATGGCGTTTGGACCAGAACCACAAAGGAATTAAATCTGCTTTCACAGCAAGAGCTTGCAGTATGTGTTAGGTAGGGCAGAGATGAATTAGCACTGCCACCTTAGCACTGATTTATAGATTCCCAAAGAGGACAGAGCCCAGGAGGTACCCCCTGCAGGTGGAAAGAGTGCTACGCCACTCCACCCGCGCTGCCCTCCTTTCCCCTCTCATATGCTCACACTCCAGCTCCCAGGACAGAGACAGACTGCACCCACCTGCCCCTTAGAGGCATCGATGCTGAGAAGGCAGATGGAGAATTACACAGACACCTACAAGCAAAGACACATGCACACACAAACTCTCTCCCTCTCTCTCTCACATGCACATACACACTAACACAGAAACATTCTCACAGTTATGCACACCTGCACCCACAGACAGATGCACACATACAGACACACAGAGACACACAAATGAAAACATGACATATGCAAAAGTAATAATAAAAAATGGTCACTAGGTACATTATATGAATATTTGAGGTATCAAGTGAAGGAAGTCAATTTGTTTTTTTTTTTTTTTACAAATCTCATAGAATAGTAAATACATTAAAACTAGGAATCCAGGTGTGAAAACCTGCTAAAGCACCATCTATCATGAGAGAACAGCATGGTCTAGAAAAAATTAAAGGATTATGGCTTTAACTCATTCCCCTCATTACTGTGTGTTGCATTCAAGCAATAGAGTTTTTTCCTCTTTTTTCATTGGCTTAAACCAAAGGTCTTAAACCCCGTGTGTATCATCTTCACATGGAGCACATCACCCTTCTTTGTAGCAGTTGGGGAGTGACATCACAGGGATGCTGTTGAATTCTGAAGCTAAATCAATGTCTGAGAAGCCTAAGGCTGAATTTTCTTTTCGATGTCTGGATTAATTTTCAAATGTTCTTCCACATAACCTGATCTTTTTGTTGCAGTCACTAGGGTGCATCTCACCACAGTGTTAAACCTGGTCAGAATTCCCTTGCTCAGTGTTTTCAGAGGGATGGTAAACTAATGAGTGAGCTCTGATGCTTTGATCAAAGCATTGGGCTCATAAAATGTACCTGTCGAACACTATATGTGAAAATCCTTTTTCTGTTCTGTGCAATCGGCTGAAAAGTGGGTTGATTGGAAAGTGGAAAGAGAACCTGTATTGTTTAATGACTGATGAGGTGGCATCTTGCGTGGTCAAGCACTGCGCCAGGCCATGGTATACCCGGCAGATGATCTCCCACATGACCAGCTGAGGAACTGTTTCAACTGTTCCTGGGTCACACGCTGTGTTTTTCCACCATTCAATCAGGACTGCAGGGCCTAAAGAATCACCATTTTTACTGCATGTCCTTTTGGGCACCAGTATTGATGGTTTTAAGATAAAACAAAATGACAATTTTTTAATTCTGAAGTGGTCTCAGAGGTCACTAGGAGACTTCAACAGAGGACAATGGGATACAGTACACAGTGCCCACGTGGATCTAAACCTGAATTCGTGACTGCTAACAGGCAGTAATCTGATACGGGATTAACGCACCTCTCTGACCGTGAACCCAGGAACTGCTACATATACTCTATTGCAGGAGAATCCCTGAATATAATCCTTCTCACAGACCCTGGTGTTTCCTTTTCATTATCAATAAATGGGCAGGCAGTTGCAAAACAGGTTCTGTATAGCAGACATGCATTAATGCACAGTATTGTCATAAGGATTCATTATTTTCATAGTGCAGGGCTCAAAGTCAAAGATTAAATCTAAATTTCAAATCACTCTGTAACAGTTAACTAGTTAACTATTCTCATTATTAGATAATCACATTAAAAAACCTGCAGGTGCAATTATACCATATATGTATTACTCACTCTGTTGTGCATGTTGTAAATAGAAACTTCCACAGCCTTATAAGGCATACACATTCATAACAATGGCACAAATGTATGGCTTTTTAGGCTGTGGGGAGATATAATTTTGTTTGTGTGGATTTCCAAAATGAATATATATTATTAAAACAAAAATTTAGATTCTCTTCCCTCAATAACAGGTACAAAGGGACTTTCCACTGAATTCCTTTACATAGTCCCATGCTTCTTGAAATGAAATAAAAAATCCATATCCAAGAGGTAAGTTCTCGACTATGTAAACAATCTATATTAAATAGAAAAACAGTGCAAAACTCTGGATCTGACAATGCTGGCTTCCATTCTTATTAGATGCTCTGTTTTCCCAGACAAAGAAAATGTCCTCCTCTATGTTTATTACAAGAATCACATGAAAAATATGAATGTATGGTTATTTTTTGGAATTAAAAGGGGTACCTGAACTCTTAAAATTTCCAAGGTTTTGATATTGTGGGAAAAATCAATGCTGGGACCTGAAAAATGAATACCCCTGTTTTATTAATTATATTTTGCCATGTGGAGCATTAGTGCATATGATGCTAGAATAAACATCAAAAGAGACTTACTATAGTTTCCTCTAAAAATTGATAGTCATGATTTAAAGTTCATTCCACAACTAACAGTATAAATGGTCTGTTTGTTAAAAGTACTAATATTTTAAGAGTGCTTGGTGGAATCTAGCAAGTAATGTTTAATGTAACGATAACAAAACACCAGTACAGTGGTAATTCAGCTAATGTAAGTGGTGTGAAAGTGATTTCTTGAGAACATAGTAATTAAATAATTTTAAAGAATTCAGAGATAAAAATAACTTCTATTGGAAGAGTGCCAATGACTATTGATAAAATTAATTTGCACTGGTGTGCATACCAGCTGTTTGATCTCACCTCACCTCACAACTAAAGATAACAAACAACATTTCATGTTAGCTATAAGGTATCAGGATATATCAGGTTTCCCTCAAAACATGTGTCTTTTTTCAACTGTCTAGTTGCTTGCCTTTTTGGGAAGTTTCACCCATTTGGATTTGATTTTAAATGTTATTGTCTGAAGGATGAGAACAGCATCTGATCTGAAGAGCTAGAAGACTGGTCAAGTGCTAAAAGATGCATGAGTGAAATATATCTTGAGTTCACTTTTAAAGGTGGAAAGTTCCACTCTGAAGTGGAGACAGCAGACAGTTTGTCAAGGAGAGGATGGGTCATTCTAATATTTTTTCACGTGATTAATTTATTTATCTGTTTATTTATTGATTGTAAAATGGTATCGTTATGTATGGTGTCATGACGGGACTGATACTATCTCACTGGCAAGCACCCTACTGAATAATTCACTCCAGTTTACTGTCTGCGTAATGGCAAGACATTGTCCAGACCATGCAATGGATATCACGACACGATCAGTGACCACTGAATAACAAGGACACTCGACTTGAATGGTTAGTGTCCATAAATTCCCCCAATCAAAGTGCTTACTAGGAGATCTGAGGAAACAGAAGGCAGAGAAAGATACCCAAAGATTACAAAGTTACAGAGGAATACATGGCATTACATTATGTTGAAACTGGACAGAGGGTACATTTCCTTGAACTTTATTAGCTATGCTGTTGCTGCATCAGTGTGAGGGTGACCCTTGGGCCTTTTTTTTGACAAACAACTAAATCACTGCAGCAATCAAAGACCAAGTAGTGACAAAGGACACACCATTCATCTTGTCCATGTGACACAATTTAAAAAAATGAGATCCCTGACTATTGAATGCAAAAACAGAAATCAATATAAACACAAATACAAAATGAATTCAAATATTTCAGGGAGAATTTTTGGTATTTTCCCCTGATTTTCAAGGCTGTACTCATTCAATATGTTTTAAAGAGTTGTGTTTGACCTTGCTTTAAGAGCAGTACCAGCAGAATAAGGCCTGTGCACACAGCTGTGCCTCTCTACACAGTCTGTGACATTGTTTGACTAAATCACCCAGCTGTGATTTATTGTTTTACTGTTTGTTTATTTGCAGTGTAGAACTCTGAGCTTTGGGTACATGTGCAGCAGGACATGGAGTCAAATATCACAGAAGATGGATTACCCCCGCAAAACTGCAAGTGAATTACTGAGCACACACACACACACACACACACACACACACACACACACACACACACACCTAAAGCATCATAGAATGCCACACAGTAGCACCCTCATAGTACAAATCACTGCACATAATAAAGATAAATCACATTTACAGCTGTTCAGCTATACAGATCCATGATATATAGTTATAAAGTCATGTATGTCATGTATCAAAGTACATTTAGGCTACATACTATATATATATATATATATATATATATATATATATATATATATATATATACACACAATTATTATATCTCTTCATGCATGTGTTGTTGAAAATATATACAACATTAATCAGTGTTGGCAGGATTGCTCTGTGATGGTGTTGATTAGCTTAAATGGGCAAGTTATTTTACAAAAAAGTTACTGATATATCTTGAGAGTGAGATGCTTTACTGATTTGCTCTGACACTAGAATTAACAGTGCATGGAACATTTTGTTAAATGTATCTATATACCACAAATATTTAATTACAATTAGGATATTCATTCATATATCTGTAACTTATTAGAAATCATTCACAATGCATTGGTTTTTTAAGCTCACAAGTGATATGTAAACCATCTTCAGTGAGGCAAGGTAGGATATCAAGATTCATTGCCACTGTACTGCTCTGCTCTCAGCTCAAGTAAAATGTGTCAATCAATCTCCAATGCATCTTGTGTCTTAATGTGGAGACAAAAGAAGCATTCTCAACAGAGAGAGAGAGAGAGAGAGAGAGAGAGAGAGAGAGAGAGAGAGAGCATGTGTTTTGGAGTTGGCTCAGATTCTTCAAGGGTATTAATGTCACGTGATTTCTCATTATAATGATACATGAGACTTGCCCCTCTCTGGGGTGCAGTTGAGGGACAGTGTAATATGTTCACACTACACCTGGCCTCTGATTGCCAGCTACCAGATACAATGTCTCATTTGGCCATTAGACAAATGGTGTTTGTATGAAATATGGTAGTTAGCTGCAGCAGTGCTGAAAATTGTGCAGGCCAGCAGGGGTGTAGATAGGTCAGGGCAGGAGAAGATAATGGAGACCAGGCTCACACATCTCCATGGCTTCCTGAGTATAACATATCACATAGGGGCAATAGCCAAGTCCAATATGATAAGCCTGCCCAGTGGGCAGTCACTAACATGAATATTGAAACCAAAACTATACTATTACTACTACTACGACTACTACTACTACTACTAATACTACTACTACTACTAATAATAATAATAATCATTAATAATCATTACCATTATCATCATCATCATCATCATCATCAACAACATTATAAAATCACATTTATTTTGTTATCAGCGAAAGTTTTGGATGACTGCTCTCAAATAAAATTGGGTAATATTTAGCGTTTATTTGGCCTTGTTGAAAGGACATTTTGAGTAGACTAAATTCATGGTGATTTTGGTCCTGCCAAATGCCTTACTGCTGGCAGAAAACCAGCGACATCCAGTAAAAGTATTCTTGGAGTCATGTACATAATAACTCTATGTTGACTCTCCATACAGAGTGAAATGTCAGAATGTGTGAATTTGGATGTGCATAGAAAATGTGGGTCAGAGGCTTCCTGGTGGCTCATCCAGTAATGTGGTTGTGCCGAAAGCAAAGCATGAGTCTGAAAATCAACTGTTTGGGGATGAGTCATAGTCAAACCATTGCCAGCTTTGGCCAGGGGTCCACATTCTGTTTGTCTCATTCGTTCCTCTGATGATATGGGCAGCAACTGGTGGTGTGTTTGCAGTGGGGAAAGAAGTAAGGGCTCATCAGCGCATGAATCAGAAGAGCCATGTTCATGGCTGCCTCATGATGAGGTTGGAAAACAGGGCTCAACACTTACCAACTTATTTTGGATCTCAGTAAATAAAACCCTAAGTAAAATTTGTTGGCATGGGATTTATAATCACCATGATTATAAGTCATGACCATAAAAAAAAATCTCACCTGAATGAATATAAATCCTAAAGCACAGGCTTACTGTCATTGTACTGTAGCACTGGATCTGCTTGCTTTAGATGGAAGGCTGCTTCCTACCAGCTCAATAACACAACATCCTGCAGCAATTCAGTTTCCCAGTAGGTCTCCCCTCAAATAACAGGCATGCCCCCAAACCAAGCCAAGGCCTACTTATCATCAGCCATCAGTAAGACTTCAACAAAACAAATATACTGCACACATGCACACACACACACACACACACACACACACGCTCCAGCCAGAGAGCGCTGCTACACAGCCCTGTCAATGAAACCAAGATAGATGACCCCATAAAAGATGAATTGGCTTTGAAATTTTAATAAGGCACTTTTTCTTTTGAAGCCAACACAGTGAAAAAATTCTAAGCCTTATCAAGGATTCCATGTTTTGTGTATTGAAGGTGGCTGCCCCAATACGAATTATCCAGTGTGAAAACGCAGTATGTGTAACATTATTGTGTTATTATATGTATCCTGCATATATGTTTCACCACACTCCCAATATGTGTAGTGTGATGAATAATATTGGCTTTACCATGATAAAATGGATGAATACGATATCTATACCCCTAATGTTCTGTTGTAATCTTTGTCTTGATATTGGGTTTCATGGCTGAATGATGAAATGATGAAATTCAGGCTCTATTTGCATTCTCATTCTCCTGGTCAGCAGTGGGAAGTGTTTCATGATATCATACATTCACAATATCTGAAATAGCTCAGATGTTTAGAATGTGAGTGGGCTGAAGTGTAACTGGGTCTGATGATTTGTGGAATCAAAGATGTAATGATGCTCTCAGACACCTTTGAGCTGGAGGCCTCTTGCCTTGGCTTGGGTGTTACTGTGCACATGTACTGTATGTGTGTGTTTGCATGTTTAAGGGAATTTGCATGTTGATTGGGCATGTTTTGGATAGCCTAAACCATATATAAACGAATTATAAAGAGAAATTATAAAAACAATTATAAATTAGAATCTGATATTAAGATGTTTTACATAGAACAGATTTATTCAGCAGTGTCAATGTCCAAGTTTCCAGCATTATTGAAGATGTGACGTGTCACATCAAAGAGCAGTAAAGATATTCCTTACAGTTTTATTTCACATGGAAATCATTCTTTTTTTTGGAAAATGAAGGGCACATTTTGCTGAAAAAAGAATAACTCATGTATAGCAGTGGCCTGGGATATAATACATATAAGCAATCTTTTGGCTGTTTTATTATTGGACACGATGGCTGGGATTCCATCAACATTTCTTCTAAACACACACTTAAATGTGAGCGTTCATTTTTATCTTCACCAGAATTTTGGAGATCATTAAAACAAACCTGCAAAACTGTTCTTGTAGAGAAAAAAACATAAGAAAAATCAGTTGTAAAAAAAATAAACTATATATAAAACCATGTATATACTATAATTTACATATTGTACCATGTTTATGCATATACACTCTGTGTGAGTGAATGTGTGTTTGTGGGTGTGTTCAGTACCTGTAATTGGACCTGTTCAATTATTGCATAATTACATGTATGAAAATAAACAGGAAAGCTTTTAATTACATTTTTTTATCTCTGTCCCTTTGTATTTGCTATTGCATAGCTCATTATCATGAAAAGAATAAGATATATGATTATATTTCATAAACAGCACTCTTGAACACTTTAAGTGAAATGATACAGTAAGTGTTAATTAAATATATTTTAAAAAGCAGAGTAAAGTTTCTCAGTCAATGTGCTTTTATTTGTCATTTACATATGTTTAGTTCATACATTTACATGTAAACTGTAAATATGCCATGCATTGTTATCAGTTAAAATAAAAAATAAACTTAATATAATTCATATATCTTGATTCAATTTATATAATGCGGTTTTTTATGATGGTTTAACACACAAAAATGTTGTAAGCCAATTAAATATTTGTTGGTTCAGTTTAAATGTTTGAGATGTATGGAGGAATGCAAAACATGCATTTTACTATCTTCAACCTGAACTTTAAAGCATTTTCTTCCAAGCAAAGCAACCACATTCCTTCCAATATGCAGGCTGGAGTCTTTATTGCTCAATAACTGTAATGAAGGTAGAGTATGAGATCCACTACCTGAGTTGAATGCAATATCTTTGCTCTAAAAGATTTAGAATAAGAGATAATGGACAAAACCACAAAAAGGTTTTGTCAGCCAGATTTGTGTATATATATTTGCATAACATGCATTCTCCCTAAAGTTAGATAATCTTATACTTGCATACTCATTTTCACTGTATGGTTTACCAATGGTCCCATTGTATTCCTACTGATGTTGAGTTTTGTGTGTATACTGGCTAAATTCATAACGTCACTCTTGCAAGTGTATGCAGTTATTTCAGTTATTTTTGCTACAGAGAAAATGCTATTCTCATAAAAGTTTTTTTTTTTGCTGATGAAATTTTACCTCCCATTTTTAGATTTGTCAGTCTGCCAGGTGCCATTGGCTTTATTGAGAGAAGCAGTGCTGCCATGCTTTGTGGCAGTCCCTGATTTCTGTCCTGCTTCCACTGCTGCATCCAAGACATGTTTTTCCTCTTGCTCAGTCTCTCGGTGGTAGAAGTAGTTGAAGTTAGAGACAATGACGGGCACAGGCAGGGCAATAGTCAACACACCAGCAATGGCACAGAGGGTGCCTACCATCTTACCCCCCATAGTGATGGGGCACATGTCCCCATAGCCTACTGTAGTCATTGTTACCACAGCCCACCAGAAACCTTCTGGGATACTGATAAACTGTGTCTGTGGTTCATCCACTTCAGCAAAGTAGATGGCGCTGGAGAAAAGGATGACTCCGATGAAAAGGAAGAAGATGAGCAGCCCTAGCTCACGCATGCTGGCTTTCAGGGTCTGGCCCAGGATCTGGAGTCCTTTGGAATGCCGGGAGAGTTTGAAGATCCGGAAGACACGTACCAATCGAATGATACGCAGGATAGCAAGGGACATGTTCTGACTGGAATTAGCATCTGGGGTAGTCATCCGCTCTGTCAACAAGGTGACAAAGTAAGGGGTGATGGAGACAATGTCAATGATGTTCATGATGTTGTTGAAGAATTCCTTCTTACTGGGGCATACAACGAAGCGCACAGAGAGCTCAAAGCAGAACCAAATTATGCAGATAGTCTCCACAATGAAGAAAGGGTCAGTGAAGGTAGCAGCAAGGGACTTAGGTGTGGGGCTTACAGGGGGGAGGGAACCATAGCCATCCTGGGTATGATTAAAAAACTGGGTGAAGGCAGGGAAAGCATCCATGTCCTCACGGAACTCAGGCAGTGTCTCTAAGCAGAAGATGACAATGGAGATGACAATGACAAACACAGATACTAAGGCTACTGACCTGGCTGCGCTGGAGCTCTCAGGGTACTCAAACAGGAGCCAAAACTGCCGATGCACCTCATTAGTGGGCAGAGGCACCTCTGGATCCTTGATAAAACCCTCCTCTTCACGGAACTGCTCCATAGCTTCATTTCCTAGCTCATAGAAAACAATTTCATCTGCAAAGACATCCAGTGGGACATTAGCAGGCCTTCTAACTTTGCCCCCAGATTGGTAGAAATACAAAATCCCGTCAAAGCTGGGCCGGTTTCGGTCAAAGAAATATTCATTCCTCATGGGGTCAAAGAATTCCATCCTTTTTGATGGATCCCCCAGAAGGGTTTCTGGGAACTGGTCCAGGGTCTTGAGCTGAGTCTCAAACCGGAGGCCAGCAATGTTGATGATCACCTTCTGTTCCCCATCATCCAGGTCACCACTCTTGTCAGCAAAAAGATCATCACAACACTCCTTAGCAAACTTGTGGAAGATGTTCTCACTCTGTGTCCCATCACTATTCAACAGCTGCTTCCAGTTGGACACCAGGCTGCCACAGCTTGGACGTCCTCTTCTAGATGGTGCAGGAGGTGTTGTGGGTGAGACCACCTGTTGCCCCAGCTGCTCTCCTGGTCTTCCCCACTGCGGTGAATGAGGTGGGGAGCTGAGTTGGTTATTGCCTTGGCTCTGTTTGGGTGAGGCCGCAGTGAGTGTGGTCATTTCAGTTGGGCAATCTGAGTCACCCATGTCAATGCCAACGTCATCTGGGTTCTCAAAGTTGACGAGGGACACATCCATCACCTCCTCAACCCATCCACAGTTCACCTCAGCCCCTCAGACCTGGCCCCTGATGACAGGGTTAGTGGGTATGACGCCCAGTTGAAAGAATTTGGGAGGAAACTGATCTGGAGGCTCAGGAGCAACATAGGGAAGGGATGCTGCTCAGGCTTCTCTCCCTCTAATCTGCATGGAAATAGACAAAACAACATTTCAGAACATGTCTGTATGTTAATGTATACGCTGCTCATCCTGACTGGATGACTAGGTAGAGCCATGGCAATATTTCCTGAGGTGTAACAGGATTGTTTGTGCTTGATTGTTTCTCTTGCTTACCAATCAGATAGACATTAGAAACAGTTTACAAGTTGGGAGAAAATAAATATGTTGCTGGGTGTGGGTTTTGGATTTCTCATTTACATTGGTCTGGATGCAGGTGGAAAAAGTCCTATGTAGACTGTTCTACTAATAGACTTTCCCATCACTTTCTAGGTTCTGGGATAGACCGCTGATCATGGTGTTAAAACACAAATTAACATAAAGAGTTCTTAGAAGGAAGCTTAAAGAATAGCGTTAAATAATTCATCTTGCAACAAAACAATTTCACTTAGGGAGAAAAAAACTGTGCAGCCCTGGATACAGTGATCTGATCTGTGTCAAACTGGTCAGGAAAGAGTACAGTCTCAAGCAGTAAATGTGGGAAACTGCATCTTGTCACTTTGATGGTAAAGACCTGGCCACATTGCAGCAGGTTGTTTTAGTGCAGGTGAAAGGGAAGAGTGAGTAATCAGCTGATTGGTTACTATGGTGTGTTTTGTTTCCCCTTACATAACCCCATTGACGTGCTCTCGCTGGTGCAGTGCCATTGGCTGCATGAATAATGCAGTCTGTCTCACAGTGGCTCAGGGCTTCTTCCCTCCAACATTCTATGGTATGTCTTGCTTTGCATATGCATCATTGTATCTCTGATCCTGTCCATAGGTCCCTACATTACAAACATCACTGTCACTGTCCCCCGTGACTATAATCATCTTTCTCTGTCTCCACATCACCTCTAAGCTCACTTCGTTTTCCTGAGTATCACAATTCTCACTTCACCTCTTGGAGACACTACATCATCATTACTCTCACTTCTTTCTCCTGAGCCCGTACATCATCATCATCACTCCAGCGTTTCAGCTCCAAGGACACAGGAGACTGAAGTAGAGGTGAGGGACCATAGGGGAAATCAGGCTATAGGGAGTGTAAGCTCATCAGTCTCAGCTCTGTCTGCTCTCTCTGGTTATACAGGACTTTACCTCAATTTAAGAATATTGAGAGACATCTGAAATGCCCTTACTCTAAAGGATTCCCACCATTACATCCAACTGAATTACAGTAATATCTGCTCTGAGTGGAATTGCAATTAATTTTCTGATCTGTCCAAATAAAAATTGAATTAACTAAATTCATGTTTTCCTTTATTAACACCATTCAGTAAATGGCAGTTAGATTGTTCATTTTGTGCTGGTTGTTATATTCTGATCTATTCCACTGGTGTGAGCATATTTACATATGCAAAGTCTTGTTTGAAATGACAAAAACATTGTTTCACCCCTGCCTCAAGCATCCCAACCTTTAAAACGGTATGTCTGTCAGCAATTGACACTGACACCTCTCCTCAGGCTCAAGCAAATACAAATGGCACTGTGGCGGCTAACTCTGCATTCAGAGGTAATATACACCCATCCTTCAGTTAATGTGGTATTCCACCAAACTTAAGTTCAGGTGCACTTACTTGCACTATGTAAGGTGTATGATTTAGACTTTGTTTTGTGGCTCAGTGGCTGAGCACAAGATATTATCTAAAGAGGTTACACCATTCATAGAATGTCTACAGAATGTCTACCACTAGAGTCAGACATTTGAGAGGGGGAGCAGGGAAATGGTGAAAGCACAGATTGTTCTCACACCATTGTGGCAGACATAGAAAATGAGAGAGAGAGAGAGAGAGAGAGAGAGAGAGAGAGAGAGAGAGAGAGAGAGAGCTAAGATGTTTAAGCATGTGAAAACAGGTGTGAGCAAGCATGTGTGTGTGATGCTTTGAGGACAGTTTTGCAGATGTTTAAGGACAAAATTAGACATGAATCATTATCCATCTCAGCCTGTGGTGATATAGAAGTGGAGACTATGAAAAGGGGTGGGGGGGGTAGGGGAGGGGACAAAGGAGGACAGGGAGAAAAAAAAAGGATTTGAAGTGACAGATGGAAAGCAGAGGATTTATGTGAGACTGATAGGAAGGAGTAGTCAGGGGAAAGGTTGACATTTATATAGAAAAAGTGTTTGTATTACTACAGTCAATTTTGCATGACTGGTTGAGTGATGTCTCAAAATTGTGTGTAGAGGTGGCAGACAGATAAAAAATCCCACAATTCAGGACAAACACTTTCAAAAGTACATCATAGTTAACTCAAGATAGTTTTTTGATTATCTCTTAATAAACAAAATGAATCAACTATGACATTGCCTAAAACACTTACATTCAAATCTGCTGTGGCAAAATTTTACTTTTAAACTTAAAACTTCAAAACAGGATGCCCAATATAGTGGATACCTATGTATTGCTCATAAATTTCCAAACACCAGACATCATCAATCGAAACCAGAGAAATTGCTTAACTGACACTTAATCCATGACTTTACAGTTTACAGATCTTCCAGTGCAAGATACTCTTGCCATTTATGAACCAATTAAGCTTAAACAGAGGAAATAAGGCTAGAACACAGAGAAATGTTCTCTAATTCAAAATGTGGAACCAAGTAATGGTATTATTTTCTGTTTATCATGGAATTATTGTAGGTATTGGATATGTAATTCTCTGTCTGAGATCCACAATTTCACAATATACCCCAGTAAATGATGCATAACATTACTTATAAAAGCATGTCTTTTGCACGCATTCATTTTACTCTCATAGGTTACCAGTTCAAACAAGCTTTTCAAGAAGAAAATGAGAGCAAGCATGCAAAAAATCCCACAAATTAAAAATAAAAATGGATCGTTAAATTTAAGCCAAAAATCAAGACAGCATGACCTTTGCACTACAATGACAGAGGCAAAGCCCATTGGTGAAAAAACATACAGCGTCACAGTCCCCTGAAATCTGTGTCCAAAATTTTAAGAATTTAAAAAGTTCTTAAAGCCTGTCTTTCTTCACTTCAGTCAGTTATCATGTGTCAGACCCCAGGCACATGAGGACAGAGGAGAAGCAGCTGAGTCAAATCAAACCTGGGACTCCACACCAACACCACATAATCACAACATTCCTGTCTGAATGTGAATCAAATATTCTTCTATTATTTGCTAATCAGTCTCTTTTGTCCTTAGCATAGTAGAATACTCAACTGCAGTTCAGCTTAGAGTAGATATTGCACAGGGCACAAGTACACAGCAGCATTATCTCCCAGAAGATGCCATCATACACCTACTGCGATCCCTCACCCCTGCATCAATTCAAATCAACACTCAAGCGATCGGCACAGAGCCATGGGCACACGGACCCCCCGGAGCCCTTACCGGCGTTCCCGGGTCTGCACCAGGTCGGAGGCCCCAGCACTCTGTCCTCCCTGCTCACTCCTCATGTGGCAACACAATCAGGAGATCAGCATGCCTTTAGCCCTATTAAAGCTTCCATTTGGTAACCTTACGCCAGAGTGTAACCAGAGCCACTGTTAGCCAGACACACACTCTCACAGACTGAAACACACACACAATGCACCAATGCACGTATATACGCACCAAAGCACGTGTACACATGCAACCACCTACCTGGTACTAAGTTCAAGAGCAGTACCGGGGTGATGGGCTGTCCCTTTGCCATCTCTTTCTCTCTTAATATTTCTCTGTCCCAGGATGGGAGATGCAGAGAGATGTAGGTGATCCCCTCTCTGCAGGAGGCGACTGCAATTTGGCACGGGAGCAGGATGGTGGGACCTGATCTCCTCCACCCACACCCCCCCACCACCACTTCCCCACCCCACACCAAGCTCCTGCAGACAAAGTGAATGGAGCCAAACAGAATCATACGCATAATTTCTCCAGAGGGGATATGACATCTTTCTAGGCTTCCTACTGGTCATGTCCCCAAGGAACAATTCAACACCAAGTTTGCATCAAATGACTTTTCCACTGCACCAGTGGCACTCATTTTCCACTGTGCTGAAACATCCCTGCTGATCTCATCTTCACCTTCAGCATTCATTGGAGGCAGGAACAAAAGGCTGCGGAGAGACATATCAACACCAGGTCACGAGAGGACAATGAGCAACACATGATGGGTATAGCACTAAATGAATCTACGGTGAATATCCAGAACAAATTTGCCTTATGAGTAGGAATGTGGCAAATTCACTGCACTGTCATTTTTGCTGTCCTCAAGTCAAATATAGTTGTAGACCGAGAAGCCAAAAGTATTTGAAACATTGGCTTGGGGCAAATGTTGTGTTGAAACATTGTATCATGAATTTTATTGATCTTTATTAGGTTTCAGGAGCTTATGTGTATGTATGATTTTTTCTTTCAAAGCAGGGCAGCACAAGATGTATAGCACTTTCTTTAAATTGTCATATGTTGCCATTCAAAACATTTGTTTTCACAATTTAATATTTTGGTCACATGTATGTATGATCATACATAATACTGCCACAGTAATGGGAGATAAAAATAGAAGTTGCATTTCTGTGTTGTGTGTTATGCATTATTTGAATTATATGTCAAATAGCAGGAATGAACGCTTCTAAGAGTATTGCATGATCTGATTATTTCTCACAAAGTTAAATCATTTGCAATTACTGTATTTTCATGTGCTATTCCAGTTTCATGTACAATTACCTTTTTGTCTTTACCATATTTCTGCAGTGTTCTATGATTCTGCTCCTTATTTCTATTAGGTTTAGTATTTAGTCATGTTTGTTTACTTATACTAGCTTAGTTTTGGTTCTATTTTATTGTATCTTAGTTCTTTCTTCCTATACTGTACTGTCTCGGAGCCGAAACCAAAACTTTTTACTCTCCTATACCTGTTTATGAAATGTAACAATAAAGAATCTTGAATCTTCAGTATTATGGGGGAAAAAGGTACAGCTACTGATTGTACTGAGCTGCCACAAAGTTATAACAATCCATGCATAAGGTCTCTGCTTTTTAATAACAGCAGCAAATATTAGTTTGCTAGTCCGCACTATAGCAATCTAGAGCATTAGTGATTCTAATCAACTGGAAACATTCGTTGCTAACTAGGTAGCTCATATAACACTCACTGGCATTAGAAGGGTGTAGCTGACCAATCATGAAATATGGATATTCTAACAACTTTGGTCAGTTTTTCAACTACGCTGAAGATAATGCCATTTCAGAGGAAATTCATAGCTAAATAGTAATTCAACTGCAAGCAGTGGTCTGCTTATTGCTTCAGTCAGGTTGCTGAACATTCCGAATTCATATATTTTTTAGATTTTTGTGGGCCTGTCCAGTAAATTTCCAAGAGGAAAGGCTTTATCACTCAGGTTGCCGATCTAAGTTTTCAAATATATCAGTAACTGACAGCATTTATTTATAGAGAGAGAAAAAATGTCCTTGCTGATTCAGGCAAGACCGGTGCCAGCAGGCAAGGGTTTGTCAAATTAACAGAATGGCTTTGCAGTCAGTAAACTGTGATGAGAGCCAGGGCCGATGACATTAGATCTATAGCGCTGCTGGTCTTTCTGCCTAGCTGGCCCTTCAAAAGAAAATGACCAATCAAAGTTCATCTTGTGCATTTTGAAAAGGACAGCCAAATTGGCCAGGGCCTGTCAGCTATTGTGTTACATGATAAAGAGCCAAATCGTGTCCGTGGACAGAATTTGTTCCCTCATCGATTTGTCTCTGCTAACAGAGCTGAAGACCGTTACTGCCCCCATCCCTTTATCCACACTTTGCCGACTGAGCAGAAGTGCCTCAGGAATAGGGCAGTGTTGAAGGTCATTGAAGTACTTCCACGTTCCCACAATCCTCATTCATTTTCACCATACTCACTAACTGAGTTGAGGAATCAAGTGTTAGTTGTGATTTGTTTTGCAGGGCCTCCAGCTGGTCACCCCAGACATATGCGTACACACTGTTGTACTAATCAGGATTTCATCAGACCCATCATCACGTCTCTTTCACATATAGAAGTTACTGACATCAGGTGAGCATAGAGGAGAATTTAATGAGGGAGATGGAGAAGAGAGGAATATCATTTCAATGGCTTATTTTGTAGTGTAAAATGTAGCGATTGAAAAGTATACTTAATTATATTTTATTTGAAGGAAGATAAAAAGAAGAAAGGGAGAAAATGGAATGAGAGGGAGGCAGAAAGAAGAGAAACAGTGCACAGCAGGAGAATGGAAAAAGAGAGAGGGAGAAAGTAAGGTGAGCTGTGATCTTTAAAGTCCACCCACTGCACACCACCAGCTCCATGCTTCACTGTGACGTCAGCCCGCAGCCTCCTTCTCCTCCATGACTGTGACAGTGTGACAACATCACTCCTTTGCCCACAGTGACACTGTCACCATCAGTGTGAAGATACAGAAACTCCAGATGACTAATCACTCCACAGGCAGTCTGTCATCTGACTGTAAGCACTGCTGACAGTTTCATCAACACACTAAACATGGTCAACAATTACAAATTGCACTTTGGCAATATTTACTACAAATAAAACTTGCCATAGCCTTTTTTTTTTGCATACACTGGCAGTTACAACAGTGTTGCATTTGTAGTTATATTTGTGGCATATGTACAGTTTCATTAGAATAAGTACATTTTCTTCAGTACTAAAATATATTCAATACAGGCCACATTCCTACATTTACACCTATTGTTACATTTCTCACTCAGCCATATAACATTGATGACATAAGGTTTCACTTCCACCTCCATCTCTCTTTGTAGTGTGAGCTCTGGACCTTCTGGATAGAATCTTTACAGATGTGTAAAGGCCTTGCACTGTAAGAGATGAGTCATGTATGGAAGAGAGCTATTCTCATAATCATACTGTGGACAGATAACAGAAAAGCAAAAATACAGCATAAATACAAATTTTCCCTTGATTACCCCCCCCCCCCAAGAGGATATGTCTCAACCCTGCCTCTAATCCAACAAAGAGCCATCAATACAAAAGTGAGAGTGCGTGGACAACCCACAGTTCAATAGCTCTACTGTGTGAGTGGTGTAGAGAGAAGCCCAATTGGTTATTCAACAGTGTCCTCCTACTATTGCATGTACATTAAGAACTCAGCCATTCAGCATCTGTACTCAGCAACTGTCAGAACCACAGGTCAGAACAATGGAACATGATAGGTGCAGTGCTAAATTTATAACAAGGTATATTTAAAGCTGAGACCTTGCAGTAAATACCAAATGCTATACACAATGAGATATATAGTCATTGAGGGCATTGAGTTACTATTGACAGGGATTTTTTTTTTGTTTCTCAGTTTTTACTCATGTCATGTCTTTGAACTGTAATTGTTTTCAATTCCTTATGCCCTCCCCAAAACAATTGTGTTTTGCATAACAGTTGGCATCTGTAGCTTTTCCAGCAAAACAAATCTGTAATTTAATGCAAGAGAGCATTGCATTTAGGTTGAATCTGGGCTGAAGTCTTCCAGCACTGCTTTTCATTAGTGTGATGTTCTGCCACGCTAGGGAGAACATGCCAACCTTAAAGTGTGCAAAGGCAGCCAAGACAGCTTATGTAAGTTTAATCAGAATGGTGAAGGTGATTAATGCAGAGAAGGAACTAATGCAGATCTGACTATAGAAGTAGGATGAACTTGTGTGTAGATATAAAATTACTCGAGAAGATATTAACTCTAAAGTGCATGCTCACTTGGCAACCATATGAGATAGAAATTACTTTTATACAACTACATATTAACCACAACTTTCAAGTAACACATCCGGTCTAGTAATCCAATATCTATGTTTCCTATAGTATATCTGTATCCATTCAGAATGCCATGTTGAATAGGAACTTGAAACACATGCCAGATAGCATGCTCTGATAACTCCTATCTAGTAATTCTATATCTTTGAAGAAGCCCCATGCAGATATAAGGCCAATGGCCAGACAACCCCTCAACTCACCCCCAAGTAGTGAAGATTGCCTTATCTCATATCAAGGTTAACAGATCATGCAGGTGTATAGCTTGGATGCTGACACTATTAATTCAATTAATTTCTACACAACGGGCTTAGTAATGCCAGCCTGTAAGACTGTTACTATGTTTGAACACTATAGTACTTATTACTCATTGCACAAGCTTTTGTATATTGCCAGTCTGCTCAACAGGTTTAGACAACGTGCGTTGGACATCAAAAGAAAGACTTTTGACAATGTCATTGTCCAGATTATACAACGCCTATAAATCAGAAGCTGGTGTCTCGTATTCTGTCTGAGGGTTGACTGAATGAAGAATGAGACTAACACCTGGCCAGGACTACCTGACCCACTGTGCTTCAGATGTGGCCTGAGATGACATTATTTCCTTTAATTTTGCAGGTTCACTGCATACTGAAACTCCACCTGAAAAAAAAAGTCCTGACAAAAACATTCTCTAGGACAGGCATTTTGGGGACAACAAGTATTCATGATTTAGCTGAAAAGTTAGTTTAGTTTTTTTTTTTTTTTTTCTCTGTAGCAAATATCAATGTGTTCCAGTGAAAGCATTTTTGTGTGGGTGCAAAATTGAGCAGAAGCCTATAGGGTTTAGGCTGTTGTCTAATGCTGGTCTCAGCAGAGACATCACTAAAAAAAGGGATGGGACACCATGAAAGACACCTGCTGCAATAACCTTGGGTGTTTTCTCTGCTTAAAAAACACATAAGCATCCCATACATGCTGACTCAGCACATGTGTCTGTACTCTAACACTGCATGCTGACCCTCTCCTGGGCCTCAGTGCTCTTGGCTTGCCATGACAGGTGTGGGGTTACACTGCAGGATCTCCCCTTGCCTCTCCTTGGCAGAATCCCTCATAATTCACAATCTCCAAAATGCAAACTGAGCTGTCAGTTGTGAGGGAGGGTGGCTAAAATTTTATGAATCGATGGACCAAGCCCTCTAGATGACCTTTTGCAGTGGTGGGCAGTTCTCCTTTCTTTTTAGCCCATAAACAGTGTACATCTGCATTGCCTAGCACATGAGGCTGTGGCAAGAGGGAGGCTTTGGTGGATGGCAGAGTAGTGTTGAGAGGACTGAGAAGGTAGGGGTCGAGGGGGAGACATATCTTCCTCTTCATATCCCAAAGTAGCCATAAAAAGCAGTCACATGGTCACATGAAGAAGATCTTCAGCCTGACATCTACATGACTTTGATAGACTGCTGTGATTAATACAGAAATAGATTGACCAGCAGGATGTCATTCCATTAATATGAGAGGAACATAGTTACAAATGTACAAATGAATTTATATTATGTACCATTATGTGAACCGGTTTTCAGTGCTGAAAATATGATAGCGTATGTTGTCAATTGGTGATGGGGTCAAATGACTTTAAATTTCATTGCCTAAAAAATGAGGATATTCCTTGTGAATGGGTTCACAAGGACAAAACACAAAAAATATTAATGATAGGAACTTCAATTTATGAGGGCACATGGAGCTGGTTTATTTTTTACATTTTTGACATAAATTACCCATATGTGTATGATGAAATATTCATTTTAGATACACACATGCACACACACACATCTTCTTCCCCTCAGCTTGTCTAACACATAGGACCAAACTGTGTAACAATGAAACTGATGAGAGGGAGCCATCCAAATTATCTTGCATGCACTTGGCAGCCTTAAAGCTTTTGCGGGGGACTTGGTACACCATCTGGCATCACAGAAATTGCTGGAATTCAGTCAGTTTTTTTTTTTTTTTTTTTTTTTTTTTTTTTTTTTTACCACGGCCATGTTTTTGGTTTCCATTTGGTCCTATTGAAAGACTTGTTGTATTTGGACATACCGTCAGGAGGAGAAGAGATATATCTGAGTGGAAAAATCTGGAAAGCCCACTGGCAGCCCCCACAAGCAGTTGGCATCCTGTAGGTGTGCCTCCTTCCCCTCTTAATTAACGTTACCCTCAACGGGACATTAGGACATGCAAATTTATTGGTCTAAGAGGTGCTGTAAGGTTTTCCAATTCTCTATAACACAGCAGTCCTGCTGCGTGTCCGTCTGCTACGCTGTACTGCAAGGACAGGCCTTAGCGGTCATGGGGTGTGCCCAGGATAGAAGCAGCTAGCTTACACAGCAGGTAACTGAGATATATACTCCGCATACGCAACAGTCTCTTTTCTAGAATATTGTAACTTAATACAAGAAACCCCTTCCAGAAGATGAATTCTATCATAAGAATTATCTACTCGGACCAATTTTTATTATTGAGTTATCACTCAGACGAACAATACATAGGTTGTATTGAATAGCAGCATTGATAGAACATTTAGATAGATAGAAAGCAATTTGGAATTTGGATATATCATTTTATTTCCTTCTTTGCGATTTCCTGTGTCAGTTGGTCGACAGAACATCGAAATAGTGGTTTTTGATGTTCTTACTATTATAGCCATACTCCCTCTCAGAGTAGAAATTTTACACATTTATAACGCATAGTATGCTACACCATAAATCAACTTTAGTGAAACCTTAGCAAATTTAAGATTAAGACATTATAATGCAGAGTAAATCAAAACTATTGATTTAAAAATAATACAAGTACACGTATTTGACGGACTTGGCATGTACAAAATGTCCAAGTACTCAATGAAGAGAACAGATGCGTATACAATATAACAACAGCAACAGGATTATGTTTCATTTGCAACAGGCAAATTGCTAATATAATTTTAAATAGGTGAATGAGGATTATGCATTGGTAAATGTAGGCAACTTTTAGGTTCATAGAAAATATAGTCAGTAACATGATATGTAAATATAATACACAATGATAATACGCAATGAAATAGAGAAAATATGTAATTGTAAGCACATATTGTACATATATGTATTTCGATGTGAATAATTATTTAAAACAACAGCAACAATAATAATAATAATAATAATAATAATAGAACAGAAATGGTCTTTATTACAATAAATCATTCAATGACAAAGTCCATGGCTGGTGTTGTTCTGGTAAATTGATGCCCCCTTGAGATGGATGAAGGTAGCAGCAGGACACAATACCTCTCACATTCTGTCAACAACTGGACATTTTGTTTGTCAGTGTTGTATTGGTCATGATTGTATCATTAGTTTGAATAATTGGAAAAATTTAAACTCGCGTTATAAAGTTTACAGGGATACTTATGAATGTAGTGACATTATTTTGTGTCTCATAATACCATTTAAAATACATGAATCAGTTTCAAATTCATCAAATTCATCAGTTAGATCTTATTTGGAGTGACACTCTCTTCTATAGACCTTGCTTACATAAATGCTATTCTTTTAAAATTGTGTTATGATTTTTTTTCCAGACACTTGGTTTTCTGAAATTTACCATGTTAGTGAAAAAGTTTTTTTTTTTTTTTGTATGGAACAAATGTGAAAAAAAACATTATACAATATTATACAAATTAACACACACACATGAGCACACACAAACACAAACACACACATATGGATAAATTATATGTATATATCATATAAATATTTGATGCACATGAAAAGTTCAGAAAATGTTATCACTGATGGAGTACAACAAGAATCAATTAATGACAGAGAATCATTGACAATTTATATCTGCTCCATCTTTCCCCTCTACTGACACTGAAGTGCTGATTTTCTAGATGTTCTGCAACTGTATAGATGATACTGCATTGGAATATTATATTAATTTGTTAACTGATTTTATGTTGTTATGATGTTGAGAATGAGAGATAATCACAGTTAGTCTGTCAGTCTGTTTATATTTGTAAGCCTTTCCTTTAGACAAAGGTAATTCTCCAGAATTGTATTTCTTTCTGGTTGCCAAATGAGAAGGCATATTCCAAGGGCAAAACCGTATAACAGGAGCAATTTGCTGAGGAACTTAGGAAAATCATGGCATTTACAGTATTTTGCCTGAACCTGTTTAAAAAATGCATGTCATATAAGCAGTCAGGCAGCAATGCATTCATGATATAGAATTACATGTTTTTGAAGCTTTCCTGATGGCTTGGTTTATCATAGAAATAAAAAAAAGACCAGTCATTCTGAATGCAACTGAATGTCTGCACCACCATGACCTAAACTGCATAAGGATCAATTTTCACAGTGACAGCAAAGACCTGTCAGTGATCTTTCTGTCTGTCTGTTGATTTTTTTTTTCTTTTTACTTTTTGTCTATCATGTTCTGGCTGGCTGCTTTGTTTAGGGTAGGTGCGCTGTGTCACTTGGCTACAAGCTCAAACACTGACCTTTTGACCCCTGTTCACAGACACAAGGTGCAATCTGTGAAGAGGGATTGATCAACAGAATAGTTCCTCCATCTACATACTGTGAAGGCCAGAGCTTGAGGCAGGGAGGAAGGAAACCAGATTAAAATACTAAAGCACACATTTACATGCATTCAAAATGCATGCACATGTACAAAACCATAGACACAATTTGCCTTTTCGGTGATTTACCCAGGATCACTGTACATGCCTACATTTCTTCCTCCAGTTGATGTTGAAAATGTTAGTACCTTGAGGTGAAAGCAGATATAACAGATTATGAAACATATGGAATTAGCTGTTTAAAAACAGTCCTGAATGTTCACAGGCTGATCTTGGTGTAGGCTAATCTGTATGGGAGATGAGATCTATTTAAACTGTAAGCTTCTGCCCTCACAAATTTGAAAAACAAATGTATCGCTAATGGATATGATTATCAATCCCAGCATCACAAGAAGTACCTCCTCTGAGCATTCTTTCCCTAAAGCATGTTGCTCAAAGCTTGTCTGAGCAGGACACCAGTGTTCATATGTGTAGTGAGGTATTATTTATTTTGGCAGTCCCCTGGCATGTAAGCTTCTGGTATGAAATTACAATCATTTGAGTTTTTCAAATGAAAAATTTGGGAGAGATATTTTCAGATTACATCCCCTTATGCTGTTCTCTAAACCAATCTCCCCGATAGGTCAGTGCTGTGTATGTGTGCTTCCATACAATACTGTAGTAAATATTCTACTACTACAATGGCTAAATGCAATCCCATCTCCATACTGCATAAAATACATCAATTGTTTCTATTCCCATGTTCATTCATCTTAATAATACTACTTTTAAATACATATATAAATGAGATGGCTTCATTCTGAATGTTATCTTGTAACAATAGACTTTGGAGAGAATGTGAAATGTAAATAGACTTTTTTTTTTCTTTTACCAGATGTGCTTATGTGTTCACCCACCCTTCACCGCCTCCTCCTTTGACATACAGACTAGTGGGAGGATGGGTGCCGGCACTGATTTGGGATGAAAGTACATTGAGTGGATGCACAAAGTGAAGATTTAACCCCAGTGCTGCTGGGAAGAACTGGGATGCGTTGCCGTTGGGGAAACCCGTGTGGAGCATTACGCCCACATGACACAGAAACCTGGCCAGCCCTGCCAGATCCTATTGACAACACACTCACGGTACCATCCACCCACAAGCTCTCTGCTGCAGCTACCTTAGCATGGAAACAGCAGGAAGGAGAGCACTCACCATTCCCTACCTTATCACAATATGTGTGATTGTTCTCCCCAGTTTGACAAGCATAGCTGTATTACTGTAGAATGGTGTTGGTTGTAAAATGATAATGGTGACGTGAGCCCAATGTGGATCAAAAACCTTGGCGACCCATGGAACTGAACCCCATTTAACTGACACTCACATAAATACACACTGACAGCATCCAATTTGGATCAAATTTGGAGGCAAATATTTGCCATAAATGTATGTCTGTCTATTACATAATTATTCTCTCTACCACTTGTGTATGTAAATGAGACTACAAATGTTTAATATTCTGACAGCAATATAAGAAACTGTATATCACATAAGGTAGACAAATAAGCATTTGTTCAAGAAAAAGACAAGGCTGTGTGTATGATTTACTGAGGCCATAATTATTTCAGTTAGACACAGAGATTCATATTGTTCCCCTAAAAATATAGCACAGCAGAACTTCAATTATACAAATCTCAGAGTTACAGATTTAGATTTAAATGATTAAAGTAAGGTATGTTGTCCCAAATTACTTCCATTACCAGTAATATGATACTGCCCAGTCAACATAGCAGTAGTTCTGTACTATATGATATGGGATACACAACCTTTATAGTGCAATTCTTAAATGGAACATAGGGTTTTAGTGTGTTGTACTTATCACCAGAAGGTCAGTGGCCCTTTAAATCAGGTGTTTAGCTAACCTTGGCTATTTCAGGAAGCATTCAACTGTACAAGTGAAATTTGAGTAGACAATATGTAATTTGCCCTCAATAATGGTGCATAAATAAATATATGATAAATGTGACAAACCCTGACTTCAAAATTCTATAGGCTTAAATTGCTCTTGTAACACTGGTTTTGATTTTGCTATTGAGTCAAGGTCACCATGTTCATCCTTGAATTATTTAATGGCTGAAAGATTGCCTGACAGGAAGGTAAAGATTTCATCCCCAGTCAGTGTCCTGAAGCCTGCCAGTTTTCCTTACTCACATCAGTGTGATGTCATAATTGAACAGAAAGTTCACCCACAACTATCCCATGTAGTATCCCTGTGCTCTGTGTCCTCCGTTCACCGCACTTACTGGGTTCGGATCATTTTTCACATGATAAGTCTGCAAAATAATATCTTAATTGAGAGATATCATAATATTTCTGAGGGAGATATTATGTAACAAAAACTAGAGCAAGAAAATTAACCGTTATCAACCTAATAACATAAGCACACTGATGGTCAGACACCAATTCAGAGGATGGACAAAACAAAACAGAGAATTGCCAAAGTCAAAAACATTTTAAAATGGCTCACTTAGAAGGAATCAAGATAAAATATGTGATAAAGCAAAGGCACTAAGTCAAGTTATTTTGGTGCAAAGGAAATAGCGATGTGGTTGCCAGTATTGATTTTGTGAATGTGCAGCTTCAGAGTGTGTTCTAGTCAAGAGGATCTTTGTGTTATGTATACCCAAGAGCAGGTCATTTTTCCCCAGCCCTCTCCTCAGAAAGCTCTTGATAGCTACTGTACTGGCCAATAAAAAGCCTCATGCTATGTCCTGGCATATCTATTTGGTGCCTGGTGGAATCAGATCGGACAGCAGGGTGTTTTATAATACTTTGCTGACAGCCCAAAAACTTTTTTAAATGGAAAGTGAGAGGCCTGCTCTTCTCCCTAAGGATAAACTGCAGTTTTAATGATTACTGCTTTAGATGTGCAGTTACACTAGTCAGCCTGTGGGAGGCCCCTGACCATACGCCACAACAAAGTATGAGGTCAGGTTATTTCTTGTCCAGTCTGCATTTTTCAATAAAACTCATAGAATGAAATCCCACTTGTAGAATCAATTCGCCACACATTTTAATGACTGCTTTACAATGCATTACACACATCTTATTATGACAGATATGTAAGTGCTTCCATTAACACAAATGCTTTTTATAATACAAGTCATAACTGGTACTTTATTGGTAATTGCGAAAACGGGTCAACTTGAATATGAATGAATCATTTATTTGTTATATGTGCTCAAACCACACCAAACTACCTCGTCCCCTCATCTACTGGTAAATTATGCAAATTAAGCTATGGCCTGACATAAATCAAAATGAGGTAAAAGGATAATTTTATCCAGAGTAAATATGTTATAAATTGTAATATTGTTGTTATCTTTGAGTGCTAGTTAGTATCCAATGTCAATGCTGTATCTTAAATGAAATTTTAGGGCATTAAAATTCAGCTCCAACATCTCTGAAATTTTTGTTGTCTACACCCAGGATATCTCTAACCAGCACTTTAACCATAACTGTGATATGATTAATTTTACACATATACTGAGTACAAAATATTTGTATCCCATTGGCATTTGTTGCATTTTTGCATATACATTGTGCATTGTGTATTATTTGTAGCATGGATACTCAAACAAGCCAGTGCCTTTGACTCACTTCACACAGCAAGCCTTTCCCATGTACTTTAAACTGTGGTACCTTGTGATCTAAAAACAAACTGCCCCCATTTACAGTCAGCTAGCAGAAAGGGGCTGGTCATTCTGCACTTGTAATTTGTCATTGAAAATGCAAACTGCAGAAAGACCAGTCCCATGCTGCAGTCCATTTGTAGCCCATAGAAATATGCTTTTGCAGATGTTGTGGATGCATAGGTGCAATGTGTGTGTGTGTGTGTGTGTGTGTGTGTGTGTGTGTGTGTGTGTGTGTGTGTGTGTGTGTGTGTGTGTGTGTGTGTGTGTGTGTGTATATATAGCACAACTGCATTCACTGCAAAAGTTGTTGTAACAAACAAGTTAGTTCAATAAGTTCATATTTGATCAAGTTTGTATAAATTACATTTATACTAATTTTCTCACTCCTCGCTATTCCAGTAAATGCAAGGAGTGGTAAGAGTTTTGCCATTTGTATGATTATGATTGCATACCTCAAGGTATAAGTTGATGTCCTGTCTGAAGAAACTTAATTCTCTTTTGATACAGTATGTCGATTGGTTTGACACAGATGTAGATTAGCCATCCTGAAATCATTTGTATGACATGAGATTCAGGTGGTGTAGATATAACATACAAATATATTATGTGTGTGTGTGTGTGTGTGTGTGTGTGTGTGTGTGTGTGTGTGTGTGTGTGTGTGTGTGTGTGTGTGCATGCGTGTTTATATGTGTGTGCGCGCGCGTGTGTGTGTGTGTATGGGTGTGTGTGTGTGTGTGTGTGTGTGTGTGTGAACACGTGCATGCCCTCATGAATTTGTGCGTCACTGAATGTGCTCATGTATTTATGGGTGTACTAGTGTGCAGGAGTGTAGTGCATGTACATGTGTGTTTGTGTGTATAAGAGGGGGAGTGGAAAGACTGTACTGGGAGATAATTTTCACTGTGCTCTGCCTTTCACTTGATGTTCAGAGCAGTGCTGGATCTCTTCCTCTGATAGGCGATGAATAATGCATACTTTAGAAAATGCTGCGGCCTTAACTCTTTCTTCTCCATCATGGAATTTCCTTAAACCCATCCTATCATAAAAAGTATGAGGCTGTAATCCCTGCTCATTAATGCTATATCAAAGCTGTTATTATTCATAAATTTAAATGGAATGATTAAAGCTAACTGACAAAAGCAATCACTGTGTCTTCTGTATCCCTTTGCAATTTTGACTGCGAAGCATTTTTTTCTGCAAGAACATGTGTGCATATGTGCCTGTGTGTGCGTGTTTGTTTGTGAGAGCAATCAGCATGTGTGTTCCTGCTTGTGTGTGTGCATACCATAATTGCTAGCAGTAAGGCTAGAACACCATATCTAAAACAATACTTTCCAGATTAACTAATAGCTATGGACCCTGTTCAAGATGTGCATAGCCAAGTATGTTTGTGCATGCTATTGTGGAGAGATGACACAATTAAAGATATCAGAGGTCTGCAGAGGTCTATTGAGTTGACTGAATATTTTCATATCAGTGAAGGAAAACCGTGATCACAGGCCAACTTAAAGCTGGAAGGAAAAGGTTGCTCCTAAATGCTGATACTCTCAGTCGGATACAATAAAATATTAATTGGGAGGCTATATTTTGAGCTGTTAACATTCTCTTTCTGACATGGATGTGAAAAATGCCCTTTCTGAGACCTTATTAAAATGTAATATCTTCCCACTGCCAGCTTTCATCAGGTAATGACACTGAGCCACTTCGATTATACTGCAGTTGTATTAAAATGTACAATTTATTACAATTACAAGCAATCTGTAATTGTAGTCTTATCACTTATTGTTAGCATAGCATTGTGGTCGGTCTTCCTTTGTGATTCCCTAAGAAAATTATATGGGAGACCAGGAAAGCCAATAGACAGCTGAAAAAAATACATAGGTGAGTATATTAGTACAGATACATTTAAGATAAAGTTCTGATTAAAACATGTTATTTGATGGTTTCAATAAACTGAAAAGCAATAGTTTGTGCATCAAAGCAAAATGTTTTGATGCAAGGCTTGAACTGAGTCAGATAAAACAGACCAATATGGGTGCAATACTGTGTTAAAGCTAATGGCATGACTAATACATAATTCAGAAAGGTTAATCATCTAAGAAAAAGTTTCCTGCCAAGAGCCATGTGTTTCACTACGCTCAGTCAAGAATATTTTAATTTAATTTTATTTTCACTGATTTTGAGATACTTGCAAACTTCTATGCCAGTCATGGACATGTAAGTCTCATATAATCATTACAGTCTTCGAAGACTTCAAAAGAGTTGGATAATCCATTAATTACAAATCTATTATTATCCCCCAAGCCAAGAGACAGAAGAAATGAGACTCACAATTAAATTGTGTGAAAAAGAATCATGCAAGATTAGATTATTACAGTACATATTACCCTCAGAAACAACCAGATAACATGTATAGCAGTGTCCTAAAATGCACTGTGTACCACATTCAACATAACAACTGTTCTGTCTCCTTGGTTTTAAGCAGCAGATTGGAAGACCGTAGAGTTTGAAGCTCATAGACTGCCTTGAACGTGGTTTGAAAATGATGGGTCCTAATCAGCTCTAGACAGTAGATGCTGAAC
Source organism: Albula goreensis (assembly GCA_022829145.1). NCBI lineage: Eukaryota > Metazoa > Chordata > Actinopteri > Albuliformes > Albulidae > Albula > Albula goreensis. The sequence continues at coordinate 13,876,617 of CM040754.1, read as the reverse complement.
AGGCGTCATGTGTGCTTCTGGCTAAAGGTGAACAGTTTCTCATGAAGTTCTCAGAATGAAACCCACGTTTATAATATCTTAATGTCATTTTCCATAGGAAAATTCTCCCCATGGTTTTTCCATTGGGAAAAGTGCCTCATAATTAATCCGAAGATTGGGCAAAAACAGCATGATCCCCTGCTGCAAAACCAGACACTGCACCATCTGCATGATTTCAAGTGGGCTACTCCAGTGGGAGTTCTCAGGTGGGTCAGTACTGCTGCAGACTGCTGGAGAGACTGAGGTTTTATTGGAGAGATCATCATTGACTAAGCTATGTGTAACTAGCATTTAATATAGCTGTGTTACATGTGCAGTGAAAATTTAGCATCATGAGACACATTCACATTTTAAAGTGGGTAAAATCAAAAATTACTATGATTATGATGACTCTCACGTGGTTAAAATATGATGAGCTCATAGAAACGACAGTATTTTTTGGCTTAAAAAATGTGTATGAAGCATATAAAAAATTAACAATGAATATGGTTAAGAATTCCATAAACAACCCCTAATACAGAAAGTCTAGTCTCCTACTCATAAATCCACCAATTCTATATTTAAGTGTAATACTATATTTACACACAATACTTTATGGTGCATGTCCGTAGGGCTTTGAGTGCTATTCTTGCAGTTTATTTTGTTTGTGATGATGTTTTATTTTGTTCAAGGTCAGTGTTCTTTCTGGGAACAACACAGGGTGCTGTAACTTACGAGCTTGGCACTGAGGGATGGGATTGAAACCCAGCCAAAACAAAACTTCATGCCACAGCAGTAAAGTTTTCTTTCAGTTTGAGGGCAAGGTCTTCGACAGCATGAAAGGACACTTCCCATTTAAGGTTTTGCTGAATGCAAGTGATGTGCAAGCAATATACAGCTTTGTCCTTGTGGCAAGGAGAGATCAATATTGTATCAATTTCCATAGCCTCAGTCATAATCAGCAAAGTCCTTTAAAAAATCTGGGATCTGAAATTTCAGTGAGTAAGATAATTTATCTTTAAACACTGTTGAAAGATATTAAAGAAAAATAAAACAAACTAGTTTCTGCTAATAAGCCCCAAAGACCTATCATAATCCAAGACGAATAGAAAAGAAATTAATTATTCTAATTGAATCCTAAGCGTTCAGAAAATATAAATAAAAATGCCATGTGCCTGTCAGTTTTTCTGTTTCAATAATGTAAGAATAAAACAGTAGAGTGGCCACTCCACACAACAAACGTAATCATATGCAATGTATGACTGTAAAAAGATTATCCTACATTTTAAATAACTCATGTATGATCATTTTAGACAGATATGACTCATATATGACATAACTCACCCATAACAGAATTAACTCGTGCAAAAAAATACCCTCCTTACTAAAGGATGGGTTAGACTATACCTAGGGAAACACTAGTTAGCATGTGTGTAAATTTTTCATGAATAAATGTATGTGTGACTGTTCGCTACAGCTGCTCCATGCCACTGTTATTAAAAGAGTGGCACCCATGAGACTACGGTCTTAATTGTGAGCAAGTCAGTAAAAGAACTACTGAGTAAAGGCAGGAGATCAGCCCCACCCTGCAAGGCCTGTGCCTGCATGACAACAATGAACCCCTGGCAACCATCTCACAGGCCCTCTCATTTTGTTGTTGTATTACATTAACAGGATTCTACCACCATTCTACTGCACTGTATCATAGCAACACTCAGGATTCTGTCCTATTCACATCACCGAGGCTTCTGCTAAATTCTACTGCAGTTCCATATCGCTAAGGTTTCCACAGCATCTTTCTGCAGTGTAACATTGTGATATTTAGGTATCTCTCCATCCTGTTTTGTATTAGCTTATCCTCTCATAGGTTTCAGCCACATTTATGCTGCAGAGATACACAATGTCACTGATGTTTCTACATCTTTCTACTGCAATACTGCATAATGGCACTGAAATTTCTTCACTTTTCTGTAGCATATATCCACCCCACTGTGCCTTGCAATTGAATAGAAATCTTAGTTGTGCCTTAATACCTAGATTTAAATTCATGTGCATCACATACTGCAGCCTTGTTGTTGCTGTTAGGTGTGTGTGTGTGTGTGTGTGTGTGTGTGTGTGTGTGTGTGTGTGTGTGTGTGTGTGTGTGTGTGTGTGTGTGTGTGTGTGTGTGTGTGTGTGTGTGTGTGTGTGTCTGTACACCATGGTACAGTGCCATACCATGGCAACTCATTTTTTTCTACAGCAATATACTTCATGGTAACATAGCAACACTGATAAGTCTTTGCTGAAAACAGTTATTTGTATGCCTGCAGTGTAAATCTTAGACTAATATCCCAATCATAACACCATAAAAAATATTATAGAATTAGATCTACAGATACCTAATTCAAAAGCACAGTGCAATGGTGGCCTCACAGGTTACACAACACTTTGAATTCAATACTGAGCAGTCGGTGATGTCTACAGAAGTAAAGTTTTGATTCAGCATTACTCCACAGGTGAAACTGACACAAAGGAACTGTCATTATTTCACAAATAAAATCATTAATGTGGATAACCTGCTTATATACCATTCAATTTTAGTTCATCCATCTTTAAATCTTCAGGATGCAATTGAAAAACCCATTTTTTATTTTGAAAAAAAAAATGTTGTCATTTGAATGAACAATTTTCACCAAGACATACAACATTAAATATAGTAATAGGGTCCCAGTTTAGGTGCTAGCACAGCAATGTGTCTAGTGCTAGATGTAATCCTATTTTACAGTTGGCTTCAACAGCTCAAAAGGAGGAAGGGTGTAGATTTGAAAGTTTTTCTCATTAGGCAATAGTGAACCCACTAATTTATTTGGTATCAACAGCCTGCCTGCATCAGCTGCAAAGTAAATGAAGTCCCCCAGTGCAATTGCTGTGCAGCTCAGCTGGTCAACAGCATTTTGAAAAGAAGTTGCAGCTGGCTATCCTTGGTTCATAGGATGAAGTGATTCCAAATTTTGCATTTAAGAAAAACATAAGACTACAAAGTTGATTTAAATGCTATAAATGGACCGCAATCTAAATCTATACTATAGTCTAATAAATTCTTATTTGATGCTTATTACCTAATAACACATTTTTGTCAGTTTGCATCCTATGTCAACCCAGTACCTCATTTGAAAGATATAGAATCAAACAGTATTGCATCACTTCCTTTCTTCCTCAGTGGTTTGCACAGTATTAAGGCATCCTAAGAATAATTGAACACTTTAAAGCCTTGAGGAAAAGCAAATAAAGTATCAGGTCCCATCACTGGTGTTTCAAACGTGTGTGTGTGGGTGTGTGTGTGCGTGCATGCGTGCGTGCGTGCGTGCGTGTGTGTGTGTGCGTGAATGTGCGTGTGTGTGTAACAGACCAAATCAGAATTCTTTTTTTCCTGTTCAAACCCTCGTCATACTGCTTTTCATCATCTCCTCCCTCAACTGCCCCATCCCACTGAATAGGTTATCATCATGTGAATCTGCTGTCCTGTGGTGCCGTTCAGGGACTCCCTCTTGGTCCTCTTAACATTATAGAATATGTTACCACATGAGAGAGGAAAAATTGTGGAAACAGCTGAGAGAAGCCTTTATGGTAGTAATGGTTGTAATTCACAGAGGTGTTCACAGAAAACAGAATTGTTTCAGTCCCTGTAGGTGTAAAACCCATTTCTCAATTTCCCCCATGATATCTCTCTCTCTCTCTCTCTCTCTCTCTCTCTCTCTCTCTCTCTCTCTCTCTCTCTCTCTCTCTCTTTATCTATCTCTTTCTATTGGAATTTCTCTCATGTGATTGCAGAGCGCCATCCGTTGTCTTTTAAAAAGCATGTCAGAAAGAAACACACAACAATGTATTGAGGTTATTATTATTGTTGTTATTATCATTATTGATATTACCATTATGATGGTTATGATCATTTGGAAGGATTAGCTATGCACATTCTATTTTCAGTCTCTTATTTCAATAGATTGTCATTTAGTGTATACTTTTATCGTCCTTCTAAAGTGCATCACATAAATGATATCCAGACTTCATAGATATACAGCATAGTGTTTTTTTTTTTTTTTTTTCTTGTTTATAGAAAATAAATCTGAATTTATACAGAAGATTACAGACCTCAGGCCGTCTTGATGAACAAAAGAAAGAACAGGTGATTACATGAGCCATATTGTTGAGCTAAACCACAATGTCATGTGCGAGCACACAAATTCACACACACACACACACACACACACACACACACACACACACACACACACACACACGCACACACTCACACACACACCAAGCTGCATATAAAGCAGCATTTATTTGCTCCACTCGGCAAGATTCTGTTAGAACAAAAGAGCCAGACCCCACCTGGTCACCGGACAGACATATAGTTAAAGAATTGGCTGAAACTAATTTCAAGGGCCCTTTTGGACTAAAGGAACAAACTCTTCTGCTCAGCTCACAAATCAATGCCGTCTCCTTGAAATAAAGGCCTCATGCTCCATTTACGAGTCCCCTGCCTGCATCATTTACAACCTACTGACAGGGAGCTGGAGGAGACTAGCCATAAGTGAGATCCAGACCAACAGGTCAATATCTCCTTTGCATACACATAAAAGACATACAAACACAACATATCTGCTCAGTCACATAGTGGTCCTGCATAGCACGGAAAGACATTCATCAATTTCGCCCCAGTTTACCTATAAATAAATAAATTACCAAAATATAAAATAACAAAAAATGTATAAATACATCAACAGTCACAAGGGTATGTAATGAGGAATGTATGCATTTCTGTAGTAACCATGACTATAAATGCATCTTTGTGATTAAAAAACAAAATGAAAATTTAGGTTAAAGTGTTGCAATAGGTATTACTTCCATTTCTTTCTTGCACAAATTTGTTTGCAGGAGCACTTTGATACTCTTGCTTCCAGGAGAAATTAATGTATTTTTCAGAAAAATCAAGGTTTTTCTGAATTATTAATCAGAAAATGCAAGAGGGTGTACTGTAGGTGTAGCTTTGTGTATATGTGTTTACCCTGCATACATAATTTGCACCATCATTCATAGAATTTACAAGCACAGTGCCAACCCAGTTTCATATATCAATTCTGCATGAATATAATTGAATGAAAACAACTGGTTTATAGATCGGCACCTCCACATAACATAAGACCTCAAAAGACACACTGGCCATGAATGAGTTGAGCTTTGTTGGTGGACTGTTTCAACATTTTCCTATATGTTCGATCCTTCTTTTGTTTTCAGAGCATAAGCTCTTCAATATCGTCCATGTGACCAGTTTGGGGTGTTAGATTTCCTTTTCGACCTTTTGGTATCATACCTTTCCTAAGACATTTGGATGTCTCTCTTTGGAAACACAAACACACATACACACACGATCCCATACATGCCCCATACACACACAATCCCATACGCACACGATCCTATGGACCACATAAAATAATGGTGATAGTGCTGGAATGGAGGGTTGAAAATGTGTAGAGTGCTGACAAAAATTCTCTGGGTAGCACATACTTCTCTCCATCTCAGTACTAAGACTTACGTATAGGAACACTGTCACCTTATACATGTACATGCTGTTTACTCCCAGACACTTCTGGGACAGAATTTTACAAAATTCTGTCTCACCAGGTTGTCATTTCTGACCAACACATTTTATATGTGCCATATCTGCATTGAATATATAAGTATTGGATTGGGTTAAACTATATCTGAATCATCAAGGATGGGCATAGATTTTTGCAGAATAAGTTTTTAGTCTGAGCTCCTGCTCCTGAAGGGCCTCAGGGTTTACAGGTTTTGCAGTTACTCAGCACTTAATTAACAAATTAAAACAGATGAGTAAGTGTCTCACCTTATTTGGTGTCTCGGGTCGTAATCATTCATGGAATTTCAGGTGAAAACCAAAGCAGTCCTCCAGAATCAGAAGTGAAGACCACTGCTGCAGAGCCTACCAATCTAATCATGGTTAAGCCCATGGTGGCTAACAGTGACATGCAAACTGAGTTCTTGCTAGCACTAACACCTATACTAATAAATTTGTCATATAACTGGTGTCAGAGCTCAACATTGGCTGCTGACCTCTGAGGGAAATAATGGTTTAGTTCTATAAATTATTGGAGTGGTGCATCTCTTATTTCTTCTTTTTTGGGGAAGTAGGCTATTAGACATTGTGAAACCCATCCATAGAGTTATAAATCTATATATGTATATATATATATATATATATATATTTTTTTTTTACAACGGAGACAAAGTCTCGCTTAAACTAAATTATTCCACAATTTCACCCTATAGCATAATTTTTTGTGAATTCTTGTGACGCAGTCATTTCTTTGGCACTCTGTCCTCTCCATATACTACAGAAAGTTAACAACCTTCCCACAGTCAACTTGAAATTGGCCTACAGTATTAGTGCTCAAAATGGCTAAAAAAGAACAATGTAAAACAACAAAGTAGCAAAATCTTTAGCACACGTTAAAAAAGACACATTATAGCAATGCATGTCTCACTGATAAAAATATATAATATTTATAATTGTTACTAGTTTTGATTTTTTAACTGTTCTCATATTGAAATGCATGCTACAAATAATCTTAGGTCATGCAGCAATAGATAGGTAGAATAGCTCCTACTGGTTGAAAAAAGCAGCTAAAGGGGAAATATTTTATACAGGTTTCACAAAAGTATTCCCTGCATATGAGAATGAAAAAGCACACTAAAAATATTTGCTTGAAATGGGATTTAAAAAGAAATAACTATGAAAAAAATGTTATAAATGTATATTGAGCAGCAGAGCCCTGAGAAGTGAGCTGGCTATTTGTTTCTTACTACAATGTCAGGTAAATATCAATATGATTTCTACTCCTACTAACTACAGCCAGAAGATGGTTGCTTTACTATGACAACAAACTTCCAGCACATTACCTGTAAATTGGACACAGGAAGACAGCTTCATTAGAGGAAAGGAAAGGGTGAGGTTTGCAGGGTTGGGGGGGGGGGGTTGTAGGACAGGAAAAATGGCAAGTGGATAAGTGTAAGGTCTCCTCTCCTTATTTTAAGGGCCTCCTCCCCCTTAGTGTTTAACACAGCACAGAAAAACTAAGAAAAGAATCACACCTGGATTGGCTGGAAAATTGTAGAGCCATGCAATGGATGAGATTTACACAGGGGACCAGTCATACTAAAATAAATAAATAGACATTCACTGTTTTCAAAGCTCTGCAGCAAGTGTTGCATGGTTGGAGAGGAGGGAGGATTGCTTCATAAACACATGGCTCCTCCAAGAAAAAAATGAAAGAGCATGGAAGGATAAAACAGGACTTTCTAATCATTTGCACTTTTAGACTCTACAAATAGTCTTTTGCCTCACTAACTGAATCCTCCATGGGTGGTAATGCATACCATACCACATTAACAAACATTCTTCAAATGTTTCTCATAGGGCAACGCTGGTGGACTTGCTACTAATTATGCTCAGAAGGAGTTGCCCAGTTTCCCTCCATCTTATTCACGGGACATTACGAATTCTGAGCCTTCCCTCACACTAAATAATGGTAAAAACTAAAGCTCACAAATGTCATTCTTTGGAAATGCAGGGAAATGTGACAGGTGTGTTCATAGGTGTGGGACAGGGAGACATGCAGGGGCTGGGGCTGGGTCACACAGTGGGGGAGAGATGTGTAGGGATCTTACAAGTAGGAGTCAGAACCCCTTCATGCTACAGTCCTTTTTATAGTTGCTAACTGTTTTGGCTACTATCGCGATCAGGACACTGACTACTGAACAGTCACACAGACACGACTATCTCCATGCAGACATCAAAACAAAGATATGTAATTGGATCTGAGGGATCTGGAATAATGGGAGCACAGGTGGGGGAGAGGGTGGGGGTTCGTATTGGGCATAGGGGGATTTGAAGAAGCACAGGTTCCCTGCTGATCCTCTCCTTGCAAAAAACTTCCAGATTCCATCAGGTTGGTTTTGAATCTTTTCCAAAATGAAACACTAAGCCCTTTCCTTCCATACTAGCTTACTAGGTCCCTCGTCCCCACCCTCCACCACTACCCCTGATTTACTACTATCCCTAGTGGTTATACATCCGTTAGCATCTTGGTGATGTTGACATAGTTGGTGTTAGCCAGCGTGCAGTTTCCTGTCTTGAGGTTCTCCTCCCGGAAATCCTCATTGCTGTTGTTCACCCCTTCCTGTATCTCCATGTAGTCTGACTTGCTAAGAGTGGAGCCACTGCGGCTTTTCTTCAGTTCCTCATTTGAGTCCACCTTGGGAACACTGGTGACCTGCAGGTACTGGGCTTGCTCCTCACCCTCTGTCTCACGATGGTAGAAGTAGTTGAAGTTGGAGACAATAACAGGCACAGGCAAGGCGATGGTCAGCACACCAGCAATGGCGCAAAGCGACCCAACGATTTTACCCCCTATAGTGATGGGGACCATGTCACCGTAGCCCACTGTAGTCATGGAAACCACAGCCCACCAGAATGCATCCGGGATGCTGAAGAACTGGGACTCTGGCTCATCTGCCTCTGCAAAGTAGACAGCACTGGAGAAGAGGATGACCCCGATGAAAAGGAAGAAGATGAGCAGTCCTAGCTCACGCATGCTGGCCTTTAAGGTCTGACCCAGGATCTGGAGTCCCTTGGAGTGTCGAGACAGTTTGAAGATCCGGAAGACACGCACCAGCCTAATCACTCTAAGAATGGCCAGGGACATAGCTTGCTGCCCTTGTTGGCCATCCTCCGGTTTCTCAGCTAGTTCAGTGCCCAGGGTGATAAAGTACGGGATGATTGCCACAATGTCAATGATGTTCATGATGTTGACAAAAAAACCTGCTTTGCTGGGGCAGGCAAAAAAACGCACCAGGAACTCAAAGGAGAACCAGATGATGCAGAGGGTCTCCAGAATAAAGAAGGGGTCAGTGAAGTAGGTGGACTGATATCTAGTGGTATTGGAGTAGGGCTGAAAACCCTTGTGCATCTCCTCCTCCTCACTGCGGAATATAGGCAGGGTTTCCAAGCAGAAACTGACAATGGAGATGAGGATGACCATAACAGATATGATGGCAATGATCCTAGCAGGCCCCGAGCTCTCAGGATATTCAAACAGTAGCCACACTTGTCTCTGAAACTCATTGTCAGGGAGAGGCCTTTCTTCTTCCTTTATAAAGCCCTCATCCTCTCGAAATATCTCAATAGCCTCTTCCCCCAACTCGTAGAAACGGATCTCCTCTGAGAAAATGTCCAGGGTCACATTGACTGGCCGTCGTAGCCTCCCGCCTGACTGATAGTAGTAGAGGATGGCATCAAAGCTTGGGCGATTCCTGTCAAAGAAATACTCATTCCTTAGGGGGTCGAAATAACGCATCCGCTTTTTGGGGTCCCCTAACAAGGTCTCGGGAAACTGAGAAAGAGTTTTGAGCTGTGTCTCAAACCGCAGGCCAGAGATGTTGATGACCACCCTCTCGCAACATTCATGGTCAGCTTCTGGGTCATAGGCATCTTGAGGGTGGCCGGGATGTGCCGCAGCCTCGTCAGATGCATCCCCAGTGGCTACGGTCATTCTGAATGGTGTGGATGGGGGGCAGGGTCAGGGCCTGCACTTTTCAGTGAAGCCTGGTACTTTGGAGACTTAGGGTTGGAGGCCTCTCAACACCATAGAAAACTCAAGGACACAGGATTCCTTCGGTATCAAGCTGAAGGACATACAAGCAGAAAAGGACATTTGAATAGTGCATTGCAATGTGCTTTTTGTTCTTCATACAATTCAATACACAGCCCAAAGTGGAGGTTTAAATGAAAAATAAATATATATCAGTGGTATATTTTATCACACTGTTGGAATTTAGTGTTTAGTTTAAAGACCCAGGTGGATGATCAGTAATAAGCTTAACACAAATTATTCAAACCTCATGAACAGTATATACTGCATACTATTTATCACAAACCCCAAACTGTACTACTAGCTTATGGCTATGTATAGATTGTTTAGCAACATGAAGCGAAATAATTCATGCATACATGTGCTTACAAATGGGTAGTTTGCTACTGTATGAGGGCTCATGAAACTTTAACAAATGCAATACAAGATGGAAATGCAAAGGTTCTCCTAAACTATATCGGTCAATATGTATCTATACTTAACTTTTTTGAGGCTGAGTCATAAACAAGTAACCATATTTTCAGAGGAAAGTCGTTTATATATGTATCGGTATTGCTGAGCCCAGTTTAGGTGGGTTAACTGTGAATGACTGCACCACATAATCATTGTGTGACATTGTGTGATATAGATACTTATGTTTCCCCTTGAACACCCTAGCATCGATAGGAAGATGTTCATCATCACACTGACGTTTCCTTTCGCATCATCGCCTTATTATGAACGACTTGAAATGCCCAGTGACACCCACATTATTGCTTATTTCATTTAATTATTTTTGAATTGTCTTTTGGAATGTCTCTGCTCTGAAATGGGACTGCCGTTAAAATATTCAGGAGCCTCATATAAAATATTAAACTGCAGACAAATAGATTTTAGCATTGTTATTAAGTGTAACTTCATCTGTACCTGTGCTCCTCTCCACTTCAGTATCATTCTGGTACTTTCTGCTTTATCAGGTGTTGTTCATTGCATGTTATTTTAGAGAAGCCAGGCCAATTTAACTAATATCAAAAGTGTTAACAGTAGAAATGAACAAAATGTCTTTATTGTACACTAGAAAAATTTCACTTGAAATTATTTTCAGTGCAAATATGGCCCCAACTAACTAGTTAGCTGGGATTTTCGAGTCATTTATCAAAACCCAATGCTCTTTTCCTATCTAATATAATTTCTGTTATGAGAGCAATCAATCATTAATCTGACAAGATCACGTTCTCCATTGCGGCAGACTATTCTTAATGATTACTTTATGACAAATTGTATGTCATATCAGATAAGTGGGATTATTTCCAGAAGAAACGTATTCTACTCAATTTAGGCCCAAATCTAAAACCTGCATTGCGACCAAGAAAAGTCAAACGTACCTGCGAATGGCGTGCTGCCTCCTCTACCAAGGATGTGGGTGGCGGATACCGGAGGCGTCAACTTGGTTTCAGAAATCCAGTTCCGCTGATGCAACTCCAGGGTGTATGGTCCCACGATCCACCGTGCGTCCACCTCCTGACATTCATTCAGGTATCGCTGTCGTATGCAGCTACCATTATCTCCCCCGCAGCGCCGTGTTACGGGGGGTGAGCGGTGCGGGTGAGTCCTTGCTTCCACCCTGCTTGCTTCTCTGCCTCATCAATAAGATGCCATTGAAAAGACGTGGAGAAATAGTTGGTGGGGATAGAAAAAGGTGCGGGGCGGAAACGTTTTATCTTTTTCCCTAATGCTTCTTCTAAAATCCAAAGATGCTACGCTCAGCAAAATTGGACGTCCCCAGTGTCCTTAGGAGATATGACGTTGCCTGCAACACACAGCAGCAAAGGTAGTCCTGATAACTGTATTTGGAAGCAAGATCTGCAAAGAAATTAGCATGGGAGATTGTGGGGAGGAGCTGCTGATTGTATTTCTACATAATATTAGTAACATCGTGGGAAAAAGTTTAGGTGGTAGATCACATATATAAATATATATTTACAGTTACCGTTACAGTACTATAAACACTGTGAAAAACGCATCCATTTAAATGAAACCTTAATTGCAACAAAATTACTCATTTTACTCATTTCCGCATCCACATGCATGCACCGCAGGCAAGCCCTCCAAGAATGATCCGCATCTGGATTTCTCGTGCACATATTTATTTTGGTTTTTAATGCAAGCCGTGTGCGTGCAGTTAGATGACCCAGGTAAAATGCTCAAGGAGGTGGCTGCAGTGACATGCTCAACCCATGGCTTTTGCGCTGTCAGGCTAGTGTATTACAGTCAATAATAACTCCATGCAGTCTAAATAGGCAGTACAGGCATTCGATTTTTTAGGCACCGGATTTAAATGGCATGCATAGAAAATCACCCTTGGCAAGCAGAGAACATGATGCGACTCCTCTGTTTCAGTCTCCGTCTCAGTTGTTGTATCCCAAACGTTAATTAGAGGGACGGTATCGCATTTATTTACAATGTGATCTGTGATTTGATTCGAAATTGCCATAAGTCTGCTTTTTATAGCTTAAAGTCAAGTCTGCAGTCGGACATTGCTGTGCATACAAAGAGACTACGGATCCTGTGAGCGGGCAAGCGAACGCGCTTCCCCCTCAGTACCACTCCTTACCTTTCTGCAGCGTGGGCAATTTAAAGGAGACGCGTCTGAAACAGGCAGACGCCTTCTGTGCGACTTTCACTGGATCATTTGCTGTATGGATAGTGGTGAGGACACAAGGGCAAAGCTACTGCACAGCAAAGCACACTTTGAACATCATTTGTTTAAACTAAATGTATAACTGAAATTTACATTAATATTGACGAACCTGCTGCATTCAGAAACGATTTTACACTGCCCAGCTTGGACATTTGGTTGCCAGAACATTCTCAAAATATTCGAACAAATGTTTCCATGATATAAATTCTGTCCAGTTTTTTTTTTTTTTTTTGTAACTTGATCGCGATTTACCAGTTTTCTTGTGACCTTAACAACAGAACTTATTCTTCGGAACAATGTAATGTTCTTAAAATGTTTGAGGAATGTTCACATTTTAACATTGTGTCTATCCCCAGTGACAATATGGCCTAAATTCCCCCCAATGTAATAGGAATGGTTACTACGAGCTGGACTGACTCCATTAACTCAAGATGAAAGCCGAAAGTCAGATAGGTAAGTCCACAAATGTGCAGCAAATGCTCTAACCTTCCATCACTGGACAAACAAGACCTGCACCAAATAAATAAAAAATAAGTAAATAAAAATTAAATAAATAAATTCATACACACATGTTAAAGATTCACTGTGAAATGAAAACTCTCAGATAATGTAATCTCAAGACTAAGTAAAACCTGAGAAAGTTCTATTCCATTTCTGCCTGATTTTATAGTGCTTGTTTCATGCTGTTGGTCCACAGATGCAAGTGCAGTAGTGCCTAAGTGAATGAGTTGTCCCTGTGTCTGTATTTTCCAGGTACTGCAACCATCACCACTTATTGCATACAAGACTAATTTAGGCTTTATCTTCTTTGAGAAATTTCTTTATTCATGTTCATCACATGGTGTCTTTCACTGGAAATCACTGCCAAAAGTGTCCATTTCAGCATCGCAGTGCCTGGAGAACAGGCAAGCAGTTAAGTGTTACTAAACATGGTATTTAACACAGTATTACTTTGATAATAATTAATGTAGGCCTTTTTTTAACTTTGAGGTACAAAATATTGTTTAGTGCTGTTAATGTTAGACTGGGCCATTCTGTACAGTTCTGATATGTTCTTGTCTTCAGTCCAAGTCCCAGTTGTAATTTCTGATTTCCAGGTCATCGAGCTTTTCATCAGATAAGCCATGCCTAGTTGGTTCTGAGGAACACCCAGTGCAGCGCTGGTTTGGCTGGGGATGTGTAGTTGTTTTCTCCTCATCATGCTCAGTGTGTCGTGAATAGGAGGACCAAAACCCCTAGAGCAGCAATGTAATTCCTTGAGAGAGAACAATTCACCAGTGGTTTTCATCAGGTCTGTTGATGGACCACCCTATTTCCTCTGTCAGTAAGCCAGAGATTCTCCTTTTACATTCAAAAGTATCAAACAGGTGCCTAGAGTATAGATATAGGTGTGTGTGTGTGTGTGTGTGTGTGTGTGTGTGTGCCAGTCACATATATACATGGATCGCATGGTTACACATGTTTTTTTTTTTTTTTAATTGGAATCATAGGCTTCCCCATGATTCATCATGGTACCTAATATTAGTGATGGAAATCATCCATTATTTATGACATGAATAAACAGAGTGCTTTGGGCTCCCATCCCATCAGATTCATTAAAGCTGATTTTCTTTTTATTTAAAATTGGTTTTGTGTTTCTTTGAGTGCAATCAAGAATGCAAGCCAGACGGTATTGATTTTTGGTCACTCCTAGACATAGTTAGTCAATACATAGATGCATAAAGAGCTTGGATAGAATACAAACTCGACAAGTTGGGAAACCAGGTATTTAATGAATTGACAGAGGCTATGACAGTTCATCAATTTTCAGTGATAATACAAGGCATATGAGCTTTCATATGCTTTGAATCCAGTCAAGTATTTTGATAAAAATGGCTTTGATAAATTCTGTTGTTGGACAGCATATGACAGCACATCTTATCAAATTACTCCATCATATTGCTTTTCCAGTAATATGAAATGGCACATATTAGTTCCATGCATTACTTATAAAGTGTCTTTGTACACTGTACCTTATTTCTACAATAATTTAAATGGGTTTTAGCATTAAGTGTTTCTTTGACCAAGTGTAGGAAATATGGTTATTTTGTTGAAATTATTTTAATTAATTAATCAATTAGTTTGTTCATTTGTTATAATAAACAATGTGAATATGTTAGCAATGATGTATGTACTCTTTTTTTTGTTTGTTTTTACCAACAATTTCTGGTGAGAAAGAGAGTGGTGCAACCCTTATCTTACAAAAGAGCGCGCGCGTTCCCGTCCTGATATTCGTGCATGCGGAAGGTGGCAGCGCGAGGAACAACGTGTTCTTGAAACAGTGACGCTGGAATGTGACAGCCACGCGCTAGAGACTGCAGCTGAAGAGCTGCAGCCTGAACGACCTCGACGTCCTCTTTCCTGTTCTTTGCAGGTTATCGACGGAACATTTGAAGTGCGTATCGGTTGGTTTCACCGGACAGTAACATTTTCCCACGATTTGTTTAAAACAGCATTCTGTGAGTTAAAGATTGTGTATTTTACAGTAAATCTTCTATATACCCCTAGGCGAGGAAAGTGCAGTCTATTACCATAGCAATTATGTATCGTTTTATTGAACAGTATTTTTAAGACGACAGACATTAAAGATGACTGATATTTAAGTCTGAAACTGTACACATTGTTGAATAGTTACCAAGGGTTATAGAATAATATTGCAGTCCCTCTTTTCCTTTTCCTCACAAAGCCAAAAACGCTTCCAAGACAGTTGTTCAACGTGCTTCACTCATCTTTTTTTCCAAAAGTGTACTGTAGGGTTTAGTCTCTGAAAATAATCAGAATTTTTCTGTACAGTTTCATCAATTTTCCTGCATTTCCTTCCCACACTCATAAAGAGGGTGGACCAATAAATGGAAACACACAATTGACTATCGAATACCAAGAAATAAGGCCAACTTTCGCAGCAGTCCTTTGGCATACTGTCATACAAGTTCTACATTTTGTACATTGCAATATTTGACCATTCTTCAAGAGGGAAAGCTAAATAATAAACATCAAAATATAGGTGAACAATGTACAGTTAGGACTTACACAAGACAACATTTTCTGAAGTAATTTTTCATTAGTTTGGTCCACCTAAGCAATTGCTTCATAAATGTTTGCTGGTGGTAGAAAATCAATGAATGGAATTTATTTACGCCACATTCATGCCCACTGCCTATCATAAAGAACTTGGTCCCTGGGACACCCATGTATGCTGATGTCTGTTCCAACAAACAGTATGAACACACATTTAAATTTTCGCATTATGTTTCAGTTTGGTTATTGATAATGTGGTCTCATTTCATCATTATTTTCTTTGTTCACTTGTAACAGAAGCAATATGCACAGGGGTGCCCCTGGGGTAGTTTCTGGGAAGTTCCACCATTAAAGAGGTTGTAAATATAGTGCTCTGCTTTAAAAAAAGAACCTAAATCACTGTCTGTCTTAAAAATGCAATCATGAATTTGAAATATAATTTAAAACATATTTTAAATGATATCATATTTAAACCATATTTAAACATTATCTGGCATTTAACTGATGGCAGCTAGTTAAAATGTTAGTTAAAATGCCAGTGTATCAGTGACCCTTAGAATTAGATTAAACTGAAAGGCCATCATGTCCCTCTTTTATAAGGTGTGTGAGCACTGTTTGTCATTCATTGCTGAGTCATGTTCCCCACAGGGACAAAAGGTATTTGACCTTGGTGAATGTGCAATTTTGCGCTTTAATGAACAGAAAAATTATTTTCATGGGTGATACTGCAGCAAAAGTGAAAAGTGACCCAGAGTATCTTCGCTTGCCATGTCTTTGATTATGTTAAAAGTGATGTAACAAGCTTTTTCTTGGGTTGTCAGTTAAGCCAATGTACACAATTAAAGGTAATCATAAAAAATAATGAAAAGGTCACTTTGTATGAGAATTTAATCAAATATTAACACATTTTATTGCTATTTCTCAGGAAAGTTTAATGTTATCATGGTGATAGACCCAAGGCCCTCTTGTCTTGTCACTCAATTGAAGATGCCAGCTCTTCTCAGCTGTGCCCTAACTGGGTGGAGCCTGGTGGCAGGCTGGAGTTCAGAGGGTTGCTAGGTACTAACAAGACTGAAGCATCTGCTAGGGAATTCTGGCTGCTTCCTAATTTGTAAGCTCTTAGCATGCTTAAACAGTCGTGGTGTAGCCTCTCTGGTGTTCTGAGCATGCTCAGTGTGTGCGTCCAAACTGTTTTGTGCTGGAATTGCATTCAAAGAAAACCCAAATGCCAATGAGGAATGTAGGGAAAACGTGAAAATGGCTTAGAACTAGAAAATGATACAGTGAGATGGTAAAGCAATCTTATCCTCTTTAGTGCATTTAGGAGCAGGGAGCTGAACAAAAACACTTAATCTACTATAATATAAGCACATCTCCCATTTTTTCATAAGGAATGTGTAATAGATACATTGTTGCATCATAAAATATGCATTGAAATTCAGTAATGGTTCATTATAACAAATATATAAAATGTGTACAACTTGACTGTAATGAAACCAGTAGGCACTGGATAACTCGAGAACATACTGGTCCATTGCATGAATATTTTGTGTTTACCTGGGGCTTTCAGGTGGCTCATCCTGCATAAGAAGTGGCTTTCACAGTAGTGACGCACATCACGGCCTGATATTGAATCCTAAATGGGCAAGTGCTGCAGCTCTTTGGCAAACCCACAGGAAGGTGGGGCAGTGGCACTGACAGCTCTCCAGGGATGGTACAGTGTGTGGTTATCCAAGGTCAGCTGTGGGATTTTTCCTCTTTTTGGTTGTTTGTTGTCTCACTGAGAAAAAGTGTCTCATCTGGTTGATTGAATGTCTTCATTGGCTGCACAGTAAATGCATTATGATAAAAGGGCAGTACCACACAATTAGAAAACACCACAGCTAACGGCACAAAATACCATATTACCTACATTGAGAGAAGAATTATTTAACAGATTATTAATATATTATCAATGCTTACTGTGGCATAATACATAACACAGTACAGGATGTTTTCATGGTTATTTATTTATGTAGTGACGAGTATGTGAGCTCTTTGTTCCTTGTTATTACTGTGGAACAGGCATTCTTTTTGGAATTAGTATGGCTTTATCATACACAATTTTTCACAGACACACAAAGAAGCTGAAAAATTTTGTTCTGCTTCAGAAGCAGCAGATGTTCACAAGGTGCCAAGGACATAAACTCACTGGCACTACATCAACACCTGCAGTTTCTGTAACTCACATCTGCAGGTTTATTTTGCCTCAGTTGCATTGCAAGCACTAATCCCTTCAGTACATCTACATACACTCTAGCTAAACACAGCTCATAGAAAATATCCGAATTCACTGCATTTATCTCATTGGCTCTGGTACTCCGTCACTGTTCTTCTTACCTTGTTGCTATGGAAACTTCCTGAAGAAATACCTCTGCCAGCAGTGTGGTGAGCATAGTGATGACATCACACAGGCTGAGGAAACACTGTTTATGCAGATGTTATGCAGATGCTGTGCTGGGGATTTTTCTTCTCATACTAAATCACCCTGGATCAGAATTAAAATGTACACTAAATGGCAGGGATTTAATTCTGCATAACCCATAGAAAAGATGAATTTAGATTTGTTGACGATGTAGAAAGAACTCAGCTGTTGTCTCTCTCCTGGGAATTCCAGAATAGGCTATCAGGCCATCATGAAGCACAGTGACACAGCATTTTTCTTGCAGAGTATCTCATTTGCATATGTAGTCATTCACAAATAATTTGGAATGTAATCTGTCCAACAGATGTGTGTGTGTGTCTTATTTTTGTAGTCAACATTAAACAGCTCTAGGTACATAACTAATGAAACAAAATCACTTGCACTTCAGCGGTTATCCATGCATTCCAAACCAGCACCACACCGCTCACTGTAAATAGCCGTCACAGAGCGTATTCAGATCTCCAGTCATCTGTTTGTCTCCTTCAATCCAGCTTTGGCAAATTAGTCTGCATTGTTTTCATGACATTTCAGATGCTCCTCTTTCCTTTATCACTGAAGGCATGACCAAACACTCCAGGTGGGTATGTGACAGAAACTGAGCACTTCAGCTCCCTTCTGCTGTCTGAACTGCATCCTTATCCAGTAAGTCAACATGACACTTTTGAATATTTAAAAGGAAAAGAGCTAGCACCCTGCAATTATTGTACCCCAAAAAATCAAGTTTACTTTTGCAACCCGATCACCATTTTCATCTATGCTGGGTCTCCCCACATCAAGATATGGTACTTAAAATTGATCTCAGTACATAATGTTTTTGAATCAACAATTGCAATGACTCTTTTCCTTATGTCATATGTTTACTCTGCCCTATACGTGCATTAGATACTTGGATGTTTCTTCACCATATTTCAATGTTTAAATATGTGTAAGTACTGAAAAAGACTGCCCCACAAGAATAGATTAATTCTATTATGACTGTAAAACCCACCAAGCCATGCTGTGTTTCCTTGTGATCCATAACAGGTACAGAAATATGTGAAGCCTGGGCTTGAAACCTGCAGTGCCCCTACTTCTAACACATTATTTAATTGATGTTTGTGAAAAGTACTAATGGTGTCAGACAGATATGTATATTTTTGCCACTGTGCTACACTCAGGCTGGTGCGTTTGGCCCATAAGTAGTCACAGTATCCACAGTGACTAACATGAACAGACTTCAGTCATCACAAATTATGAAAAATACATTGCATAACACTGAAAGACTGGCATCCAGGGTCACAAATTTCAAATAAAAGCAAGAAATCATCTTACACACTGGTATGTTGTATTCATTTAGTCTTGAAGTTATTTGCCAGGCTAAAGTAAAATTAAATCTATTTTGATCCAGGAGAAAAAATATCAGCAATTAGCCTCTGGGTCTCGTCTACAAAGAAGCCAAAGAGCAGATGGATGCCTTTTATGAAAGTAAAAGTATCAGAAGATCACAGACTGGCTATAAAATGCATAAAAAGTTCAATATGAAAAACTTTTATTATCATGTAAATATAAAATGTAGAGATGAAAGCAAATCAAAATGATTTTTGACACAGAAATATTATACATTAATAAATGAATGAATGAATTAATTGTGTATACCTTTGAAAAATTTAATATAGTTGGTGATCAGAATCAATTTACACATTACTTGCTTACAACCAGCCTTAAGATGAGATACAGTATTTGTCTTTGGACTGCTGGGAAGTGTCAGTTTCCAAACGCTCCAGGTAATTTCCAAAATGCATGTATGTTAAAGCAAACATGCATACAAACAAAACACACATCAGTAATCAGTGGGTTCTGATGAAGGTAGTTGTATTTAATGGCATGCTCAGTGGCAGTATAGCACAGTTCAGCAGGCTGTCTGAAAAGTCTCTCAGCACTATAACCCTGTGAAATGGCAGGCTCTCTCTCTCTCTCTCTCTCTCTCTCTCTCTCTCTCTCTCTCTCTCTCTCTCTCTCTCTGTTTCTCTCTCTCTCACACACACACATACACACACACACACACACACACACACACACACACACACACATGCATGCACACTCTACTTAGTTTCAGCACAAAGCTGGACATACTTCCTCCATTTTCCTGGGGGTCATTTCCAGCACAGATGGCATTCCGTGAAAGCTCTAAGTTTAAAATTCCCTGTGGCTTCTGTCAGACATAAGGCCAGACGTTTTCTTGGTTCTGTGTTGGACTATCATTTCAAAGCTTTGTTTTTTGATTTTGCTAGCCATACAGGGCAGACCTCAAATGCTCCTGAGCATAACCAGTCTGATTTTATTTGAGGATGCAGGAAATGATGGGGCCAATGCTAAGACAAGCGGGTTAATGGCAAATGACATATGAATAATGATGAGCATGGTGATGATGATGATGATGATGATGATGGTGGTGGTGGTGGTGGTGGTGATTATTCATTGTAGTTCAGAATCTTTGGCAGAAAGACATGAATGGATAGTAAAAATATTTATTATTATTTGCTTTCATATTTGTGTTTTAAAGATAAAAACACACATTTAAGTTTACACACACAAAACACACAGACAGCTATCCAGAATCTTGTTGCCTCACTTTACCATTTTTTGTTGTATTCATCCTTCATGTTCATCCTTGCAGTTAACACTTAATATTCTTTTTAACACTGCAGCAACATTTTATGAACTTGGCCATACGGATAACACAGTGAAATCCAACAATACGTGTGTTCAGCAACAATATTATGGACTTGCTTTTTAAGGATTTCAAATATTGGAATTCAGCTATGGATGATTTAAATACTTTGCAGCCAGGTTAGTGTACTTTGTGTTGACCTTAGCGATTGATCTTGTCATTGATGATATATGAGTACGGGACAGACCACATGAAGATAAAAAAATAATTGTGCCTCTCTAGATCTATTGGTGATTTTTACATCACAGTGTGTTTTGGGTGAACAAAACCATTTAACGCATCTGACAGCCACCAGTTATGCCTGAAATTAAATTAAAACATGATTGAGAAGATGAAGACAATTTTTTTCTTCCTTTCCTGTTGTGAAAATAATTCTTTATGAGAGGCATGTATCTCACTCTTCGGTTGGTAGTAAATTTGCAATGGAAATGATCAATATTGCATGTTTTTATGCAGACATTTCATTGCACAAATTATTTGTAAATGTTGAGTAAAAAATGGTACTCAACCATATCCATCCACATAGTCTCTGAAGTTATGCACTGAGCTTGGATTAGCTGTAAACCTTTTACAATCAGATACCTAAACTAAGATTAAAGATGTCCAAGCTAATCTTGGATCATTTTTTAAGGTACACATGGTATGATTCTATAAGGTATCTCATTTTAATCACCAAAAATCTGTGTGTGGCATATTTTGTTCTCAGAGACATCATGGCGCCCAAGGTAATTCCCAAGTTCAACACTAGCAGGATTGTTATTGCTTGGATTGCAACAATATTGGTGTAAAAATAATTATTTTGCATCAGAAAAAATGAAGCATATTTTCACAACATGCCATTTTTGTCTTTCAGAGGAAAGAGTGAAAAACAAAGCACTAAGGCAATTAAATTAAAGTAAAGGGCCTCTGGAGATGGAGAAGAAAGCAATGCACTGAACATTACATACATCTGTGATGCTCCCAATTACCCAGCCACAAGAGATACTTCACACTCTTTATGTGTGTTATTCTATATTGTTTCTGAGTGACTGTGCCATTTGTGTAAATTTGCAAGCTAAATGTGGATGGTAACAACATTTGAATTGACAAACATTAATTTACCCCACCCCCAAAAATAAAGAAATGTCTTGTAATGCCAAGTAATGGTGCATGAGAGACTGACCAGATGTTCCTGTGCTAGTGAAGAAGAGTCATGGGGAGCATTTTCTGAGATCACTGCACAATTCTGTCTGATTAAGGTGGGGCGAAAATCTGAGGTATAAATATGTGAAGTGGCAGTAATAAAAGGAGAAACAAGTCTGTGTTGGTTTGCAATTGATCCATTTATGTATTAACATTTGCTAAGAACAATACAATGCGACAATGGAACAAGCAGCACCCTAATCTTCTGTGTACACAGACACAGACAACACTCATGCCTCTTGATTTACAGTAGAAGCAATAATCAGTGCAAACTGTGATGTCTAACCCAGGACTTGGGGATAGGTGGATACCTCTCTCAGAAGAGTTCTGTCACAATTTTCTGGTCAGGGAATAGCAGTCATTGGGATAGCAAGGATTTAACACATCCATATAGGCTGGCCCTTTACTTCTCTGGTGCATGGATTGAGGGATTTATTTGCCTTGGAGGAAGGGAAGATGGAATTTGGCATGAAGGAGACGTGCGTGGGTTGACAGGCAGAATGGTAGCCTCTACCTAAAGAATGTTGATTAGGCCCTGTGGAAAATAATGAAGGAGAAAATGAGGCAGACAGATGAATTTACACACACTCTCTCTCTCTCCTTGTCACACACTCACACACACACACACACACACACACACACACACACACACACACACACACATTCACACACACACACACACACACACACACACACACACACACACACCAGGATTCATATAACCAGACTCACACTCACACACAATCAAACTGGTTTTACTTGGTATAATACACATAGGTATTCTCATATGTACACACATACATACACACACATGCATGCATTATTCAACATCCTAGAATTGGAATAGGATTAACAAATGGACCTAAAGAGAGATGCTGTACCTTGGCAGTCTTGGTTCTTTCTCAGATTGAGTTGTTTACTGTGCATCAGAGGGAATGCTCACACTTTCTAAATGCACTCATCATCTCAGGTCATACAGATATCCTCTGCAGAGAAGGGAGACAGACAAAGGAAAATAACATTTTTATTCACCCACAAGTAGAGCTGTTCTCTGCATTACCAAAGATCCCAGGCAAAGAATGAATTTGAGATGTTTTCCTTTCATAATTGATCTGTGGAAACAGAGCACTATTGGACTTCATGTGGTCATCAGAGAGTTTTACTGTTATTATTATTATTATCATCATCCCCATCAAAGAAAAAGAAGCAGAAGAAGAATACACATTTGTGTACTTTCTAGTCTCCAAAAACATGCCTTAAGACCTGAATCTTGTGGGGGGAAAATCATGCCACTTGAGGGCAGTACTGCACACAGATAAGTAATTAAATGTGCTTACAATGGGAGAAAAAAGATAAACATGTTAAGCAAGAATAATACTTCTAATAATAAAATCACTGTAAGAAATCTAAATGTATGAATATCTATGCATTAGACAGAGGTGTGTATTTATCCAAAATTTGCACTGTGTTGCCTGATGTATTTACTCACATTTGTAGCTATAAAACCTATAAAAGACATTTAGGATCAAATCCACAACTGAATTATGAGCCACTAATATGCAGATTCTGTGTCCATATTGACTGGAAAAATGTACTTCAATACTGTGTAACTCAGGTCTGCATTCAGCCCTTAATTAGTTAATCCATTTGATACGCCAGGCTGTACAGCTGAGAGCAACGTACCATTTGAGATGTTTTGGCTAAACATTCCAGAAAATGTAAGGTATATTCTCAAAATGTGCCAACTGTTTCCCTTTTTAATTGCAGTGCTTGGCTACTCTGAAAAAATAAACTTGAACATTTGCTATGCATTTTCTAATAACTCACAAGCAGCTAGCTCAAGAAATGTTCAGCATATTATTCTATAATTTAGTTTGTTATTGAGAGGCATTATGCATGGGTCATGATGGCAACAGATCAGCTACATTTAATGGTATGATAGTTCCATCCATCCATTCAATGAGCTCCAAATGTACTTTGCAGTTCACTAATATATATGTATTATTATTATTTTTAACATAAAGCTCTGCCACTCCTTTTTTGTGAAAGTATTTATTTTGTGAAAGTATTCTGAGCATTTTACAGAACTGTAACAGACAGGAATATTGAGTGTCAGCAGGATTGTTCATCTTTCCCATCAGTTCAAAGTAGATGTAGGAAGGCACCTGCCAGAATGTTACACTACCAGCTCCCTACAGGGGGTGCATGTGGTGAAATGCTTTGACTTCAGTGATGAGATTCAGCAAAAAGATGAATATCTTATATCAGCCTCATGGAAATGGCATTCAGTCCAGGGGATCACAAGATTTATAATTCTAGGCCATGTGCCAAGCAACAGCCTTACACTAAGTATAACAGACTTAAGTTCACTCGTTTGACAAGTCAAGACACTTGAGTTTATGTTCATATTGTCGGTTTGTGTAAAATGTAATACTTACATTTAAACAAACACATGAGAGAGACCGAGAGAGAGCTTCTCTGAAGCCCTTTACTCTCTTTATTTTACTTTTTACTTTAGTCTGACATTTCACTAGTGAGTGATTGAACACTAGTGAACATTTTCACTCATGTTTGCCCATGTGCTGTTTCGTAGAATATGGCCAAACATGGGTCAAAATGATCATAATCAGTCATTGATGCACTCTCAGACTTTAAAATAAAACACACACACACACACGCAAACACAGGTTCTCTCTCACTCCCCATCTCTCTCAAAATTGATGCCACACGTGAAATTGCAGCATTTCATATTTGTTCCAACTTCCCACAATACAAACTTTATCACCTTTAAACATATGATGTTAATGGTGAAGACTTTTAAAAAGGCAGAAGAATTTTGGTTGATATGAACCCCTGTAGACATGATTATTTTTCGTATGCTTTTATTGGATATTTTGTTTGCACCATACCTCTGCATGGAAATGTAATAAAAATCAAAAGCAGCTGCAGGGGATGTGGTGCCATCCGGTTTCATATCTAATTTTAGCGATTGTGGACATTAATAATTAAAAGAGAATAAAGTCAACTGTGCAAATTTCCCAGTCTCTATAATAAATGTTTCTTGTGTGCCAATCAAAGATACATTACCCTATGAAGCCAATGTTTCAGAAAACATAATGAATATTGTTGTTTAACACAGATACTGGTTGAGATTTTTTTAAAATATCACCTGTAGCAGGAGATGGTGTTGAGAGGGTCTCGATGAATGGATAGTCAGCTCATCTCCAGTCACGGATTGTAGATTTCCTATTTTGTGGCATTGAGGGTGTTGATTTTGGTCATCCCACAGAGACATTTTTAGGTGAACAGTACCTGAAAGTATTTATTTATCATGGCAATCAAATCTTTTTTTCATCCTATATTTGTTTGGTATGTAATTTTGAAATTACTTATTTTCATAACTGAAAATACATTTTAAAAAGTGTTTATTTTATGTAAGGGCTACTTGTTATTTAGGCCTACCAGTTAAATGGTAACTTCTCGGATCGTCAGTTTGGCACCACTGCATATGAGTACATGCATAGTATTTGCCCAACTTTATCTGGAATCCGAATTTTATTTCGTGAAAAAAAGCAAAAAATTGTTTAATTGCGCCTGTTTTGATTTTACTGGTCTGTCTAGCTGAATCACCCCTGGGGTTACTGTGGAAACAGAAAAGGATACCATGGCAACATTAACGGGAGTTACCCAGGAAACTGCGGTCACCATGGAGACTGCATCTCAAGGCGGGATTATTAAGAAAGGCGTGCTGCCTTTTTTATTTGGTTTTGTTTTTCCGTCAGCGGCAGATGAGAGCTGTCAGCATGTCTATATCGCCATATTGGTATTTCTCCTTCAAGACTGGATTCCTCCAAGTCCCATTTAGCTACAATGATTTATATCAGCAACCACTACAGATGAGTAAACTGATTTTGTTTGCAACTGGAGTGAAATGTCTATCAAATACATTGATGTCAATATTACGTTACGCACACACAAAACATGTTTCATTTGTTAGAAGTGATAAAATTCCACTCCAAGAATTAAATATGGATATTATAATCTTGTTATTTTCCCTTCCATTAAGAATGAAACACAAACTCGTATATCGTGGTCTGTCTAGGCTACTTGAATTTAACTTATTTAAAAACATATCTGAAAATACAATCTAATGTATCAATGAATCGTTTTGGTTTGTTAAATATACTCAGTATTTGTGTGATAGAAAAAATAGTATGTTCTTATGTGTCAATGTATACTAATGTAAGATATGAATGTAATGAGTTCATATAGACACGTTGAATACAAGGCAACATCCACGTAACGATTAACTTCGGCATTGGACACATCTGCTTTACCCAAACAAAACAAGCAACTTGTGATAACTTCTACTTCAATTCAACGATCTGAACGACTGCACATGAAACTTGTCCTGAAACAGCAGACATGAGACCTGATTTTGCCTCGGGTAGGAATCGAATCACATCGACTGCTTTACAGAGGCGTCCTAAATGGCATTGCCACCACACAATATATTGCACTGACACACCACGATTAATATCAATAAGAGCGTAGCTGTGACATTTATTTTGTTAGACGTCGGTGAAAATCTTTTTGATGTTCACACAGTTCTGATTGTTTTGGGTCGTGAAGTTTGGCTGTTTGAAAGCGTTGTTAATTCCTTCCTCAATCACCATATATTCCGATTTACTAAGAGAGGACGTGCTACGTGTCCGTTTCAGCTCCTCTGTGGAGGATAAGTGCTGGCAGCTACCGACGTGTAAGTACTGTGCGTGTTCTTCTCCCTCTGTCTCTCTGTGATAGAAGTAGTTGAAATTTGAAACTATGACTGGCACTGGTAAGGCGATGGTCAAAACGCCAGCGATTGCACACAAAGACCCAACGATTTTGCCACCTATGGTAACTGGGTGCATGTCCCCATAACCAACAGTTGTCATGGTGACCACAGCCCACCAAAATGCATCTGGGATGCTGCTGAAGCTAGAGGTAGGGTCGTCTGCTTCGGCGAAATAGACCGCGCTGGAGAACAGAATAACTCCAATGAAAAGGAAGAAAATTAGAAGTCCCAGCTCTCGCATGCTGGCTTTCAGTGTTTGTCCCAGTATCTGCAGCCCTTTAGAATGTCTGGAGAGCTTAAATATTCGAAACACCCTCACTAGTCTGATCACTCGAAGGATGGCCAATGACATCGCCTGCTGACCGTTTCCCTGCCTTTCCGCCAGCTCCGTCCCCAGAGTGATAAAATATGGAATGATAGCCACTATGTCGATAATGTTCATGATGTTTTTCGAGAAGGTGGCTTTGCTGGGGCAAGCAAAAAACCGTACGAGGAGCTCAAACGAAAACCATATAATACAAAGCGTCTCTATCACAAAGAAAGGGTCAGTGAAAGTATTAGAGGGGTAAGGGCTTGTACCGTTTATGATAGGGGCTATTGTGCTTTGGTCCTTTTCGTCCCGGAACTCAGGTAAAGTTTCCAGACAGAATATAACAATGGAAATTAAAATGACCAGCACTGAGACGATGGCAATACCCCTTGCAGGACCAGAACTCTCGGGGTACTCAAACAGTAGCCAAACCTGTCTCTGAAATTCATTGCTGGGTAAGGGACGCTCCTCTTCCTTTATGAATCCCTCGTCCTCCCGGAATTTCTCCATTGCCTCCTCCCCGAGTTGATAAAACCGTATCTCCTCAGAGAAAATGTCGATGGGGACGTTAACAGGTCTCCGGATACGCCCACCTGATTGATAGTAGTAGAGTATGGCATCGAAACTGGGACGGTTCCTGTCGAAGAAATACTCATTTCTTAGCGGGTCAAAGTAGCGCATTCTCTTTTTAGGATCTCCAAGCAGCGTCTCTGGAAACTGGTTAAAAGTTTTAAGTTGAGTCTCAAAGCGCAAACCTGAGATATTTATAACAACTCTCTCACAGCATTCATGATCGGGTTCATAGCGGTCCAAAGATAGATGACCGGGGAGCGCAGCAGTCTCCTCCAACATGTTGTCACAAGCAACAACTGTCATGACGTCCTGCTCTGTTTCAGTGTAGCCGTTATTAACAATATTGTTGCCCCTCTGCTTAGTCGACGAAGGCGGAGGCGAGTCAAGAAGGCCGAAGTGGTCATCCATACATGTGCTGCTGTGGAGGGGCAGGGAGAGCCGCGCCTCCTCCGACTACCAACGGTGAGCCACAGACGCTTCACAGCCGTCGCGTCAGCGCTCCTCTTCTCCTCCACTCAGTCTGACTACTTTCTCTATATTGTATTACTGCCCCACCGAACGCTCGCTGTGGTTTATAAACATTTCTATTCCCGCCCACGACGGATGCTTGACACACTTCCTTGCTTCGCCCAATCGGAACCCAAACATACACAAACAGATTCTAGACGCGCGCCACCGGCTCTCACTTTGGTTACCACCTTCAGGGCGCGCCCCCTTTGATTGCAGATAGCAAGTTGTTGGAAGAAGGGTCAACGGATTTTTCTTCCCAGTGTCTTTTGTCAGACGTAGCACAGCCAATTCCACAACACTTGTAAATTCTCCAAAGTATTTTATTTTTCAACTCCCAACAAATATTTGCTGTATTATCCTTAACTTGTTGAACTAGATTTTCAGTCAAGGGTTGCGTTTAGCCATATGTGAGTTCTTGCTCTCTCTCTCTCTCTCTCTCTCTCTCTCTCTCTCACACACACACACACACACACAGAGCGAGAGAGAGAGAGAGAGAGAGCGCTCACGTGCTTAAATGGCTTTTGGTGTTAACTTGTAATAAATATTAATTCTTGGATGACAGCGGCAAACAATAATGTTATTCTGTACCACCCAAAAAATGTATCACTTATTCCCATAATATTCTAGCAGGCATATTAAACGGTGAGAAAAAAATCCTTTTGATTTTGGTATTTGTTGATTTTACCTGTGGATGAATGCAAAGGAGGCTAATTAAATGCACAGCATGTTCGAAACGATGACGACAGGCACCTTGAATCTTCTCTGAAACGGTGATCTGAATTTAAATAGGAGGATGCAATGATAACACGTGTGCTGTAGCATGAGAAACCGAGACAGAGGAGAGGTACATGCCTGCACAACGTAGCAATGCCCTAATCTGCAGGAGTTGAGAATACATGAGGCGCTTAAGGAAGTGAAAAAAGACAACATAACATCAGCAAAATGTCTGTCACTGTCACCTCATTTAGTTTGATTGGAAAGTGAAACATTGTGAGGGGTTTATTTCTGTATCGCTAGACTCAGACATCAGCGCCAGCAGCACATGGTCAATTAAAAGTAAAATTTGAAACAATGCTGGCAAATCTGCAGATTCCGTCGAATGCTGTTTCATTTCGCATATACATTTTATGAGCGTCCTCCAAAAGCGCGTACCATATTTCTCACAGGCAGTGCAGCTTCAGTGAAGCATGTTTGAGCTGTCCTGGGTGCTGAAATGAGAGGGGCCAGTCTCGCTCACCCGTAGGAAATAAGGAAATATACTATGCATTTAGCCTGCCATGTGTTCACTGATGCATCCCTAAATCCACAGCAGTCATGCACCATACTCAAAGTATATCTTTAACAGCAACCAGCAAAACATAATGGAAAATTTCACTTAGGAAAAAAAGTGTCGTTTTGTGCTTTTGCCAGGGCCAGGAAAGGTTAATATTTTTCGTGCCACAGTCGTGGGTGAATTACTACTGATGGACAGCCATTTAAGGCAGTCAGGTTGTCTCAACGTCCATGTTATGAAAGCTTGAAATTCAATCACTGACTTAACTGAAAACCTGCTTTAACTTTGTTTAATGCTATACCTTCTCAACTAGTTCGGTAATGTATTCTAGATTAGCCGATTTAGCCTCGTTTTTCATTAACTTTTTCCACTAAATGTTACACTTCATCAGCATTGAAATTCGGGTAGCCTAAAGTAATTGTTGCTTTTCAACCTTAAAATTTGGAAAAATTTTACAACAGTGTAAAAACGACCACACCCTTGTTTTAGTTTTTGATTTTCTATTTGAGAGTATAAAGTTAGTAGGGATGAAGTAAGAAAGATGAATCATAATTTTGCTTCATATTTGTATGACCATCACAGAGAATACATTTTGGAAGGTAATCAAAAAGCTTAAAGTAGCTTTAATGCCAATCTGTGTAAACAAGCATTTTAATAGGTTATCTTTCAAATAGCATTTTCAAGGACATTCTGGCTAAATATTTATAGAAGGTTTTGTGACTTTCAATGTTGCAACTGTCAGAACCCTTTTTGCCAGCAGCTGTCCATAACCTAGATAGCTTCATTGAGTAAAAAGTAAGACATGTTCAGGATCCTGAAAAAGAAAAAGTAATTTATTTGTGAGAAGTATATTTAATGCTACTCTTATCCTTATCCTTTCAACACCCTGCAAGCCACCTTAGCATTCTTTCCAACATCTGTGGTAACAAGACATTACATTTAAGGGATGAATGTGAGTGAGTTTTCTTTTTTGTTTTGATGCTATTTTATGCCTCCTCAATAATCACAATGTCCTCCAGGTATAGAGGATGTGCAAAAACCAAAAAGCATGTCATACACCTTTAATATATTTATTCAAATTCACAGGCAATGCACCAAAACTGTTAGATGGAATGTGCCCTTTTCTCGCCCTTTTAGCAATGACAGATTTCAAGGACCCTGCCCCAGCAAGGAGAACGAGTGCTGGATGTTGGCAGCATGTTTCATGATGTATAAATAAATGCCTCTCAGCCCAAGGATAGCAGAATTTCTTTTCATTATGAAGATAAATAGACTCTAAAGGCTGCATTGAAATCAGACAAAATGGAAAAATATGCCCTTGAATCTGAAAGCGACAACTGTTTCAATGTCTGACCAGATGAAAAAAGAAACGTTTACAAGAATGACCTGAGGAAAAGTTATTTTCACTTGCTCACAGATACACTTTCCCTCAATCCCCTTCTTTTTTAATGTTAAAGTTGTTTAATAAAGTTGTTTTGTATGTGATTTATTTTACATCTTTTATAAATGACTCCGTTTGAAGTCCTTATTATCTGCAAACTGTGCTTATGGCACATATTACTCCCAGATAGCTTTAATTGCACCAGACCTTGAGGGTGAAGCTGTCAACCATGTATAGTTAATAAAGTGTGCTGAAAATAGAGGGTACGGTTGTCTTGTGGCAGGGTTAATTCATCTGGAAGGATTATTTGGACATACAGGGATGCTGTAGGTTGGTGAAAACATACAAACAACACTGCTTACTGTCTAAAACATAAAAGATTTGCTTCAAAATTTTATTAGACATGTAAATAAAAATTAATAGATAAATGTAAATCAACTATCATTTTTCAGAGAAATATCCTAAATTCCTGAGAGAAATGCCTTTTATTTAAGCATAGTTAAGATTAGATAACTGAGTGCTAGACTGATGTTGATACCTACAAATATTTAACCTGTTATAGTGATAATGGAAGATATATTTAGACATTCTACTGATACTCACAATTCATTAATATAAGTAACAGAATGTCACTGAATATTAGCTCAAAGCCCTATATTAGCCCTGTCTGGTGAGCTCCAGCTTGCTGTTACCTAAACAAATCAATGCACTAACAAACTAGCACATGCTTATTGATCAGATTCTGCTGTTGCAATCATTATGCATTGACCCTTTGGATCTTTGTGATGATGTCTGGTCAAGGTCAAACAGAGCTGGTCTTCTCCTGCATGTCAAAGAGAGGGGCAATGCTAGATCTAAGAAAGTGAAGATATGTGTCAGAAAATTGGTCAAGTGGTTTGCCATTTCAAGTCTACTATGAGTGTATATGCAGCTAGTGCAAGTATGTAAGCAGAAGAGTGATCTGAACTGAGAGTTTTTACTTTAGAGAATTTGGACATTTTTGTACAAGCTGCAGCTTATGTAATCATTGCATGGAGAGACCAACAATAAGTATTTTGTAATAATAAATCCAAGATAAGATAAAAGTTTGAGTGAATTTCTCAAATTCAGGCAATGCTGGCAAAGGAGCTAGGCAAGGAAACCAATAAGAGTGACTTGTATTCATTTTTCCACCAGACCAATAGTATACCATAGCAATAGTGATTTCATAATTATGGAATTTGAAAATAGTTAATTTAATTAATCATATTTTCAATCACTCATAACAATATTGGGTTTTTAGTGTTTCAAAGAGAATAAATTAGTTGTTCTGTAATTCAAACCAATGTACTTCAGTTCAGTTTACTTAAATATGCAGTATTAGGATTGAGTTTTAGTATTTACAAGGACTGGAATTGATATAAGTTAACTGTGGCTGAAATTACAAAATCACTCCAAAAAAGAAACAGATCTGTTGGGAATTAAAAGAAGATTTAAAAAAAAAAATTGTGACTGAATTAATGGAATTGATAGAGTCATACAATACCCTAAAACTATACTGCAGATTTTCCATGATATGCATGTCTTAAATAGAAATGTGTTCATCTTTTATGACTATGTTGAAATTGTAGAACTTTCAGCAACAGAGATCATCATCAATTCATGTTGTTTCATCTTGAAAATATGCTTGCTACATGTGGCAGAATCTTTATCCTTACATCAGCTTTCTGCAACCTTTTTTAAAAGTTAATTACTTAATTACTTGATTTCCTGATTGTTAGGTGCTCTTCATTGCTTCAGTGCCCTGTTAGAGGTCAAATCAAACATCTGTAGTTTTTTGAAGCTGTTGTGCCTTAGAGGTGTCCTTCATGTACTACCCCTGATTGGTTTTAGCCACCAAGGAAACGTGAACATCTGTTCATGCTGTGTACCAATATGACATGCAATCTGAACACACAGAGAAACAAGGGCAGACATTTCAACATCACTCAAAACATGTTATGTTTTATGTTAACATCTCATTGCATTGCAAAGGGTATTTCATAAACATCAATGGATCATTAAAAATAAAAACTGAATATATTGTGTATTACATATATATGTAAGTGGGAGAGAGAGAGAGAGAGAGAGAGAGAGAGAGAGAGAGAGAGAGAGAGAGAGAGAGAGAGAGTACAATGGGGTGACATCACTGACATCACCCATAAAAATTGTATTTGATTTTTGATTTTGATTGGTTAGTTATTTTTTATCCTTTGCTTTGTTCTTGAATGAGATGTAAAGCATCCTGAAACTATGCTTTAAAATGCTTCTTTTCAGAGAATATGCTTCAATGATTCAAGCAATGAATAAAAGTTTAATAAATCCATTATTACCCATTAATTAATGTTGACCTCTGTATTAAGTAACGTTACTCAATTTGAACTTCAAATAAGTGTTACTACTCTAAGGTTAGTTAATCATGCCCATCTCGTTCTGTCCTGATAATGGATTTGTCGAGCTAACAAAAAGCCCCCCTGGGATATGGCTTAATAAAGCATCCATGACCCCTCCCCAGCGCAAGCCCACCGCAGGTCACACAGCTGCATCAGAGTGTAAGGAGAATGATCATTTTCTTTCCTCTGACATTTCTGACAATGTTGGTGATTGACAGTGGGTAATTGTAAACTAGTTATAGATATGGTACAGTGCATGTCTGTTATTATTCAAATGTAGAAGTTTCCCAGCATCCTGCATTCCAGTGGATTTAATGTTACCATTGTTTTCATTGGTATACTTCTATGTAATAAATTAAATACAGACACATCTATTAAATACAGACCAAACTCGTTATTTTCACAATTGTATTTTTGAAAAATATCTTTTTTTCTTTGTCCATCGTTGTAGAAGACACCATGCTCTTTGTCAGTGGCTGGAAGGTGAGTCAAAGTTTAGATGTTGTCCCAGGATTGTAATCATGATCACAGTGCCTCAAGAAAGAAAAAAACTGCAACATTGCATTTGTCAGACATGAGTCACCCAGCACCACAAACCTCTGAAGGGGAGGAGCAGATGAAGCCCTATCGTCTGCTGTAGCTATAATGAATAGTGCTGGAGACAAGTGTGTTTATCCTCACTTGCCAAAGCATCCATTCATTCTCTGGTAATGCAGGCAGATGATAAAAACACAATTTAGCCAGGTGACAGAAATGAAGGGAAAAACCTTCCCTTCAACTCCCAAGCCATCCTTTGTTATTAGCATCATGCAAAATACAAGTATCTGTGTTCTGTCTCTATCAGGAGGCATAACACAAGGCACAGATGTATTTTATTAATTGCTCACTGTCCTCAACATCTTCAGCAAGAGAGAAATACCACATGTTACATGTCTTTTGCCAGCCATAAATGCAGACAGTGTGTGGACTAAATATGGTTTATGGTTATATATTCATCTATATCACCTTAACCGGGGTGTAACTGTCACTCAGATGTAAAAATAAAGGCATAGTTTAGCCTAGTTTAGCCAAGTATGACAGGAGAATTTTACATATGTTGTTAAATCTCTCTCTCTCTCTCTCTCTCTCTCTCTCTCTCTCTCTCTCTCTCTCTCTCTCTCTCTCTCTCTCTCTCTCTCTCTCTCTCTCTCTCTCTCTCTCTCTCTCTCTCTCCCTCTCTGCCTTTGTCTGTCTTACTGCCATTTCTGACCCCTCTGCAACCCTTAAGCACAGTAAGCAGTGTTCATAGTACTGGGGAATTATTAGCAAAGGCATTGAAGCCAATAGACATAGTGTGGGGTTTTAATCAGGACCTTCAAAGGCTCTCGTGTGCATCACAGACAGGGGTGATGAGTGCACTTCCTTTCTGGAGAGCAGCTGTAGTGCTTCTGGGAAATATTCCAGAAGAGAATCAAAGAACCCAACCAACAGCGCTGTGCTGGTGGAAACCACTACCCGAGGATAAGAGCCAGAGACTGTAAGCTTCCCTTGTGGAAGAGCAAAAGAGATTGAAATCAAGGGATATCCCTGCTTAATTTTATCCACATGCTGAGAGACAGAGAAAGCGTGGGTGTCAGCCAACTCCCCAAAGCATGGAGAATCAGCAGGCTGTTTCATATTGACACACCATGTATTGGTGCTCATACACATGCACATATGCACACACATGCAAAAATGTTCACACACTCACACATGTGTTCTCTCTCATTCTCTCTCTCTCTCTCTCTCTCTCTCTCTCTCTTCCTTCAGCAGTTATTGGCAGAAGGCTCACCCTTGGAATGGGATTAGCGAGAGATGTAGCTTCAGGAGGCACACTCTCAGGCCCAGAGAAATACCCTTTTCTCGAAAGCATGGTGTGCAGGGAAAACAGAATCCCCCCGGCCAGATGGCTATGCATGCAACAGAGGCATTCAGCGTTGCATTATTATTCCTGCATTCATTATGCATTCGAAGGATTTCTCTGCCATGCTTAGCTTCCCCAGAGTCACATGTAGTGAAGACAACTAAAAGAGCACTAAAGGTTCACGTGGAGAAGGTGATGAAAATTGAAATGCACTTCCTTTCTGAATGAATGAATCATAAATCAGCTTGTTTTTTGTATACCTTTGTCCTCATCTGCCTAATGATGGGAGTAATCGACATCGTTTTGGGAAGGGAGCCCAGCTTTAGGATTGATGACTCTATTGTTTACTGCTTGATGACTCAAAGTGCTTTTGGTTCCATTCCAGGCACAAGTAGAATTATTCAGTTTATCCCCATGCTTCTTAGAGAGCTGAGGATGCTCATGCCCGGAGCTCGCATTGAGAGAAAGTTAAATGAATGAGTAAAGAACGAAGGAGGGAATCTTTAGGAAGCCAATATGTGCAAACAGCAGACAGGAGATTGTGCCGCGTGTGATGGAAATGTTTACAAAAATGCAAGAGCAATGGAGGAAAAATAAACATGAAAGAAATCTCTATATGCCTGAGTAAACTAAATCATCCTATTATCAACGGACAAAGCTGTATCAGTTCCAGCCCCCTCTTATCATAGGGTTTAGGTGCTTGCCATGTCCTAATTCACCTCCACCCCTGATGCTTCAGGGTCTCTGCTCTTTAACTAGGTCACTCCATCTAACATGCTTTTTTCCTTCCTCCCATCCCTTCATTCCTCTGTTCTTGGCTGCTTGGGCTTTCCTTCTCTCAAACGTCAGTACGGCTCCCCTGCCTCTGTGCATCTATTAAATATGTTGCATTAATATTTCAACAGGCGCTTATCAAAACACGCTACATTTCAAGTGCATGTGAAGGTTGGATAATGAGTGGTTCAGCAGGGACTGGTGTTACATAAATCATGCTTTACCCAAAACAGAGAGAACAAGAGAATATGAATGAATGACTCTACAGAGCCTGAACTGAGCAAATAAAGCTAGTGAGATGCTCACTGAACTCATTAGCATAAACTCAGTATTCCATTTAATTCTGAATTTTGGACCAATTTTTATGTCTCTGGCTGTCTCTCCACAGGTTCGATACTAAGCTCAATGGTGAGTCAATGATTATTGGATAAATTTTGCCTTATAAATAATACCCTTAAGTTTGTGAAACGTGTTAACATACAGCACATTGTCTGACTTCATTATCTCTAAGGTTCTACTGTATGTGTATCTGTTATGCCAAAGCCATAGACACAGATCTTTGGGCAATATAATGTACTCAGATTAAATGAAATCTAAATTTTGATATTTTTTAAATTTATTTGCACAGAAACATCCTCAAGGGACATCTTCAGAAATTTCAGTGTCATAAGACAGGGATTCCCTAAAGGATGATTGATTATACAAGATGTATATGATCAACTATATTTTATTTGGTGCAGAAGTTCAAAGTCAAAGGTGACAGCATATGCAGATAAAAACATCTCATATATATCTACACCCAGGGGCACACACATACACACTCATGCCATACACACACACACACACACACACACACACACACACACACAACACACACACACACACACACACACACAAAATGCATGGACTTACAGTATATAGTACATACTCATACACATGTACTCATGTGTATGAGTATATGAGTACTATAACATATGCACTGTAGGTTAGTGCATTGTGAATGTATGGGCTGTTCAGAAGGTGTACCAGTCAAACCTGAAGGCTGTGAAGGGGAAATAGAGCCCTTGGGAAATAAGGTACACATATTATAAATTATTAATATACTTTATACACATCATAATTTATTGGCAATATATAAATAATTATGGCACAAGTAATGGTTCTATGTAAATTCACACCTGAGAACTTCAAGACTAAACACACTCCTTGTGTATGTGATAAAAAGAAACATGAACAAATAGCACAGCATTTAGATGCTTATTTATTTTATAAAAATAACTAAAACTCTGATGTGAAAGAGATAATTACATACACACACAGAAAGAAATGCAGGTTATTATGAATTCAGACCCCACTTATCAAAACTATAGTGTGACTATTGAATGAAATCCTCGCAGAGGGAGCACAGGACTTCAGTCAGACAGACAAATACCCTGTGTGAAATTGTTAGCTTTTATTTCAGCTGAATGCTCTTTAAAACTACCAGTCTGACATGAAAATAAGAACACCTAATAATCATGATTAATGAAATGAAATTACTTGTTAATATTCCGTTAGGAAATAAACCTCAGAGGAAACACCTTATTCATCATGTCTGCATTACCACATTTAGAAAAGCAACAATGTATAACTCAAGAAATACATTCACTTTTTAAGGCCAGACTGTTTACAGTGTTATATCTAGAATTATTAGAGAATCCAATTTCATTCAAGTAGTCATTATCTTCTGGCAACATAAATGTGCACTGCTGGTCAATTTATTAGGAACAACCCATTTTATAGTCTGTAATTTCTCATCTGTAATGACCATGCATGGAAAACCCTAGAATCATTTTCAAGTGAAAAACCAAATCAAAAATAATCCAAAAAACGGGCCTTCCAACAGCATCAGCGGAAGATCAAAGCCCAAACATTCATTAAATCACTCTTGCTTATGAACACTTTGAAGGGACGCTCAAAGACTGCTGTACTGTTGTTGTTGTTTTTTTATGTTTTTGTCCTTGATGTCCTGTTGTTTTTTCCCCATGACATCATTCATGGTTCTTACTCTACTTTTAACCTGGATTATTCATGTGGATTTCATACAAATGGTGCATCCATGGTATTATACGTTTAGTAGTGTTTAAGCTTGAAAATCACCTCCTCGTATTTATTATCTTCAAATTGCTGCACAATGTTTTAAGTATTCCAAGTAATTTTGTAGTCAATGACTCTAGCCCTAATTATTTGAGTTTTAATATATTTTAATGGAGTTTGTTAAAACAAAGTTTGGGAAAGTCATTTTCAGACAACCCCTTCAATCAATTCCGGTCTCCTTTCAAGTATAACAGCACCATGTACCTGATCTCGCATCATGCTTTGCATCTCTGGCATCCCATCCCCTCCCCCATCTCCACTTTTTCCTATCAATATTATCTTCCCACAGGGGTGTCTTCTTCTCCTCTGAGAACAGCTCTACTCCTTCCCCCCGTAGAACTCCAAGCCCAAAAAAACAGCACACAATATCCTTGTGTCTAACCATTTTCAATATTAAATTCTTCTACACCTACCATTGTTTGATGATTGACCAAATGTCTTCAACTGAGT
Organism: Albula goreensis; assembly: GCA_022829145.1. Taxonomy (NCBI): domain Eukaryota; kingdom Metazoa; phylum Chordata; class Actinopteri; order Albuliformes; family Albulidae; genus Albula; species Albula goreensis. The sequence continues at coordinate 13,838,256 of CM040754.1, read as the reverse complement.
ATATTTTATTTTGCAGTCAGTAAAATTGTCTGGCCTCAAGAAGATCCAACAGTTCAGGTAACATTGGGTACTCAATTGATTATATTCTCAATTGAGATAAGGTTTTACATCTTGAGGTTGTAAAGGTTCCATCTGGATAGCTTCCAGTCACTTAGGAGAAAAATGTCCATTTATGTGTGAGAAAATGGGTTACATCTGAGTAATTCATCAAAGTTGATAATAACATTTAGCAATTGATGCACAAGTGTTGAAATTCCTGAGAAAAGAGAAATCAAATGTTGCAATTTAACGGTATGATGCAAGACTAATGTAACTGTATCAGAGGAGCTTTCACTAAACTTGCATTTGTTTGCAAGTTGTTTGTTCTTCCAGGTACCAGGGCCAGAGTTTATTATTTCATCCACGTTATGGCAGGCCCCAAAGCAAAACCTCCCCATCACTGCACTGTAAAACTGTCAGAGCACGACTGCCCTGAGAACTTTTACTGGAGCCATGTGCCTCTTGTGATAATGAGAATGTGTGAAAATTGTGAATGTGTGCATTGTTAGCTGCATTCAGTGTTGTCCTACTGCAGGTGCTCTCTGTGCAGGCACAGTGTATGTGCTGCTGTGAGGACCACCCCATCCTGAAATAAGAGCGTGCTTGCAGATGGCGATGTGCAGTCAGTGTTACTGCCTCAGCAGCTCTTTTTCTCAGTTTCCTAAGTGTGAATGCTCTCTTCTTCCCTCTCTCCCTCTTGGTCTCTTTCTTTTCAAACCTGTCTTGCACCATGCTGTCATTTTCTTATCAACACCTCCTCCCTACCTCATTTTCCTGTGAACACAGTACAGTAGTGATAAAACAGTTTCTATTAAAGATTGTCTTATTATGAAACTGCTTTGATTAGGGGCGGTGATTGTGCTTGATAGGCTTAAACCACTGGAGCACTCAGACGTGCTGTGCTACTGCTGATGATACCTGGTTTTAGTACATAAATAAAAACTGAAACATAATATTTCGATTGGGTATGAAAAAATGACCAGGGACATCATATGTAATAATATAAGAATGTTATATAAAAATGCAATTGTCTTAGCAATTTATATAACCATTATACATCCAAATGCATATGCTGTTATGCTATTGCTACTGTGATCAACTTGTACAGTCAAGTATGTGAAAGCAGAGTGCATGAAAATTCCCCAGGTGTGTTTTTGTATACTTGGGTAGACTAAAAAGCATGCATCGAAGCATACCATATCCATGTTATGCATTTACTGATGTTCTTGATGTTTTACGCTACTTATTCAAACTTCATGAAGAGGAAGTAGTGAAGGAGAAATTCCAGGAAAAATGTCAGCTAATATTTTTTCTATCTACTCATTTTCAAAGATTTTAGAGTCTCTGGAATTCAGCTGCTTGATTTACATAAAAGGTGGAGTCCGTGGCATTACAGAACACTATGCTCCAAATCCAGCACATTCTGTTCATCATGAACTCCCTGCTTGATGATATTGCATAGTGAATATGCACGGCAGCACATGCTACTGTGATACACACATGAGTCTGAAATGCAATCTTGTGGAAGCAAAAGGAAGGCTGCTTTCTCCTTCCCTCTCTATATTATTCCAGTCACAATTTAATTACAGCGCAGTAAGCTGGAGCACAACTGTAGGCACAAATGTCAAAGGTATTGGATTTCATGGTTTAATTAATATAGGTGTATCCAAGGTAAAACATGGAATCAACTAATTAGAGTGCCATCTCCCTTTTAAAGCCACTTGCATTTGCTCCTTCATGGATTGTTAGTTACACTGGTGTCTGTTTTTGTTTTCCTGTGCAGAAATCCATAACATGATTTTTTGGTTAAGACCAAGTTCAAGTTCAAGAGTGCCAAGTGAATTCCTGGCTTCAAAGAACAATAGTTTAACTACATATTCAAAAAAACAACAATGTAATGTTTGATGATAATTCAAAAGCTACATTTTTTAATGACTTCGAGAGTCAGATGGCAGATGGCAAGAACTTTCTGGAGAATACCATCCCTTTCAATTATGTTTTCAGCATGATGTAAGAAAAAGACAATTATGTAAAACTGTTAGACAAAGCTTTGCAATAATCAAAATCTCTGCCCCACATGCATGCACAGTGATAAAACAGAATAATAATTTTTCCATTTTCTCTCATTCCTGTGGCAAAATGTCACCCATTGTGTCCAAGAAGATGTCCATAGAAAGCTGAATATAAATTAGGGGAAAGGAGAGAGGGAGAGAGGGCAGGTCTTAATGATGTGATGAATCAAACATGCTGATGATGAACATTCAAGTCATTTGAAATGGTAAAGGTCATGCCTCCAGGGTAGTTTTTATCCAACAGGCCATTCTGTTCACAGCTTTAATCAAACATGCACCAAAGGGGGTAGGGTAGGGGGATGGGGGGTGGGGTGGCTGTGTTGTAGTTAAGGGTTTGTCGCTACATTAGGGCAGGATTTAACCCCAGACATGCCTTTGAATAATGCACTTAATATGAAATAATTGAGTCAGGGGTATAATTTACAGATGTGCAATGTAATCTGGATGTGGGCCACTGCTTAGCGATATAACAGTCAATGTTTTGTGAGAGAAAATTCATGTTGGTGCCACAAACTCCTTCCATGAGAATGTTTACATTCTTGAAGAAAGACATTTCCACATGATTGCCACATAACAATCATCATCATCATCATCATCATCATCCAGCAGCAGGAGGATCAATGCTACCATCATGGCAGCCATTTTGTCCTAGAATACCAGCACATTCACTATTTAGCAGCTTAGGTGAAGAGACAGGCAAACGGTTTCAGATAGTAGGCGTGCATGCATGCGAGCGAGCGTGCGTGCGTGCGTGCATGCGAGCGTGCGTGCGTGTGTGCGTGTGTGCCCAGTTCAGAGGGATACAGCTCTGGGAGAAGGGGGAATCCCCAGTCCCAGATCCTCAGGCAGTGACTGAAGCTCTTTGATGTTACAGCATGGTGCAGTGGGACCTGGAGCAGGAAGTTCCCCTGATGGTCGCATATCACATATGGTATCAGGATAAGACAGCACCACAGCAGCAGACAGCAAAAGAGGATTAGATCTCTTTGGGGAACAGCTGGACAAGGCTGGCTTTTTTTAAATTTTAGGACTAATATACAAACACATGAGCATGGGCATACTGTAAAAAACCCACATTCACATCACTGTACACAGCACTATACTGTTTCTGCTAACAGTTGCTCCTGTTGTAGCTTCTCATAAACAAGGACATTGTTTAAATCACACCTTTGAGTTACACAGCATCACACTGGTTCAGTATATATTCAACACAGAAATACACACACAAACATATGCACACACACACGCAGGTACGTGCACACATACTTACTGCCTCTCATTCTGGAGAGGGATCTGATTCAGGTGCACTCATGTGCAATTGCTTTAGTTCATCCAGTTGTGAAGGAACAGGAAACAGTCCACTTGGGAGCAAATGTGACAAAGAGATACAAACATCCTCTGTTACTATGCTGCCATCAGGCCTTAGAACAAGTAATGCACCATACAGCCCTAATCAGAAAATCCAGGTATACTGATCCAGTGACACCACAGGACCCATTCAAGACAGAAACATGTCAACAAAAAGATCTCCAGCTCAGCTAATTGCTATGACTGTTACAAACCAAAGACATCATTTGACCAATAATAATAGCTGTAAAAGCACCTTCCTGGATAACCATTATTGACTGCAACAGTTGAAAGACACAGGACCTTGTGTAATTGTCACAACTGTTGAAAATCTGTGCATGGGACACATTTGTCAAAAACATTCCAGTGTGTGACAGTATTCCAGCTCAATCCAGCCTTGGAGCTTTGTGACCAGTGTGGAACACAGGGTGAAAGACATGCAGACTTTCCAGGAGATGCAGACAGAGACCAGACTGACATCAGTAGTGCTATGATATGGGACATCTAAAAAGAAACAGTACCTTCTGATCATCAGGTAAAATGAGCAAACACAACTATGCTGAGACTTTCTCTCATGTGAAATATGATAGCAGTCATGCCCCTCTGGGCATATGTGTTCTGTGGACTCACATTACTTCAGTGTTTTGGGAAATTAAAACCTTAAAGTCCTGCAATTCTGGTTGGACAGAACTCTCTCTGCAGTTACAATATACAATATCTCAATAATGAAGGCACCACCCATTAAACGTTCTGAATTGCTTAATAAACTTCTGGAACACAAATTGTCTGTGCTGAAGCAAAAAATAGTTTTAGTCTTCATTTCATATTTTTGCTTGAATTGAATAATCAACAAATGTCTCAGGTTCTTTGAAAAAGCATGCTTTGGCCAAATGAAATAATTAGAAAATAATAAAAATAAGATTTTTGTCTCCCTGCATATAAATATGTGCATGCTTTAGGAAATTCTCATTTGAACTTTCCCCTCATACAGAACAGTTATTGTTAAAGTGTTGAACAAAAAAGACTCCATGGAACAAGAAGCATAATAAATGCAATTATAAATATATGAAATAATATAAATTATAAACATTACCCATGACCCATGTAAGGTGATGAAGCTCTCTATAAAATTCCTATGAAGTGTATGTAGCATCTTTTCCACCCCAGGCATTTTAGGACAACTCAAAGCCTGCTTCATGAGCTCTTTATGCAGAAACAGAGGAATGTAATGAGGCATCGCTACCAGAAGAAAATAGACCTGAATAAAAGGAGGATAAAGGCTGTGACCCATTACATGTTGTGCTGGACAGGTTCCCCACGGGCCGCAGAGCTCAGTCAGGTTCACAGAGAAAAGGTCAGGCCAGGTTGCATGTGTATGTGACAGCCCAGGGGGCAGAGGCCCTCATTGTGCTATTTTAGGACAGGGGGACTGCAAGCTGCAACTGGGAACTCACTGACAGCTGATATGGTGAGCAGCGGGCACTCACCATGGCCCAGGATGTAAGTCACTCCCACATTGGACTGTATCGTCCTCAAATTCACCTAGTGCAGTAAAGGTCGTTCAGTGAACTTTAGCTCGACGACAGTAATCCGGTTAGAGTTTTAGCATATCTGTAATCCGTGATCGTAGGCTGGCACGGTGCCCCACTGGCACTCTTCTGGCTTCCTGAGGGGAACTCTGCTTCACTGTAATCACACAGGGATCTGTTTACTGAAGTCCTGACAAAAGCTACTAGACTGTGTTAGTAAGTTTAATGATACCGGATATATCTGTGATAAAAGGTTAATTAATGCTGATTGTTATTTTCGTGATATGTAAATGCACAATTTTTATAAATAATTCTCAGCATTTGAAGTCATGTTGAGGTGCATGAACACAATGTTCTTTCTCGATAATCCAGTCTGTTTCTGCACAGAAAGAGTGTGCAGAGATTGTCCAGTGGCCATTTAAGTGGAGAGGACTTACAGTAATTCATTTTGTTAGGAACGTGCTCTTATGCACAGCACTTTGCCTAAAGCAGGGGCTAAGGATAGTTTAATAGAAGAACAGAAAGTAATATGTGCTGTGTAAAACGAATGTGATGTTGAAGAAAAGCTTTCTGTTTAAAGGCTATTTTGGACTGGTAATAAGATCAGTTCAAATGCAGAGCTTACAAACCTGACCTGTTTTGGTAGCTGTCTGGTTTGGTGTCACAAAAAAATAATTTCTGGCCTGTTTTGCATTACAATGCAAAATTCTGTTGAGCTTCTTATGAAAAAACAAGGTTTACTGGTTGGATTTGGGGCACATTCCAATTGCAATCAGCCAAGCAGATTCTGAACCAAAGGCACTTGGCTTTCACACTTGTCAAAATTAACCACAACAAGGAGGTAAACACACTCACCACATGTCAACAGTCTGAAAATGCCTAAAGCCTCAAGATTATAGTTTCTTTTATTTTGTGATGATTTTTACAAAGCAGTCAGCTGACACAGCATGAGAGAAAGAAGGAGAGAGAAAGAATAAAAGAGGAAGAGAGGGAGACTGGTGAGCTCTGAGACAAACACAAACACAGATGAAAGGATGACCATCTGCAAGCACATGAACCCTTCTGTTTGATATGCATATCAGCTGAGGAAAAAAGGCCTTATTAATGCAGAATGTGACGACAATCAACAGCAAACACTCATTAAAAACATACAGCAAAGACTAATTAACATCTCTAGTATTACTTATTTATATTCTTCCCATGGCTGTTCCCTTGTATATTGCTGTGGTCCAAAACCACAGTTATCAGAATGTGACTGAAAGACATGATGTGAAATAACATATAAAAACAAATGCCCTAGAATACACTTTATATTTATGGTATAATTTATGCATTAATGGCAGCCTGACCACTCATCAGGATGGCCCCTTTATATACTATTACAAATATAGAATCACATGGGGATCCTTAACTTGCAATACTGATGTAGGGATTACTTCATGCTATGCTGACACAATGAAGTATGTTTGTGTCATGTCTATAATCAGATATACACATTTAATGCAGAGTTTTAAGGTAAACCAGTAATAATTTTTCAGTTAATTTGTCATTTTCCCTTTAAAACCTTGGTGTGAAATTCTGATGCTCTTTTTTGCTCTGGGAATATTTTAATTATTGATGTTCAGGGCTACTCGGAAACTGTGAAATAAACTCAGCGCCTTGTCTAGAAACAGGATTTGGGGCAGTGTTAAGTAACAGAAAATAAAACAGTAATAGAACAACAAATCTGCAAACTGATAAAGGCTTATTCAAAGTAGCACACCTGCATAATATGTCCAATGTAAATCTCACACTAAAACATGGTCTGTCACAATGGATTCATGCAGTTGTAAAAAGCACACTTCTCAAGTGAGTGATGAAGTGTGTGCTACCTCTATATTTAGCCACCATTGTCATGCACACAGATCTCAAGGGACTGCATATCAGAAACTTGTGCACATGTGTCTGCTCTTCACAAATGAAGCACACATGAAGTTGTTTTTTATTTCCCTTTCACTCTGGCTCATGGACAAACCTATTGTCTCAGGTTGCATGACTTTTATTAAATCTGCTTCTTTTATCATACATTATTTTGGTGGCCTTGATACCAGCCTGCCATTGGCAATGAGGGAGCTAGTGCTTGTGGTGTAGGCTATGGGTCACTGTTGACATGCTTCTTGTTTGCACTTTTTAGCCTTTTCTTTCCATATCTTGACAGATCATATTCACAGCACAACTTCAGCCAGTGGTCTTTTCAGGAGAGCAGACAAACATGGGCTATCTGCTGAAAAGCATGATTTCAGCTACTTATTATTTTCACACTGAAGTGTACCGGTTTCAAAGACATGAGTCAGAGGAAGGCACTGAGTGTGCAGGTTTGTGTATGTGCACTGAACACCTGCTTAACTAGTAGGGGTTGCTGGTTAGCAATGATGCATGGAAATACCAGCCAAAGTTATCCCTCTCTCCTTGGGCAACAGTATAGCCCATTATGCATGGTGCCACAGACTTGCTGACCATCGTCAGGGCTGGGGCAGTCCCCATCTCGGAGCCCATCCCTGCAGTTCAGCTGAGCCTACAGATCAGCCACTCAGCGGCACTTTTAGATCCTTCAGTGTAACCTTGAGCAAAGCACTTAACCAAGATCGCTCCAGTAAACACGTAACTGTATAAATGAATAATAAGTAAAACTGAAAGCTATGTAAGTCACTGGCACAGTTGCTTGGTGTGGGCGTCAGTTAAGCCAGTAAATAATGCATGCAATGTAATGCAATAATCAGAACAGCAACCTGCAACAGCATGTTTGTCACCTCCTTTCCCTTCTACAACAACAAATGCTACCCTATGTGAGTGAAAAATATGTCAGACTTGGATAACAAAAATGTGGTGGAAGCCTCCTTTAGCTTACCTCTTTTAGCAGGTGAGCACATGGCTCACATACCAAGAGAATACAACTTGCAATGTCAGTTGGTATTTCAGAATGCTATCCATTCTGTTTACAGTAAGATAGAATCACAACTGCGAGATATCTTGGGGAAAACCAACCTTGTCACGGATGTGAAGCTTAATGAAATGATTAATTAGAGGGGCCTCCAGCCGGTGTGCACATCTGCAGTGGTGCAGACCTTCTGGCGCACGATCCCCAGAGGATCCAGTTTCCTGCCACTAACAAGCTGACGGCCAGCAAACCTCTCCGCTCCATCAACATCTCAGGAGCATCTACATTCTGCAAAAACAACATCCAAACATACAGGGAGGAGATTAAATTGTGCCACTTCCTAACAATACATCAATGTATATAAAACACCTTCAGTTCTATATGAGGTGGAAATCAACATTAGCTCTTGTTGTTGGGGAGACCACAGGAGGTGTTTGACTTCCTGGTGGGGTGTATTTGGGTATTATGGGCAATGTAGGTTGAATGCTTCCTCTGGTCTTGCCCAGATAAAGCCTATTTAGACAGAGTAAAATAATACTCTTAAGACCATATTACTTTCTTCTATTAACTGATTTTAAAATTTCTTTTGTAGCAGAAATATACTCAGAAATAATATTGACATTGACTAGCAAGAGCAGTGAATAGAACTGAGCTTCCAGACAATAGGTTAGGTTGTACATAATCAGCTTAATTGTATTCTCTCAAATCAAAGTTTGATAGAAAAAAATGAATCGTTTGTCTACAGAAGCAGTTATTTTTCACCCAAGGTCATTACATTTTAAACTGAAGCTTCTCTGACGTCAACAAAATTCCCGACAGATACCAGAATAAGCCATTCGCTGCCCTCTAGAGGGTACATTAGTAATGACAGTCTAATAACAAACAGGTATGATAAACAATCGTTCATTTATCTAAACAAACTTAACACTATTTTTGAGAGTGTAGTGGAAATTTAAGCTGATGCCAATGTACACAAATGCAGTTACTGTTTGTGAGGTGGCAGATGTTGCCCTCTCCAAAACACAAATTCCATTTTACAATTGGCCAAAGTAATTGCAAGGGAAAATCTTAAGACCTGCACTATGTATGCAACCAGCTGATATGATGGTGTTCTCAGCTATAGCCTAAGTCAGACAGTGATGATGACAGTATCAATTACATGGGAGGATGAGAGAGGCATTTTATGTGCAAGTTTCAAGTGGAGAATTGTGAGGAAGAAACAGCTATTCAATTCTGCTTCAATTTTTCTGATGGACCTATGAACTGAGTTAGCTCTGTACATTCCATTGATTAGTGTTGGCATGCTGTATTCACTGGCAGTAAATGCTACATCATAGTTTCACCCCTGAACTGCTTCTTAATTGGCTCATATAAAATCATAAATGGCAATGACAATTAAATAATGCATCAAGTTAGGGGATAAAGAATGAAGTCATATTAATAAATGTGTTCAATGCCAGTTCAAAGCTGATGGACTTTATATGGACTTATAAAATATGGACTTCCTGTTAAATTCCAAAGTGTCCTATTAAGTTTAAAGTGAAAATGTGATTTCCAAAATGAGATGCAACTTTATTTTTATTTCAATTTGGAAGTTATTAAACTAGCCACTAGGGGGCAGCAAATTTACTCCTTCTGATTGGTGCCAATCAGTCTTCAAAAAAGCAAACATGACAGACATGAAACTTAGCACTGCATCTATTAATCTATATACAGAAAATAAAAAAAACAGGAATATAGAAGATCAATATAATGTAAATGCAATGATTTTGGCATCATTTTAATTTTGATTCACGTATCATCTGTGGTACATTTTGGTGGCTGTTACAAAAGCTTTAAATCACTAAATTGTGTCAAAGGGCTGATTTGGGTTTGGAGCTGCTTCACAGAATGGCAGACACCTGACTAAAAAGTTAAGATAATCAGCTGAGGCCAAAATATTTAATATTTTGGCCATTTAATATTTTGAAAAAAATTATAGAGGTTTGCTCCACCAACAGGGAACTGTAAAGCACTGTCAAAAGTATTTTTTGTGATTTATTGAAAAATAAGTTTATTTTATATTGATTTGCTTTAATATAAGCACTTCATTTTATTTCAGATATTTCTGGTGTTACCTGTTCAAAATTTACTTAAATGTAAACATTTTCATTTTGTTATTACACACATTTTAGTGTACTACACACATGTTTGTAAGAACGATATGAGAAACAACTCTAAAAGCAACATGAAACATCACTCTAAAAACTACATCAGTTATAAAGATCCTGATAATACAACATGCATTATCAACTACAAAGGATGGTTCGTCTATAAACAAGATGAAACAGGCTACACAACACACAGTGTATGATTGTAGTGGTAACGGTTGTTTCTATACTTTTGGTAGCTGTGCCTGTGGAAGGATGAAATATTATACAGCGATCAGAGCTGTAATTCATACAACAGGAGAAAGTTCATATGACCCGTCAGTGTTGTTTCAGAGTCTGAAAAGAATCTGTTGAACATTAAGCTGTGTACTCTTAGATCCCTGGAGACCTCCACACCATTTGGGGGAGCAAATCCCCCACTGTGTTCCATCATGACTCCTTTCTCCCACTTCTCAGCTTTCCAACTTCCACATCATCCCTATAAAGCACAACAGCCTATTGTCTGTCCAGTAATTCATACCTGCCCTTTTTGTCTCCTTATCCAAGCTATTTTCCCACTCAAAAGCTTTTGTATTTACTAAATAAATGCTTGTCTAACATGAATGACAGTTTGCGTTGTACATACCCTTATGTCTGGGAAAAGCCTTACTACAGACAAATTCAGGGAAGAGCTTTGCAGAAGTTAAATTAATCATCTGCTTGTCATGTTTTACAAAGGGAATGAACGACTTTGAGGTCTTCAAGGGACATTCATAGGAATTTAAAAGTGTTAGGCCATAATTCATGTTTGTTGGCAATCAGTTTTCTGCTTCCATAAATTGTACAATGACATTTCTGAGAAAAAAAGGCTTCTGAAAAATCAAATTGTGCTTTGCCAACTGGATGGGTTTTCATGCAGAACTGACAGTTGGTTTTGAAATCAGCTCTTCATCAGGGTAAATAAATACAGTAAAATGTGTATCCTCAGGGCAATAACTATCTAGCCTGAGACGGTTTACAGACCTGGGTCTAGGCTCATTTCAAACTTGCCCTTACTAACAATTAAATACTAATTTGAAAGAGCAAAATCAGTTGTTGCTGGAAATATGTCTCTAAACTGTGTGTGAATAAAGAAGTGTAAAATTATGTTTAATTAATAATTAAGGACATTTTTTGTTAGCAATTTGTGTTAATTTTTTCGGAACACAGAGTTCAACACTTAATACATTGACAGAAGAGGTTTACCACAGCTACAGACATAGCAAGGTGTATAAAATGACATAAACCGATTAATACCTATTCAGAAATAACAAGTGATTGCACAATTTAGGACATTGTTGATTAGTTTGACATGCAGTGAGTCACTGTGCCAGTCATTTTCTGTCTTGTAAAACACATTGTGGGTGGAATCTATGACCCTGACAGCTTTCACTATAAGCCCCTATTGAGCTGTCAGTCGGAGTGGTTCCTCTGCCCACAGTTCACCCTCCTCACTCCTTAACTCTTCCCTTTATTGAACCTTGTCAAAATCCCTCCAAAGTCTGGCAACAACTGCTTCTTCAAAATTAAAAAGGAACAAAAAAGCATATTTGAATACCAAAAAATATTGTAAGAATAGACTAGAAAGCCCAATTTGGCTTTTGATTAAGTCCTGAGTGAAACTGGCAGTGCAACAAGTTTAGTCCTGAGGCTTGCCAAGACCTCTGGCTCCACAGCAATTCCTGGCAAGTGATTCCATGCTCTGTTAAGATTAGGATGTCATGGCTCTCAGTGTTAAGAAAATTCTATAAATTTCTATTGGCCTTGCCTGAAGGGCACAGTCCTTGAAATGGTTATCTACCTCACTGGCAAACTGAGAGAGTCTGATTCTGCTGTTTACGGCCTTTTTGGCTAACACCTCTGACCAGGAGCAGTCTGCACGCTATATTGAGTCATGTCTAATCCTGCTGGAGGCTAATCCAAACAAGGACCCTCAACTGTCCTCTTGCAGCAAATGTGGGAAAATTCACAGTGAGAGAAAAGAAAAGATAACCCACAACATACTTTTAGATGGATGGTCGGTAGTTTATAAGCTAAAATTTCCAATCTTAATACAGATATTTTTTTTCCTTTCATGTTCCAGAAAGGGTTTTTGGACAGTGACAGTGTCTGGATTGAGGGAAACATGGGCTGGACTTTTTATTGCTCTAGAAACTGAAAAATTACATTTAAAGTATATCTTGGAATGTAGGTTTAAACCTCTTGTCTTCCTCTTCATTTAGTGGGCCTACTCAAGTGGCTCTCATTTAAAATCAGACTGGACCTCCCATGAAGGAGCTGAGGAGTGGAGGAAAGGTTGATTTGGAATTCAACAGTTCCCCCATTCTTTCATTCTATGGCTCCCCGCAAAAGTAATGGAAATAAAAATATACTGCTCAAAAAAATAAAGGAACACTAAAATAACACATCCTAGATCTGAATGAAAGAAATAGTTATTAAATACTTTGTTCTTTACATAGTTGAATGTGTTGACAACAAAATCACACAAAAATTATCAATGGAAATCAAATTTATTAACCCATGGAGGTCTGGATTTGGAGTCACACTCAAAATTAAAGTGGAAAAACGCACTACAGGCTGATCCAACTTTGATGTAATGTCCTTAAAACAAGTCAAAATGAGGCTCAGTCGTATGTGTGGCCTCTATGTGCCTGTATGACCTCCCTACAACGCCTGGGCATGCTCCTGATGAGGTGGCGGATGGTCTCCTGAGGGATCCCCTCCCAGACCTGGACTAAAGCATCCACCAACTCCTGGACAGTCTGTGGTGCAACGTGGCATTGGTGGATGGAGCGAGACATGATGTCCCAGATGTGCTCAATTGGATTCAGGTCTGGGGAACGGGTGGGCCAGTCCATAGCATCAATGCCTTCATCTTGCAGAAACTGCTGACACACTCCAGCCACATGAGGTCTAGCATTGCCTTGCATTAGGAGGAACCCAGGGCCAACCGCACCAGCATATGGTCTCACAAGGGGTCTGAGGATCTCATCTCTGTACCTAATGGCAGTCAGGCTACCTCTGGCGAGCACATGGAGGGCAGTGCGCCCCCCCAAAGAAATGCCACCCCACACCATTACTGACCCACTGCCAAACCGGTCATGCTGGAGGATGTTGCAGGCAGCAGAACATTCTCCACGGCGTCTCCAGACTCTGTCATGTCTGACACATGTGCTCAGTGTGAACCTGCTTTCATCTGTGAAGAGCACAGGGCGCCAGTGGCGAATTTGCCAATCTTGGTGTTCTCTGGCAAATGCCAAACGTCCTGCATGGTGTTTGGCTGTCAGCACAATCCCCACCTGTGGATGTCGGCCATCCTGGATGAGATGCACTACCTGAGCCACTTGTGTGGGTTGTAGACTCCGTCTCATGCTACCACCAGAGTGAAAGCACCGCCAGCATTCAAAAGTGACCAAAACATCAGCCAGAAAGCATGGGAACTGAGAAGTGGCCTGTGGTCACCACCTGCAGAACCACTCCTTTATTGGGGGTGTCTTGCTAATTGCCTATAATTTCCAACTGTTGTTTCCATTTGCACAACAGCATGTGAAATTGATTGTCAATCAGTGTTGCTTCCTAAGTGGACTGTTTTATTTCACAGAAGTATGATTGACTTGGAGTTACATTGTGTTGTTTAAGTGTTCCCTTTAATTTTTTTGAGCAGTGTACTTTACTTGGGAGGAAACATCAGTAGTGTCACCACAGATATTCAACAAGGCCTGGTTACTTATGAATTATGTATCCCTATTCAGATTTTAGTGCATCTGAGACCCTCAGTGCAATGCCAAATCTGTTATTGGGCACACTGCTAACAGTGTTGTCCTCCACCACATGGACTGGCATATACTTCTGAGCCCTGGAAACTGGCACTCAATAAAAACTTAGGATATGTACCAAACTGGCCTTGCCAAATGAGGGAACAGTACCTGGTACGCAATGTTTCTATCCTTAATTGTCAGAGGAGTTCCCTAATCAAAAACATCTTGAGTACTCTCAGACAGAGGTGTAGCCACTGATATTGCATGAAAAGTGGGTCCAATCTAGCAGCAGACGAACAATTTAGACTGAGATGACATGACTGCTCATGTCCTTGGGACAGAAAAATGAATCATATCTAAGGGAAATGTTATGTGTGTCTTCAAATAAAGGGGCTGTGATGTCTGACAAATCATGTCTGTGATGTCTGATTGATATATTAAAAAAGTTTAACAGTTATGGTAGTGTTGGAAAAAAGGAACATAAAGGAACTTTCTGAGTAGCATTAGTTTTCATTTGGTTGACCACAACCTGACATTATCCTTGAATACCAGTAAAACATCAAGGCATTTCTGTAAAATTCAGTATTTATTACATTTTGAAGTGGCACATCCTTTTTTCTCCTGAGACAGAAAAGGGGAATGTTTCATCAAAGCGATGTGTGAAAATTTTCACCCTCATGCTGCAAAATCCATTTCAGGATTTTTTTTTTTTTTGTTACATTTGTTTCCTTTAAAACATTCCATTAATTTTACAATGAAAGTTTTGATTGCATTATTACATACAGACTGACTCTATTCTACATTAATATAAGCATGAATTAGGTGGGTGGTAAGTGAGTTTATCTTGACTGTTTATTGTCCACGATGTGTCCATGATGTGTCCACTCACTGCCCATGAAACCATTTGAGACAGATGAACTACAGGAACTGGTAATTGGTAATTTTTTTCTTGCGAGCTCCGTGCAGCCACTCGATGAGATTCCTCAAACAAAATATAAATCTCTGTTGAGAAACGCTCTCAAACATTTGGCAGATATTAGCCAACATTTCAGATTTTTCTGTAAATAAGCCACAGAATAGTAAAGCGGTTAATAATCATTGCTAACAAAACTCAAATAGCAAAGAACATAGAGAACTATGTAAAACCAAGATAGCTACAACACATAGCCATCTTATTTAATTAAGCGGTCTCATGAATGTTGCACATGATGTTGTCCCACATTTTAAAATGTTACAATTACCTCATACAGAAAAATCATGTTGCCATTCAGTTCGCTTTTCTAGAAACCACAACAGGTTGGTCATGCTGCTATCTCATATGCTAGCTAACAATCTAACACAACTCTTGTATCTTAAAGTGATATTGACATAGAATCTACAGAATATTTTTTCTTGTATTACATTTCCTAAAAAAAAAACAGCAAGGGACAAATATCAAATCCAAAAAGAGGCATTGATAAACTGAAGATGGAAAAATATGGTTCTTGGTCTTTTGGATTTGGAAGGTGTCAACTTTCAAAGAGTTTTCAATTCCCCTGATCTCACTGGCTGCTCAAGCAAGTAGAAGAACAGAATGCATAGAATGACTTTAATTTTGATATGTTTACTATCTAATTTTGATTATGAGCCTAGGGAGCTGAACTTTGGCACAATATCCTTTTCAGATAACATATGAGAAAGAAGGAAAGCGCCTCCTTGTCAGTACAAGCCATTTCATTATTTACAGCTGGATGAAACACATTTTGAAAATGATACGCAATTTCAGCATCTGGGGCTATTTAGCTAATGCTCTGGATACTGTCCAGCATTAATCCCTCACCAATCACAGGCTTGATTATACAAGCTATAAAAAAGGGAATTAATGAAACGCGTCCTCACAGTTCCCGCACTTTGAAAAACGCTCAGCATGTACAGCAGGTGTTTGATTTGTTTTCATATCAGGTCACCATCTGAGAAAAATCAGGTGTCTAGTCTTGTTACATGAAGTGAGACTGCGCACACTTGGACTGAGTGGAATTGTACAAGCAAAGCCAGTAGATTCCATTGGGTGGAACGTTTTGCAGTTCATCAGAGAAGCAGTTTCCAGAGCACCTTTGTAATATACATTAAAAAGCTATGTACTAAGTGATTTTTTTTATTTATACAGTTACTTGAATAAAAACTGAGTTGACCAAAAATGAAAAATCTAATATAGCCTCAAACCATCATAATCAGCTACAGACATTGTGAGAAGCCTAACAGAAGCAGTCATATTTTCTCCTGCTATTGGATTAACTTTAGACATCTTTCAGCACGCCAGAGCTCCTGCTGAGCAGCACATGTCCTTCCTGTTGACTAAACACAGGAATGAAATCTTCTGCAAACAGACTGAGGCACACACAGATGATGAGTCTTTCAGCCAGGACAGGCCACAGCAAACACGTATGTTCATTGCTGTATTGTATACAACATATAGGAAGATGTATAAACAGGAAAAAGCCTATGAATGATGTTGATGGAAATAACTGCATTCTATTTCTCCTCTGACACAAGGTCCAGCTCCTAACTTAACACCTTCATATTTAATGAACGCTACTTTCTATCCTCCCTCATTTATTGTACCAATATGTCAGACAGAAATGAAGGAACAGCCCTCAGTTACAAGAAGGTTGCAGATTAATTTTGCCATACCCTGTTCATGAAAACACTGTAGAAACTGACATTTGAAAAATAAAATGTGAGCTATGAAATTCACTGAAATGTGGGGGTCGGCTGAGCAAATGAATAATGATCACTGAAATTTTATGCAACTTTTATTTAAACCTGAAATAATTCAGGCAGAATGGATGTTGCAACACTTGGCTGATATTTTGGCTTTGCATGAGGTAGACTCAGCTGGTTACATTGGAATATGACACAAAGTGCCTCATGATTCATTTTATTCAATTCATTTTATTCTGGTTTATGTATTTATGACTGGTTTGTAAATATATTATGATAGCTTGCTTAGTAAAGTAAGATACAAAATTTTGTTTTTGCTGTACAGAAGGTGTGTCCTCCCTTGTAAATGACAGGAGTGATCAGGGTAGCTCAGTCTGAGTTCCTCAGCCATGGCCTGCCACACATAAGACATTTCTGACCTCCGGGAAATCAAGGCAAAATGCAAGTGTTAGCATTGTTAACTTGGAGTTTGAGGTTTTACAGGCCTGCAATAAATGATGTAAAAGACAGCCCACACTGTGCCAGGCAAAGTGTTACTGAACGGTAAAATCCCATAACTTCCAGGCACCCTCAGTAAAGACGACAACACTCTCTCCAAGCTGCTGATGTTCTGCAGAACTCTTAAAGCAGAGTTCATCTCTGATGTGAAAATTTGTGACAAACAACTGTATAATTAATTATTTTCATACCTTTTACAAAAATATATTATTCGGGTCAAAGTGGAGGGGATCAGAAAAATAGCACCTAGAGATAGGAGCTTGTATTGTACCAACAATATGTTCCAAAAATTATTGTTGTTTCACTGACTAGGGTACATGTGTTTATTGAGTTTGCTATGAACTGATTTGAGATCAGTGTTGAGAGACCTTTGTTTAT
This sequence comes from Albula goreensis, assembly GCA_022829145.1. NCBI lineage: Eukaryota > Metazoa > Chordata > Actinopteri > Albuliformes > Albulidae > Albula > Albula goreensis. Next base: position 13,820,850 of record CM040754.1, on the reverse strand, counting down.
GCAAGTCATTTCAAATGCTTCATATTTACTGTAATACCATGCTTTTGTGGTTCATAGCCCTAAGGGTTTTAATCCTGTTAAAACATAAGAGAATAAACATCACAGTGCTTAAATCAACAAACTGCAGTCACAAGAGAACAGTGAACAATCCTGACTTTGGCAAAGTTTTCATCCTGGCCATGCATCTCGGAATGATCTGAGGCACATAACTAAAACAGGGAAATACAAAGCACACAATGTGGTATGACTTATTAGAACTGTAGTGATCTGTCATCAATTGTTATGGTAAATAATTTGTTGCATCATACTGTTGAGAGATATCCAGATGTAAGGCATACAGGAAGAGACAGACCTGAACAGGACATTGTAGACTTGAATTTGTGCTGTGAACAGTAGGACATGCATGCAGTCATGTAACTGTAAACACAGCAGAGAAATAACCTTACGTATTTAAAAATACTGTAATGCTGTGTAGCAGCCTGTTTAAAAGAATACAGTTCACTGGAAAAAACCCTTTATTCAACCTTTATATCATATTACCCTTAAATAAATAAATAAATGTATGGATGGATGGATGGATGGATGGAATGAATGAATGAATGAATGAATGAATGAATGAATGAATGAATGAATGAATGAATGAATGAATGAAAACCTCCTGGAGGAGCATCATAAAGCCCTGTCCACATAATTCAAATCCTTATTTACAGCACTGGAAACAAGACTGGATCATATTCACTCCACAGTGGCAGACCATGCCCAGAAAACTGCTGCACTCAAACCCAGCACCAGCCAGCAGGATGAACGCTTATTAACTTTAGAAGCAACTTATACCACCCTAGCACCCTAGTACCACCCTTAGTTGCTAGCTAAAATCTCTGACCTCAAGTCCCTCGACAACATCAGAATCATCAGTTTACCATAGTCTATCGGCCCACAACTCTCTTCAAGGTGTTGCTCAGAGATTTTAGGCGACAATGCTCTTCTGTCTCCACCTGAACTGAACATTGCTCACAGAGCACTCACTGCTAAACCCAGGCCCGGGGAGACAGCCAGCGGCCATCGTTCATGTGCACTGTTACCAAAGGACAAGATCATCTGGGAGGCACAAGCAAGGAGAGGTAAGCTGCAGTACCGAGGCAACTCCATCGCTGTATATGAACTATAAATCCTGGCAGACCTGTACAATCTGGGCCTTAAGCCATCCCTGCTATTTCCCGCTAGACCAACCATGACAACAAAGGAGGGTGCTAAGAAAATATTTTCCTCAGTAGCAGAGGCCGGACACTACATATAGCTGTAAGCTGGATCTTGGGATCATTCCTCTCATATTTTAAAAAGCCTGATGTTGTGGTTGAGCCATAGACTTGTGTTGTCCTGGCCCTTGACTTCCAACTCCTACTACAGCCCAAAATACAGCCAGGTACACTATAATTTATTACTTCTGTCTCAGCACTAATTCAACTACATAAATTACTATTATTATTATTCTTTCTTTCTTTAGATGTATTATTTACCCACTTATCAATGAACAGCCAGTTGGAACAGGGATGGCGGGATGGGGTGGGCATTGGCACAGGGGATTTGGGAGGGAAACACTCCCTGTACTAGGTGGGCAGGGGGGTTGGGGGTGTGTAGAGGGATCTGTAAATAATACAAATGTTACAAGACTATTTTACTGTATTGTCCTTTAAAACCAATAAAAAGAATTTGGAAAGAAATGGTAAGGCAAAGATTGAAACACCATGATATGAGGCTTTCAGGACAAGTGTCACACCTCCATGAGCCACCCAGAGACCTACGTTTAGCTGCCTGCCAGCTCGTATGGTGACATCTGTGCCACTTTTTACGGCTCCTCCTACAGTCCCCTGCAGACATATTCTTAAGAATACAACACTCATCACAGGTTATGAGCCCTTGCCCTTGGTACTCAGGCAGGTGTGACTTAAAGATCTTGATTGGATATATGCTAAGAATGGCACTGCTTTTTATCATGGAACAGGAACGTGCTGATAAAGAGGTGATGACAGAACTGCTTTTCCTGAGACTGGGAAGCTGTCATCACCTCCAGTAAGGCTGACCATACATCAATCCAACTGCACTGGCAAAGGCAAGGTTGGAAGGAAGGGCACCAAGAGAACACCGTCTACCAGAAGCAAAAGCTTTACTTGCAAAACAGAATGCATGTTTTACTTTAACAGCTGAATAACTTTAAATGTCTGTTTACTTTTCTTGTTCATACACTTTTGCTGGTGGATGGGTCTGGAAGACCTGCGATAACATTTTGAAATGTATCCCGTTTACTTTATATAGTTTATACAGAGACATAATAGAGGCAAACACTGTAGAAGAAACTTAACACATGCAATGGATTGGAACAGAGCCTTTTGGTTTGTGAGAATGTTTGGTTTGTTAAAGCTTGAATGACAAACAATAATTTCATTGTGAAAGATAATAACAGTTTCACAGGAAGTGGAGGAGTCACATCTGTAGCCACTTCCTGCTGAGTCTGTACAGGAGGGTTGTAGTAGCCCAGTGTAATGACATATTTCACATCAGGTGGGGAAAATGTCAGTACACTTCTCATGTAAATTGATGTTAGTGGTAACTAACAGGGTCTGCTCATAAGGTTCACCCTTAATGCTGTCATTTCATCTTTAGTGGTATGTGATGGAGACATGATATAGCAAAAATCTTGTTTATTCTCACAACAGATGCAAAAATGCAGACTTTCACCTATCCAGAGAATAGCCGTAAAGACTTGACATGAACAAACTGTACTTGTACTGTATTACATTGTACATGCCCTATGTAGTTATTGTTTCACTTTTTTTTACAATTAACAACATAAATCAATCTGCTAAAAGAAGCTAACTGTCAGCAGAAGGTATCTGCTGCACAACATATATCTGTGCAGCTGTTTCCTCTCATAAACTGTTTAACTTATCTAAGGTAACAAATCCCAGAGGGCAGGAGGACATATGGAGTATGACTGAAAAATTCTTTGCTCAAAATTAACTTACAATTTGTCAGCAGGCTTTGTTTATTTCATGTTGCGCTTCCAGACACCCCACCACACTCAATATTGCTTCTTGTGAGCCTTCAGCTTTGGTCAGGGTTTATGGCACATGTGTGGTAAACATAGTGGCTAAACATAGAGACGAATTTCACACTGCAGACTCAGCTTTCACCACCTCTACTGTAAAAGAACACCACTCCAAAGTGGGTTTGGCATATTCTACGATTAAAGCAACATCTTCAAAGCCAAAAGGGTTTTATACCAGGAAGTATCGTAGCAAGCTCCAGATCCAGTGCTGGCAAATGAGAGATAGCAGACAATGACAGCCAGACAAATCTTAGTCTACAGAGGGCACTGAGGACCTCTCAGAGAAACTTAAAGAATGGGTAGAGAGATTTTTGGGGTTCTGGTTTTAAAAACCCTGGTGTCAGGATAAGTGTATGGTGTCATTCCCAAACCTGTTTCTGAAAAGCAAAATGCTTTTAAAATGCTTGTTAAAACCTTAGAATGATTAATTTACCTCTAACAGAGTTTACTTGAGTCCAACAGGGACTAAATGTACTGTATTAGAGTTAAAACTACTCTTTCAGAGTTGATTTTACACAGAGCATTTTGCTGTGTGGGATACTTTAGACTCTATATTGTTACGGCTGGAAGTTCTGCCTTTCAGCTCAGGCCTGTAAGATGACATTTGAATGCATACTGTGTGTAGCCACATGCATATCAGCTTGCAATTATGCATTATTTACTCGCAACATGCCAATGGTGCAGTCACGGTCGGCTTTGCTCAATGAATAACTGGTGTAATACTAAACCCAGTGGTTATGTTCCTCGCTTGTAATATCCTTGACACAATTAATCTAGATCATCAAGGGGAACGTGGCTATTATCACCTAGTTAAGTCAATTACCTGTTCCACTTACATGATATATTAAGTGTATTGTGGGAGGAAAAATGAACAGTTTGGATCATTTGACAGTAACATGGATTTTTACTTTATTTTTTTACCACTAAAATGACACAGTACTGCCCAGTACAATACACCTTGATTATAGTATAAGCTTGTTTATTCTGTATGGATAATGGATGTGTTTCTCACATTTTATTTAAGGAACTTAGAAAATGATTGCTCTGGGAATTTTTTAGGCAGCTCAACATTTTGGGTTTCTTGAGTGTAAAAATAGATGGCTGTAACAACAAATTCAAATGAAGGGTTTAGTCTAGATTGAGATGCCCATTACATGATGCAAACCTGTGGTCTCACATGAGGAAATGATAAATAAACATTCATTCAACTGAAAGCCCTAATTTCAAAGCAGAATGTAGTTTGGGACCTTCTCTCCATTGCATCTCCACTCTAGGCAGGTGTCCTTAGCAATGGCTTTTCTCTAGAAGCTACAGATTAATAGCCATGACCTTTAATCTCTATGTGCCTGTGTTTACACGTACATGTAGGCCAGAGTCCTGTGCAGAAATGAGCAAGCCCTCTGTACTTACTATCCCCAGTACCTCCAACACCCATCTCTTCATTCTGCACTATGCAATGAACTCAAGCCAGACGCTGAACTAGAATTCTAAATGAATACCAACAAGCCCTGTGATGTTTTAACGTTTATGGAATTTCACTGCAAGACAGAAGATGTGCTACAGGTGGTTTCTATCCTCCTCAAGATAAATACTGAAGAAGGAAAACCATATATCTACCCTAAACATGCATTATAATATTTCCAGCGTGGACTTGTGAAATTCAGCTTGAGCAAGGACAGTTAGAACCGACCTAAGCAGAGGCCCTCAAGCTGAGCAGACAGCAGGGGAGATGGAGACAGAATGAAGCACAACAGGGCCTGCTGAGGCTCAATATTTCAGCTGAAGACAGAGACTTGAATTAGAAAGGTTTTTGTTATGATTTTCTTTATTGTAGATGGAGAAACAACAGAGAAGCCCATAAGCTAAATTCCCATCACACAGCTGAATCCCTATTACTTCAGATTTGTGCTACTTTCCACACATGTACACTTTTGGAAAATGTAATTCCTCATATGATATTAGATTGATCCCAATCTCAAATTCTCCTTTCTGCACTTTTCTCAGTCCTAAATGTGTGTATGTCTGTGCATGTATATTGTGGAAATGGCAATTAAATCAGAAAAAAAGTTTTTGAATTCAATCCATATTTTTCATTTTGACTGACCATTAAATAAAAGTGTTAGATTCTTTAAATGCAAAAACAGTTCAGCATGTTAAATTGTGTTTATAAAGAAAAGCATGAACATTTGTTTTGAATTCTGTGCCAAATTGTGAACCAAAGTACAACTTATGATCAAACCCAGACCAGCATTTCCAGTGTCAATAGCATTGCATAGAATCCTTTCTTTGTGGCATGAAATGTGAATTTTTCTGTGTTGAAAAGTAATTCTTCAACTTTACCATTGGATAAGAGCAAAGCAAAACTGGAAAGGCTGTAATTTTTGCCTGTCCATGAGGAATCTTATGAATGATCATGTCTGTGTGGAGTTTTCGCACTCAGTTCTCCTCAGAATTGGAGCTCAGATGATCATGACTAGATCAGTGTGTGGATCGGATGTTAAAGTAAGGGTAGCTCTTGTCTAATAAGCTCTAGGAAGAAGGAAGGGTGAGTGAAATTAGCAGTTAGCTAAACTGTGAAGTTAAGGCATTTAAAGGTTATCGAAAAACAATCTGGCAATGCTCACTTGAGAGATGATCATTGCTTGTATCCATTTTCCGTTTCAGAACTACAATTGCTTACATTCAACATTTCTCAGAAAATGAAATGTAAACCTCTGGTTACTGTTGAGTTCCTCTACAGCTGGGTTGGTTTCTCAAGCACTGCTTCTCATCTGAGGCACAAATGATCAGCAGCTGTGGAGCACAATCACATACATACACACATACATAAATGCATACATACAGTCCTGCACACACATGCATGCACACACGATCACATACATTCACTCATGGTGGGTAATATCCCACCTGATAATATCCTACCATTAAAAATATATTTATTTATACATTACATCTCCTCATCTGGATTTTAGAACTGTTCAGTAATATTTACCATATGAGATATTGCAGTAGCCTTTCTCCTGCCGACAATGAAAATGTTTAGGTTTTATGGTTTCCTTTGTTTTGTTTTGTGCATGTTGTTGTTATGCTAGCTGTAATGCTGAATTGTTTTCTTGAAAAGAGTAACTTCAGACAAGGCCATTAAAAGTTTTAATTGCTCTATGGTTATCTGATAAATCATATGTAATATGTTTATCTACAGGCTAACTAGAGTTTTGATCAACATATAATTTTGTTTTCTAATAGAATTTAAAATGAATAAAACCATAGATTCTGGTACACCACATAATACCTGGAAAAATATTATTGCATATCATAACATTGTTGTAGATATCAGTTTATATCAGGTAACTGTGGTTACAATTCTCATGGTGTATGATTAAAACCACAAAAAAAATCCAGCATTACATACACACTGACCTACAAAACTGTTTCATGTCCTGCCAATATGTGCTGGGAAAGTAACTCCTGGAATGATTGAGCTGGTTCAGCTTTGAATCTGGTTTTCAGCAATACTGCTCCCAAATGCAAACAGACCTTTTCCAGGTTTCAAATATGGTTGTATTTAGTCTGGTCAGTTTGGTTCATCCAAGCCCTCACTGAAAGAGCAGATCAGCATCAAATTTAACAGCGTACAGAGCAGACATCAAAAAGGTGAGGGAAGTTAAGGTGGAATTAGAGAAGCCTTTTCTCAAGTGGAGCTCAGCTCAGCAGGACTATGTATTAAAATGTTTTTGTTTTCTTTCTGGTGTCATTCAAAATGATTCCATCAGCTTTAAGTCACTGGGGAAATTCAAAAGCCTTTGAACTGTATCTTAAAACAAGCAGAGAGTTATTGTACTGGTAATTTGTGTTTTATGCTTTCTTAAAATCCTAATGACAATGTAATACATGTACTAGGACAATATATGTACTAGGAAACATACTAAATAAATCTCACAGCAATTTTCAAATATATTTCAACACACGAAAACTGCAGTTATTTGAATACTTGTCCATATGTTATAGATATATCTAAATTATCTCTATTGCATGTTTTCAATATATTTCATTTCTGTTGTAGAAGTTTCTTGGAGACTTGGAGATTGTGCAGTACCCTTGATAAATGAAGTGGTCCTGCCAAAAAGCAGTTAACACTTCTGAAGCCATGTTTATGTCAAGGCATTATATAATTTCCTTTAGAATGAAATAGGGGAAGGAAAACTGACAGGGATTTAAAGCTGTTCTCCATGACACCTTTTTTCTTCAACAATGTTCTCTATTTCCGCTCATTTTTACATATGCTCACATACAGTCTGTGTACAGTGAGGAAACACTCTCCATGCCGCACAGGCAGCTCTGTTTAACAGAAGGGTGTCAAACCCATTTACAGTGCTAAAGGCCCAAGGCAAAACCATGCAAGTTTCTGTTTGTATTCTATCACATGGGATACAAGTTTCCATGTATCCCACGTGAGATAATTGGGATGTAAATATACAGCACTTAAGACTTTGAACAGTGAAATATCACTTCAACTGCGATGATCAAGAGGAATGAGTGAAGGAGCACCCCTGCCTGAATCCTGTTATTAAAAAGTGTGTTTCTGTCCTGATACAGCACATTATAAAGTCCAGTGTTGTAGTAGGACCCCAGAACTTTAAAAAAAAAAATCTTTGAAATCTTGGGATGACTCTCTGAGAAAGGTATGGTTCTAACTGGGCATGTGCATAAATTCAAGCTTCTAAAACTAAATACTCTCACAATCTAAAACTCTCACAGCAATGTTGGAAATGGCAAGGTCAGATAACCAAGGAACCAGCCACATAAGAGGTTGTCATCCAATAAACAATAATCTTTGCTGAGACTGGTTTAACTTCTGTGGCATAATCTTATTAATTAGTTGTGCTGTGTCATTCACTGCCTGCACAGTAAGTGACTGTTACAGACTGATAACCCACCATCCTGTGTGTGTGTGTGTGTGTGTGTGTGTGTGTGTGTGTGTGTGTGTGTGTGTGTGTGTGTGTGTGTGTGTGTGTGTGTGTGTGTGTGTGTGTGTGTGTGTGTGTTTTTCCAGAATCACAGCAATGAAGACAGCCATATGGCATCCCAGTAGTCAAGGGAAAGACTCAAAATTCTCAAATTTGTTTCCATCAGACACAGAATGCTTTTGTACAATACAATGACCCCCCCCCCAAAAAAAAAAAACAAAGACACAAAGGACATGCCCCCAGTAGGTACAAGCAAGGCAATAACTACAATAATGGAAAATAAAGAAAAACACACTCTGTTTTGCTTCATGTTTTTTTCTTAAGTGCACCTTAATTTCATTTTAATTTCATTCCCTAATACAGGCAAAGAGAAAGTATCTGCCAAAACTGTTCAGCTGAGTAATGTGATATTCTCAGTTACTAGCTGGTATAAACGTTTTTTTAGGTTTTTACAGCAAACCTGGTTGATAGTAATCTACATTTTGACTATTTTCTTCCAATTCCAATCATAATGATTGCTAGTAATTGAGAAAGGGATGTACTGTTTAAATGAGTGAAGAAGTAATGTCTTGGTCACCGATATCAAAGACGCAAACAAGTAATTTGTGTTATTAGTATTGCAGTCAAGAAAAGATGGAGTAGCACCAAACTAACTTGGAGTTTATAAGAACTTGGGAGCATGGGATTTACTCATGGGCAGCAGCCTGCAGTTGGAGATAGTGAGGGAACTGAAGACAGCTTTGTAAAGACAGCAGACGCTAATCACCAGACCAGCCAAGAAGGCAAACACGGCAAATGAGAGTGATTCATTCTTTGCTGAAATGACCATCTACGCAGTGTTTATTGCACGCCTTACTAACTAACTTCTGAATGACTGCATGAGGCAATCAGACTGCGCAGCAGCTGCTGCTGGGTGGGTATTTTGTGAACATCATGGCTGACATGTTCAAGCCAGCCATTAAGCCAAGTGTTTTTTTCCTTACTTATGTGTGCATAGAAAACACCCCTAACCCAACTTCCACAACACCACTCAATTCCATACTGAAAAATGTTGCTCAGACATGGGGGGACACATACATGCGAAGACATATAAAATTACCATAAAATTACATTTAAAATATGTACTGAATATTTATTTTGGGTGCTTAAAGGAAATTACCATCTCTCTATTTATCAATGCCCACAAGAGTGTACCACAGTTATTGTATCAGTGGAAAACATATAATATTGAATATTTGTCATTTAATTCACTCATTTATAAACTCATAGCAGCCTCACATTGCTTGGTCCTGGTATACAACAACCCAAACAAATGATATAACACTATGAAGGTGCCTATGGTTAATTCTACTCTTAAAAGGTGATAAAGAGCAGCAGGGTTTCTTCAGCAGAGAAAGGAAGAGAGAGCAAGGTTTGTGCTTGAATAAAGTCCAGATACTCAGAAATGACATTACCCTGAACAGACACTGAGGACCAAATAAAAGCCAACCTCAAAAGCATTCTTAAAATAATATCCTTGAATTCTCATGATTTAGGCAGTTGGGATTTCTTTATGATTTTAGGCATATGCTGAGGACTTTGTCATTTTTAATGTTGCATAGCATCCAGTAAAGCAGTATTGGAAGTTAGGCTTTTGTTGTTAATCACTCATCATATCCCCTTGTGCTCCACTTCCACTCTCCCTGAAAACTCCAAGCAAACATCAGCCATTACATTGTGCAGAGCAGGCTATTGTTCTTTACTGGCAGGCACTGCTGGAAAAGTATGATGAAGTATTGTCATGCTGTGCCAATTTCAGCATTAGAAAATTAAAACAATACAAAATTTCATTAGCTTCTTCTTTAATTGAAGGGTCTCCTCAAATGTTTTTTCTGTTCTTTTTTATGATTTTCCAAAAGACAGATGTTGTCTTCATAAGTCCATGTCAAAAAGAAAATGTGCTCCATTCAAGTAAATAAATTATGTGGTCAAAAACAGCTTGACATATATAATCTACTCTTCATCATGCCAAAGAGAATCTCACCATTGCCTGATTCATTCAACAACCTAGTATTACAAGAACTAAACGATCATGGATTATTCCATTGATATGACTAATTTCTATGATAAATTCATAGCATCATCAAAAATATTACAAATATTAATGTAATGCAAAAAATAACACTGTACAATGATGCACATATCTAAGCAGAGCATGTCAGCTCAGCCTGTGAGAAGTGTAGAGTTACAAGGCATGCAGGGATTCCACAGATACAGATTATTTTGTGAACTGAATGTATTCTGTACTGCTTTGTACTGTACCATACCTTTCCAGGCAGAGGGCTGGATAAACTCTTCAAAAGTGGTGGGAGAAAGAGGCCAGTGACATCTTCCTCATAGTATATCCCTGAGTGTGAGTGTTTGGATACCTGGGTGCTGGGTGGGGCGCTCTCTCTGGGACCTTTTCAGTCAATGAGCACTTTGTCAGCTGTGTTGTGTTTAAAATGCTGTAACACATGGACAAGCCAAGCCAGGGCTGCAAGCAGAGCCAGGTGTTTCCTTTCTGTAGCACTTCAGAGATTCAGATTTTAGCTGTGTGTGTGTGTGTGTGTGTGTGTGTGTGTGTGTGTGTGTGTGTGTGTGTGTGTGTGTGTGTGTGTGTGTGTGTGTGTGTGTGTGTGTGTGTGTGTGTGTGTGTGTGCATGAACCATGTTCATAATGAGTGAGTGAGTGAGTGAGTGAGTGAGTGAGTGAGTGAGTGAGTGAGTGAGTGAGTGAGTGAGTGAGTGAGTGAGTGAGTGAGTGCATAGTTCATTTGAACATTTCATCTAAATACATTACATCTCAAAGGCAATGTATTTCATCATTTACATTTGCTGAGCTGCAATAAGCCCTAAGATTGGGAGGGATGTACCTGATATAGGGTGAGAAGAAGTTTTTTTAAAGTTTCTTCTAGGGAAAGGGAAGTGATAAAGGAAGACATAGGATAGGCTTATTTAATTTATTTTGGCATGTGACTAATCAATGCAGATTACAAATGTGTTCCCTCTCTGTATGTGATGGTAGGAGAATGTCTGAAAGTAGAACCTTAGAGGCACCTGAGGAAGGACAGTGCTGGCGTTTTTAAAAAAAACAGGGGGAAGTTTTACTGTATGAAGAAAGGGTACATACAAAAATGATTAAGAAACTTGTATCTGTTTCTTAGGAGCCAGGCTGAATCCAAGAAGAACAACATTGTCTTTTCTCAGTCATAAAATTTCAGATTTGCATGTCAGAGTTGACACGAGTATGGTGAAGTAGAGGATATCCTGGCCAAAAGCAAAGCTTGTAAATTACATATTTGGAATACATATATATTTTTTGAAGCAGCTGTGCACAAAATGACAGAATACGTCCGTAAGTTTGTTTTAGGAATGTAGCCATAACAACAACCATTAAGCACTGCTTCAGCTAATCAGGTTAGTATATGGTCTTATTTAGGCTAGTATTGGAACATTAACATGCTTCAAACTGTAACTGATAAAACATACTACATTCAAACATTTTGCCAATGTAGCCCTTTCACACACTTTCAGGGCTACATTGGGTCCCTGGAAGTACATTCAACATTTCTTCAGTTCTATAACTGGTAACCATAGTCCAGTGAATTGATTAGATAATTTCCTCAACACGAACAAATTGAAATTAAAACCATATTAGTGTTTCTCTACTCTTTGTAAGTAAACAAAAGGGCTTAAATCACCAAAATGCTGGAATTCCCCTGAAAGACTTCAATTTTCATACATCATTTCAAGCATCCTTACCAAACACCCTAAAACACACACACACAGACACACATACACACACACACACACACATAACATGATGTCAGACATTGTATTCAGTACCGTATTCCACTGATCCCCCAGGGTAGATGCAATGTCGTAAGCCAGAAAATTGAGTTAACATGGTTTTGTCAAAAAAGATACACACATTCAAGCCAATGCTGGCAGTATAATTTCCTTTCTTCAACATTCTTTTGGAGATGTTTTCACACATTTCCATTCAGTTTGAAATCCCACTGTGATGGTGGAATGGACTGCCTTAACTGCGTTTGGTTCCAACTTGACTTGACCATTCAATCATTTAAGAATACAATAAAATTCAATAATAAGACATAACATTAAGCTGTATATTGTTCTTTGTGATCATGTCATCATCATGGGTGAAATTGTTTTTTAGGACAGTTTCCCAAAAAAGGAATACAATTCTATTTTGATTTATGAGTGTAAGAAAGAGCTGCAACCCATCACCACCACGCCCACCAAATAAAAAAATAAAAAATCTTAACTTCTGTTTGTCGAACGTCCAGGCAAACTGATTAAATTAATTTTGCATTGTAGTTTTATAGAATCATAGTGTAACTGTGAAGACATGGTACATTCATAGACATAACTGGTGATAATAAGATGGCTGAGTAGTTTAGATGAATGAAACCATATATCTGCCTTTAATTACTGAGACACTCATTGGATGGAATATAATTTTTATCAGATGCTGCCCGTTTGTATTTCTCAGTAAGATAATTCTTGGAATCAAAACAGTCACAGTTACATAAAAGCATTAAACAAGGGTGAACTGCTGCTAAACCCCTGCATGTTGCACCACAGATATTTCCTTTGACAGATATGAACGTCACATTTTTCAGATGTGCTCTCAGTTTTCAGTTTTCAGTGGCAATCAGCATGTGTTGTGTTTTATTACTAACTTTAACCCCGCAGTTATTAGTCTCAAACTCTTTTGTCCAACACAAATGGTATTAAAATTATCAGGAAATGAAAAACAGGCAGCTGTTCAGTAAGCGACAGCCTTCCCTTTTTTTGTGGTTGGGGGTGGCACCTGTTGTCACCATGCCAAAATTTAAAATTGTTCCACATAATCTCTGAAGCTAGCAATTAGCAAGTAGAATGCAATTTCCTTTTTACAGGATTTAATTTGCAAAATCAGCCACTCAGTAAACAACTGAGAATTAGGTCTGATTTCATCTGGCATTGATTTTAATATACTTGGCTCCAGAAATTTCAAACATTTTGTCCTTTGCTGAAATTTGAGAAATGCACTGCTTTGTGTGTATATTTACTGTATTTGTAAGTTCTTTCAAATAATTAAATTGCAGTGTGTATTCATTTCATAAACCAAACTTTGATTTGAGATTCATGAAAATGAAGTGAAAATATGCACTGACTCAGAAATTACTTAGTGGCAGGCTATAGTGTGTATTAGAGCAGTATTGAAAATAATACAAAGCCATGTGTATTATATTGCGGACCAAATAAGGTAACTTCCTTTTTGGAATGCACTGCTCTATAAACCCTGCTTATGCAATGTAAATTAATTTTGCTTGCTTTTTCATATTGCTTTTATATTGTTTACTTTGAATTCACTTTGCTCTGCACAGATGGAGGTTCTTGGTGTGCCTGGATTTTGTTTGGTGTGAAACTCTTTTCTACCAGTGTCTCTGTTTGGTTTTGGGGGTGTTATTTTGAAATGCACATCTATGATGCACATCTTTGTTACCTTGTGTTGAAGTCACAGGAACATCAGGGATGTTTTATTCATGAAGTGTCTCAGAGTAGAGGTGTTGACCTAGGATCAGTTTGCCTTTGCCTGTAATGTGTATGTTATATGGAAAAGAAGAAAGATTAACCAGGGATAGCCCTCCTGTTCTGAGATGCTTTATGAATACAGGCCTTGTTTGGCATTTTCCATAACCTTACTTTATCCATCCTGACATAAAAGGCAAAACTGATCTGTGTCACAGGACTTTACTTTCTGTTAGGAGGACAAAACTTGAATCTAACCAACAGCTGTGGACTGTTGTTTATGGCAGAATCAGATCAATAGATTGGACAGTGCCATGGACCACCCCAGGGACTTGGTAAGTAGAAGAATGTCTGGATCAGGCATAAGGTTTAATGATCAGTTTGCATTTCTTTATCCATGTCTTTTTACTCATATGCTTTTATTGTTGACTAAAATGTCTCTTAAGTTTAGTCATGTAATCATTGGTTTAATTCATTTGAAACAACATTTAAAATGAGGTTAGTTCTACCAAAAATAATTTGTCTGTGCTTAGTTATATTTTCAAATAGAGATATGATGTCAGATATGATGACCTGTAAAAGTATGTTATACTATACACACATTAAAACTTAATGAATGTTTCTCTGAAGAAAATAAGGATTAGGGTAACCTACAAGAGGAATGGAGAATACAAACTAGCTCCAATTAAAAGTGGATTTGTAATGTAACACTCCAGGTGCTTTTATTGAACGGTACAAACAAGAAGTTTTAGAGACAGAAAATGGAAACCGTTGAACTGTTAATTTCAAGATGAATTCTAATGTGAGGAGTAAGAAGGATTTGGAGAAATTAATCATAGAATTCAACATGTAATCTCACCAAACAGCAACATAAAGAAGGACTGTTTTCCACTTCTCACGTCTCATTCCTTTAAACAATCAGGTAGGAGACACCCTTGTATACCTTGGACAGGCCAATAGGGTTGAAGGTAACCATATCATAAGTTACTGGGGTTTTTTGCATGATTGACTAACCTGCCAAGGGTTTTATGTTTAATTATGCTGATAGAAACTTATACATACAGAAACACACATCCAAGAAATACACATGTGCACATATATATTTCAAAAATTATTAGAATGAAATTTCTCAATCCTGGCGGGCTCTGTGTGTGCTTGTTTTAGTTCCAGCTGGACCCAGTTCATTGGGTCTTATTGAATTTCAGCTGAGTACTGATCCATATGTTTCATAACCAGACATTTATCTGCTGAACTTTCACTATGAAGGTATTGTGCAGTTATGGATTTTGGTCTGCACCTAAAAATTTAAAAGCATAACACTATTAAATCGTATCAGGGTAGCGGCGGAAAATATACCCAAAGACACTTTGGAGAGATATCAAGACATATCAAAAATAGATATGCATTTTGAATAAAAATCCACACAGGTTTGAGGAAAACAGCAGTCAAGTCAATATGAAGATGTGTGAAGTGTCTTAAATTACATAATGGTCTGGCTCAGATCAGAGGGCAGTTTAGAGTGTGTTTATGCATCTACCCATCTGTCAGTTCATGCCATATTCCCACAGAACTGTCTCCTCTGCCGTGGAAAAGAAGCTTGGCCCTAAGGGCAGCACATTTTAAGGCACTGTTCTCAACAACTATTGTTTCTAGATTTCTTTGTTTGAGATGCTCAACCACAAACTAGCACTGGTTTTAAGTTAATTTGCGTAAATTATAGAAACTAGAACCACTATAACTTGTCTCAACAAAAACATGCTGACTGTTATAAAAGTCAGGTTACTCATATGTGCAAAACATATACTCTCAATACATTCCTCCAATCTGTCTGATACCAAGTTATGACTCATGTCACTATTATGATTCACTGAATCTAAATGAGCTTCCATAAATGTTTCCCTACATCCATTTATGTAACACACACACACAGGCTAAATTGGTGTGCATAAAAGTGTAGCTGAGATACATTCTACTTTCCATCACTGGTGATGAATCTGCTGATAGCCTGAACATCTTATTTGCTCAAGGTCAAAAACCTCCAAACTCATTGGACAGTACCTCATCCTCTACAGCAAGTCAATCATCCAAAACTGCAAACTGATATGAACCCCAACTGATCATGCATTTCATATGTTGAAGAGAAAATGTGGCACTAGCTCCTGGAACAAGCAGGAGCTGGACATGGCAGTACAGACCAGGCACAGCATCACCACAGAAGATACTCTGCAACTGCTGATGTCAATCACTGCACGCAAAGGATATGTGAGCAAGTACTGAACATGACTACTTTAATTTTTGTAACACTAATGTGTCTCAAACAAAATGGAACCCCAAAATTGTGTAAATTGTGCTATGTATGAAAAGTATTGTAGTTGTTTTTACTTGTTAAACCAAAATGGACAAAAACACCCTTTAGTAAAAGCTCAGAATATGTATTTGAGAATTGTTTGATCACAAATCTATAATTGTCAAGCACAGGGCAACATCAAGACAAAAAATCGTTGTCCTAAACATCATGGAGGGTATTGTGTATATATACAGTAAATGACACAAGCAACAAGGATCACTCAAATGGTACTGTTAGTCACTGACCCATGAAAAGCATTGAAGCAAATTGTCCTCCCCACACAAAAGCATTACACCATGCCGACTCACTCAGTGTGTGTAGCTCTTTCCATTCCGGAGTTAAGACAAATACATTCAGCAGCTATTGCATTGCTTCCTCACAAGAGTGGAGAAATTCCTTTTATTGATGGTAACAGTTTGGTAATAGCAGTCTGGAATCAGTTAACATCTGCTCTTAACTTTGATGCACATTTCTAACTTGTGTTTTAAGTCAAGGGTAAGGACCTTTTTCAAGTGTGGATTACATAAAACAGACACAATTACTTTAATTCTTCACAGCTCACACACTGAAAACACAACCCCTGTATGTGTGAGCTCTGAAAACTCCAGTGAATGCCTGTGGCCGAAGCTAATAGTAGCCTTTTAGGACATTGGTTGGCGGTGCATAGTGAAGGTTCACAGTGGCATTGCAAACTGGTTCCTCTTAACCCCAAATTATGATCTAAGCCAGGAGAGATCCAGTTTCTCATCAAGCTTTAGCAGATTCACATGTCCAGCTGGGTGTCTGTGTGTTCATCAGCCAATCACATTTTGACTTTGACATTCCTCTGGTGGCACAGGCAATTGTTCAAAGTACTTATTTTTTTTTAAAAAAAGTATTCTTGTGCTTTCAATTCAACATATTCATATGCACGCAGTTTTCTGGTACGGCCTAATGAATGTTTGTCTCAGTTGATAAATTCAAGAATGATCAGAGAATACTACAGTAAATGTAGCCAAGAGTAAATATAAAACACAAAAAGATTCACTCTGTCACTCCACACAGGAAGAAATAAGGGTTCCTATTTAGACAGAATGTATGTGGTGGGGGGAGGCTAGATAGCTCAGTCTAATCCACATCACGTTAATCCCTGAGAGACTGGGGCCCAAGGCCCAGCCCTGGCCCCGGCCCCAGCCCCAGCTCCAGCTCCAGCTCCCCCACCCCCCCCTGCTGCCTCACTGGACCTGTTCATCCCTGTGAGAGCCTTTATCAAAAACTTTCCATCTATAGCTTCAGTACAACATTTCATAATATCATTAATAAAGATGTCTCATACAAAAACAGCAATATATAAAAAAATATATTTTATTTTTGTATTCTAATTTTAAGACCAATGTGACCAAGTGAATGAAAATTTCTGAGGTTCTACTGTAGCTACATTTTATTATCTTGTCATTGGGATGACTGCCTGTGATGAAGTTTATGTTGCTGTGTATCCATATGACAGGTGGCACATATTGGCATCACAAATTGGCATGTTTTCAGTGATGTAGCAAGCAACAATCCACATTTTCATAAATGAAGACGCTAAATGTTTTCAATGGAGAGAAGCAGAATATAGCTGATTGGAAGACGCTGTACAGAATACTGTACAGAACTTCAGAAGCTACAGCACAGAAGCTCAGGAGGTCATGGAGATTACTCACTGGAGCATATCTGAAGAACATTCTCTGGTTGATTCCAATCAGTGACAGTCATCACCTAAGAGGACTTACTATTTGTCTGATTATTCATGGACCACTGCATAACATGCCCAGTATGTCTGAGAGAAACCACTTCCGCTCACAAGCATGCATGGAAAGGATTAAACCATACTTCAGAATGCAGTGCCATAGCTAAAAGATGAGGTTATGATGACTGGACTTACACCAAGATGAATAAATAAAAACAATGCTCTTGTTGCTTTGGGAGAATTCTCATATATTTGACTCACAATGTTGTTGTCCATGTCTGAGTTCCTTACAAACGTATTCCAGATGCTTTGAGCAGTCATTCCAAAGCCACGTCGGATCTGTGCAGTGCTGTGCAGCGCCTGCACAGAATCTGTCCAACACCGTGCTACAAAATCAAGCTTATTTTTGAGCTGTTTCAGATCTGACATAGGGGATACAACTTTTGCATTACAGGTAATGATGCAACTCTGTCATGGTAAATATTGAACAGAATCAAAAGACAATCATGGGGTATTCACAGCAAACTTGATGGGAATCAGGGAAAATTGGGAAAAAAGGCAGAGTCATCAAGTAAATTATTCATCAAATTTTGTGTGCAGCTACAGCAAATGAATTGAATAATGTGCAACTGCAGCAACAGAAAAACACTTCAACACAAGCCAGCTGATTGAAATTAGCCCTCTTTTTAAGTAATATAACTTTGCAGCCATTTTGATGTTCTCACAATGTTGTAAAATGAATGAATGTCTGCTCAGACTGAACAGCCTAACATATGCAACCTTAAGTATAAAATGAAAAATAAAGCAGAGTACCTGTTACCAAAAAGCTCATATTGTTCTTTTTCAGTCTGATTTAGTAAAACAGAAAATCTGATGCACTGACTCTGATGATGAAACTGATTCATTAAACCCCAGAGACAGGTCGGAAGAAATCCCAGAGACAAAAAACTTGACAAAATAACAGATGAAAGCAACGGTGAGTTATAAAGATTAGCTTTGAGTAAAATAAACAGAGGAAATAAGAAAAGTGAGACCAAAGAATAATTATGCCCAGTCATTGAGAAGTATTGTGATGTCCTGCAGATAAGCACAGACAGTTCTTATTTATTATTTATATGAAACATAGACAGGCAGCCTTATATACCATGCTGCTGTATCAGGTTGTGTTCAAGCATAATAACTCAGAGCCATATTTGGCGTTTTTGGAAATGATCAAGTTATAGATTCATATGAAACTGGACTGGCTGACAAGTCTCCTCAAAGGAATGGACCTCTCCTCAGTGGGTATTGACGTCTTGTGTTTTGTGTGTATGATACACCCAACCTTTTGTGCTGAGTGACCTGTGACATCAGCAGACACAAGCGCAACACCCTCTGAAGTGATCCAGGGTGGGACTGAAATGCGAGCATGCTTAATGAGAGCTCTCAAATTTTACCTGGCTGTCACACACACACACACACACACACAGCATCCTCCAAGCTCTCCTGGGGCTGCAAGAAAGAAAGTAGGCATTGTGTTGAGTTGATATGTTGACATAAGAAAGGGGGTCGAAATTATTTGTGACTAGTATTAGAGACACACATACAAATGACAACAAACTAGGGCCTAGATTCAATCCGTATCAGTCTTTAATTTGGATTCAATAAAATTCAAGCTCTACTTAGATGAGTTTGGTGAGTTTAGAAATCATCATAACAAATAAGTACATGTCCACTGTGTGCTGTGGAATATTGCAGTAAACCAAATATCTGCCAATTTTCTATTCACCAGAGTGAACTTTGTCCCCTTTTCAAAACCCTTTTCATTTCTCATTTGGGGAATGAATGGATGTAATAACAGGCCAACATGCTGATGTGTCCATCCAAAGGGACTATACAGGAATAAAAGAATTTCCTTAGAATCTTATTGTGATTTACACAATATTTATATTTAACAATTAGCCATTTCAGTATTTTAAATAGGCTGCGATTGAAAACATTTGTCCTTAACTTTGACAGTTTAAAAGTGCACATTTTTATCTTTTATGGGTTCAGAAATCATGAAATTTAACTCACCAAACTGTTCTTGTTGACAAAAAGTATCATGCTTGTTTAGCGTGTATTGTTACATAGTAAAAATAAATACTTATAATGCATTAGCTGTGCCTTTTATAGTATTTGTCAGTGGAGAATAGATTTGGCTTCAAAAATACATCATCTGGAATATTGTTCATTTTTGGGCTTCCCTGAAATGACAAAAATAAACAAACACATTGCTTTAATCAATTAGTGATTTCTAGACCCAGCAAGCGCAAACGAACAAACAGACCATCAAAAAAACCATCTATAAAACTAAGGCGGACCCTCAGGACTTAGGGAAAATCTGACTGTGTTGATTGGAGACATTCTGGGACCATTCAAGAAATTCTGTCATTTAAGAAATTCCTTCCAAGTAGTTTTTTTCCATGTGCCTAATTGAATTTAAATTGTGCACATGGCAAACCCATCAATTCAAGAACGTCCAAGAACTCTGTGTTAATTTTTATTTATTTGTTTGCCAGATGAGTTTATCCAGAGCTACTTACAGGGCTCCTAGATTCCCATATGTAATTCAGCTGGGCATTGACTGAAGAATTTTAGGTAAAAACATTGCTACAAACAAATATTTTGAACATTGTGCTGTTTCCAGTGAATGCCCATTGGCCACCTTTTTCATGGCTGGTGTGTAAACCATGGAACACATACAAAAGACACAACTTAGAGAGAAAAGCATTCCATGCAATTTTTGACTACAGTTTTGAGGACACTGAAGGATTTGAGGAAGGATTTGAGGACTAAAAGCAAAGTGTAAGCCCTGCGATGGGAGGTTTGAGTACTGGTTGCACCATTGAGCTTATGCGTGGTTGGCTAGAGGTCCATGGCAATCAACAACTAGCCCAGCCTCACGGAGGAATTATGGTAGGTATGCTGGCTAGCTCAGCTGGTCTCATTGCACTTAAGCAGTCATGCCTGATCAGGCTGGGTACTTTCAGATGTATGAATTGAGAATATTCTGTGACAACATGGGCAACATGCTGATTGATGGCATCTCAGCAGTATGTAAAGAAGCAGACGCTTATTGTCATGTTGTCATGATCTCCTGGCTTCCTTCTCTTGAAGTTGGCAGGTATAGTTGCTGTGGGAGATCAATTAGTTTGGTTGCAGTTTGAGTTGGGTAAAAAAGGGGAAAAATGGATAAATTAAAAAATTGACATACCTATGAGCCATGCTAGCCTATGACAGAATAGCTAAATGCTGAGTTGGAAATGAGTGGTATGTATGCAGTAGTGAATCACCCACTTGTGATGATAATGAGTGCTAATAAAGGACCACTGAAGAACATTTTATCACATACAGCTTTGGGTAACATCTCTAAACCCCAGTGAGAGAGAGTAAAGTGAAGAAGGTGAGAGTGCAGGCAGACACTAGGACCTGGGGGGCAGACACAAAGAGACTGCTCAAACAAACTTTCAGAGCAAAGAGTGGAAGAGTTTCGTGCAGGAGTGAATGGAAGAGGACCTGGCTTTCCATCCTGGAATAGGCATTACAGATAAGCCTGTGGACTATTGTGTGAGGTGGAATACTTTTCACTGTTTTGGGAATTTTATACCACTTCTGAGGATCTGAGGAGCAGGAGAAGAGCTGTAGAGGTAAGAGACTTCTCATCTATACCTGCTGTGTTTTATTCTCTCTCTTCTTTAAGACATGCCTGCTGTCCTTTGATACCAGGGAGCAAAAGCAAAAGCACTATCATTGAACGACTACCAGTTCTAAATCCTATGGTAAATCATCTGGTCTGGTCTACAAAAATACATAACTTTACGTAATTTTGTGGCAAAAACATGCTTAACCCCTGGGGCTGAATTCCTTTCTTCCCTGTGGAGAAAACCTTTAATATTCACTGACCCAAAGTGCAAACAACAGAGCACTGTATATTTCCAGGGTATACAATTTGTCTCCACTTGCCAAGTGGTAAGTGGATAATTAGTGCTTTCTGCAAGTGTCCGACACCCCTTTGGCTGAAGCTGACTGCAGGTATACAGAAGCAGCCATGGGGCTTCAGACTCTGATGGGAACTGCGCATTGCACACATAGACAGCCACCACCGCAAAAGTACCCCAGCCCCCTCACAGAGGAACCATACTCATCGGGTTACAGCTGCCCAAAGCCCTATTCCACTCTCCTCCTCCAAGCCCCACTCTGCACAACCGTGTATACACAACTCCTCCAATTACACAACTAGTGGTCCCACACACGGAGGAGGAATTCAGGGCATAGCACAGTTATCTTTTGCATCTGGAAGAGTGGGTGAGTCAGTGACTTCATGCAAGTGACTTATTTGGAGCTATCATCAGAAAATTCCAGATGATTTACTAAATGGAAATGAATCAACATGGGAAAATATTTATTTTATATTTGAATTATTACTCATTAAAACTATATCAAATAAAAGCCTTGGAGATGTAAATTGCCAGACAAGACTTCTCATTTTTCAAAGAAAACAGTCTGACAGGCTTGTTCTGGGTGTGTTGTCTGGCTTAATCTACAGGACAGATAACGGATTAAATGTAAACAATCATTGAACATAGACTTTTGTCTACTCAAACTTCTCAACATGTCCACAGCATGTCTTCCTAATTACAGGCAGCGAGAGGGACGCTGCCATCCTACCCCCACCTTTTCACCCCACCCCACCCCACCCCATGCAACCATGTACGTGATTATTTATGACCTGGATCCAGTTTCCCATTGAGTTTGAATTAAAGGTTTCTCATTGCTGAGGGTCTCTTTTGGAGGCTGGCATTGTAAAATCTCTCATGTGTAGCCACCCAGGGAAGGTAATGAGGCCCCTCAAGTGCTCATGAGGTGACAACCCACCTTACGCCTCCCAGATGTTCCACCACTGTACAATAGTTCTTTCTTTACCCAGACTCCAATTAATCCTCTCTTCAATATAACAAGCAGTGATGTGTTTGGAGGGAACCAATGAGGAGGCACATTGCTTTATTTTTTACGTCTAAATGCACTTATCTGTGACTGTCTTTGAAGCCATATTTGAGAAATGCATTGTGGCGAAAACTGACAATTTATACTTCTCATAGCTGACATTAAACTGGAATCAGTCCAGCATTGTAAAACCTATAAAATTTGTTTTGTATTCCAAAGCAGAAATACATATAGGACACATTGTGACAGGAAAGACAAAAACCCTCCTTTATTTTGGATATTTGGAAGGCTAAAACATATTTTAAATGTTATCTTTTAGTGGCTGAAGCTGGAATTCCAATTATTTTGGCTAATCTGTACAACAATTGATCACAGGATCTAAGATGTCATATTGATTTAATAAAATGCACAATGAGAACTGAGTGATGAGAAAAATTGAGAAAAGAGGCCAAAAGAGGCCCTTTGTGTTCCAAGACTTTTTAGGAAGCAAATCAGATGAGAGGTTATCAATATATAATTCAGTACAAGGCAACCTAATTGAAACACATTGTATTGAAACACAGGCAGTCTTCCTCATCCACAAGCTCTTCAGACACAGCTGTCATTAAACATTTCAGAAGCATATGGTGTTTATTTGGAGTTTCATAGTTCATTTGTGTGAATGCATGCAGTAGAGGCAGTGCTTCGTCTAAATCTCTGAATTGTTTTTTTATTGGTTGTGAACTTTTTTCATATAAACATTTCAAAAGTATTTACCATTCTTTATCCCATAAAAAGTTATTTAAACTCAGGCCTGGACTCCAGGCATGTTCATTCAATGACTTAATCATAAACAGTTGAGAAAGTGTTTGGGATCATAACTGGGTTTGACCGTAGGGTCATCCTCCGTCCACCTCTGACTTCATCCTGTTTTGTGTAGCACATCTGTCCTGAAGCAAATGCATCAGCATACATGTGTACCCTGCCTATGACAGCACACAACACAGGTAGTGTTTACTTCTTCTCTGCATGTTTCACTTGATCTATTTCTTCCCTGCACCAGCTGCTTGTGTTTTCATGAGAGAACCAATGTGATTTGTAGGAAATAAGAACTTACTGCTTAGTTTGTTGCAAAATTCTATCTAATGGAGTCCATGCCCATTTAAGAAATCAAATACGTAACAGTGAAGAATTCTGTCAATGTTTAGTGCTATTTCTTAAGGGTGAGGCAAAAGGACCACTCCAACATTGACATAATTTGTGTAGAATGTTGGCACTCCTATCCACATTTCATAGTGTTTGCATGGCAACCCCTCAATCCACATTCCAAGCAAAGGTTCCATAAAAATATTTGCATTCTATCTCTTAAAATCCATCTCCGATCTGGCTATTTAATCTAAAATTATAAGCAATATGCTTAAAATTATAAGCAATATGCTTATAATTTCTCAAAGTAGAATATGTGAACTTATTTTCCATTATAGCATGATGAGAATTATCGCATTGAGTGATACAGCTGTGCAGGTATTTTGAGCCAAAATTACATTTCAGCCAAATCAATAATTTTATTGACCTCTCAGTATGATTCCTTTAAACATTTTTTCCTTTTTTAATTGTAACTCCATAAGCTCATACACAATGCAATTCTTAAAATTATTACCTTCATAGGACGTCTTTAGTTTCTTCTCTTATATGTTTTCCTAGCTAAAATGCTTTCTTGAGATAAAGGCATTTGTTTGCTTTAAAGATTTCAGAGATGATATTTTACTACCTCAGATGTTATCCTGCCTCAGCTTTTAACCTCATCTGGCACTTCCACAGCACTTGTCTTGACATGAGGCATAATCCATGGCCTCTCTGTTATCCCGTTCTTCCGTTTTTCTTGTGGGTCCAATAAATTCTCTTCTTGGCTGATTTATTATCTACGTACAAACATTGTGATCTAAGAAACTCTCCCATACCTTTTGAGCCATTGTAATATCAATTGCTCAGTATTTCAGCATTACAACTATAAACATGTAAATAAAGAAAGAATCATAAGATTGATGGCACAGGTATTGACTGTAAGATGTGGCAACCATGCTGATTATTAGATTGCATTTTTCCATAGGATCATTACTGATTTATTTCTGTCTTTCTGTTTTTAATTGTATTTGTGCATCTTATTACTTATATTACTTATAATAATAATAATAATAATAATAATTACATTAAATACATTAATGATTACAATGATAATAACAGTTGGCACGAGTCAAGATGAAAGAATTTCCATATTCAACAATGGTGACTGGTGACTGGATTCTGTTAATTTGTCAACTGCTAATTCTGTTAACTCCATGTAAGAAAACAATGAAGCATCTTCAAAGACATCATTAGCCAAAGTTTGGAAAAATGGTTAAATGGAAGGAACAGGACACTATTTTCATTTTCTACTGTGTGCTAGTGTTTCCCTTAACCAAGCTGCAGTTGCTTAGCTGGAATAAATGCACAGCGTAAAGAATTGGAACCATATTGTGCAGGAGGATTTTAAATGATATAGAGAGCAAATATAAAAACCAGAGGAGAAGACACACATGTTGGAATGTGCCACACAATAAAAACAGTGCTCAGAAGTGAAGACCTTTCATCCAACATTATACTTGGCAATTCATCATGAAAGACAAAATTCTCCCCTGGGAACAGAAAAAAAACCTTAAGGTATGCATACAAATCTGAAGATAATATTGTTTAGTTTGGATTATAGATACAACATGGAGAGACAAGTGGCTGAAAATTGTCACCTAAGCCTGCAGGGGGAATTGGAGGCTTTTTAACCTGATTTTGCTGTCTGTTTCAAATCATCAAAAGCATATGGGCAGCAGGGATCATTTTAAAGTCTTGCTAATTGTCTCTCCATTGGGTGACATTTTTATGTGAGATGGGAATATGAATGGCAGAGAGTGCATAGTGGGGTCAGTAAACAGTAAAGGCAACATAAATGAGAATAACAGGTTAAAGGAATGGAAAGGACCTTCCACAGATGCAGAGGTAAACAGTCATGCTGGATTTCACTGTATCAACTAACCAAAGATACTATCACCATATGACTTAATTTTTCTTCATTGAACTTGAACAATGTGAATGCAACTCCTCCGCTGATGTGTGACTGAGCAGAGTTTTTTAAAGTACATTGTGTGCACTGTGTCATGTCAGTATTTCACATGGTAAAGTAATGACAGCATGGTTGAATTCACAGCTGTAAGGTCATACACATATTTAATTGTTGTGATAAAAGGTTCATTCAGGGCCGGTTTAGGAGGGCTAGAGCATTGGTCATTTTCATCAAATGTCCATAGGAGCAGTTACAATTCAAAATCATTTTTATCAACGAACAATAAGTGAAAATATTGCTTGGTTATCAAATCAAAGAGTGCTATTTTGTTAACATGGGCAATATATCTTGAATGAACTGCATAACAACCAAATGAAATTTGTAAAATGCAATCATCAAACAAGTCAGATACAGGCTATGACATATATCTAAACAGTATATAGTTTTGTTTTTTTATTTATCTATTATTTATCAAGACATGCATTACAGCATATCTTTTGCAGCTTCAAAAGCACAAAGGAAGACAACACCAAGAATCACGTAGGCAGTAAGGAAAAAGCATTGCATAATTTAATGGCACTTGGTTGGGCAATGCCATCTGCATTAACGGGAAGTGCTCCATACATCCCATAGCCAACTGTTAGGCCAGTTCATCTGGACATGAAGATCCCCAGCCTCAACTAACTCAGCTCCTACTGACGCATCACTGACAGCAGCTGCCATGAGTTATGATAATGTTACTTCTGAGTGTTTCACTGTTTCTGGACCTGCAACCTTTTTTTTTTTTTTTTGCTAGCCCTGGTTTATAGGCAGTTGAACTAGCTGAGCAATATTGAGTACAGAAAGTGCAACATCTTTTAAGATTGTTATACAACATTATTTTTTTTTACTCACTGCAAGTGAAAGTTGATGTATACCATTACATAAAATACATACATTTACAGATATCTTGCAAATGGATAGATTTGTAAGGCTTGTCCCACCATCTATTAAATGCTTACAATGCTTCTATATAAAGTACCATTAAATACCATTAAATGCATTGTTAGGGCATTAGCATGTTTTGTCACTGAGCCCAATAACTGAAAGTTTGTGTAATGCAAAATCTATAAACCATCCCTCGTAACTTGTCATGTTTAGTCTGAAAATATTTCATTTTAGTTATGATTTTCAC
This sequence comes from Albula goreensis, assembly GCA_022829145.1. Lineage (NCBI taxonomy): Eukaryota > Metazoa > Chordata > Actinopteri > Albuliformes > Albulidae > Albula > Albula goreensis. Next base: position 13,793,946 of record CM040754.1, on the reverse strand, counting down.
CAATTATGACATTTCACTTTTATCTGCAAATTCTTCACAAATCTTGATCACAATAGTTGTTTCAGATATACTGTATACTAATTCTGTATAATTGTCAAGTTTGGATATCTGAGATGAGATTAATTTAACTTGATCAATTTATTTGATGTCATTTCAAATAATCTTGATCACCTACTCTGACTGTCTTTAAGATCTCTGCCCAAAGGAACCCTTTAACATGATACTACATGACAAATTGTGCAGATATTGCTTCTTAATAAAATGAGGAGTATAGCTGCAATAGGTTGCACATGCCATTTTGTGGGAATTTATGTATTTACATTCCAAAAATTAGTGTGCAATTGCAACACTAACAGGGCAAGAATTCTGATTGTGAAAGGATCCAAAGCATTGTTATGCTAACCAGGACATCAATGACCATGGCAAACATGCTTTCTCACGACTAATGGAATTAGCTTTGCTGGTTTACAAGTACTTTTCAAGAGCTTAGCGTGTATCTTATTAACCTGGGTTTGCAGTGTTTCAAAGGCACGTGAGCCAAGATCCTGAATGCAAGGAGACAATGTGAAATGATAGAAGAGGAAACACGTTGTGCATCATCCCTGCTCATCAGCCTTATTTCACTTGGGGAAAGGTGATTACCTTTGATGTCATGAGAACAGAATTTAGGAGGTTTCTTGAGCCCAGGGATTCAGTTTCAATATTTAGAAGAGCCAAAGACAGTTGTATACAGTACCACAGGATGTAACGTAAATCTGCACATCTGCTGAGATGATTATCTGCTGCATACAGAACACCACAGACTGAGACACTGATACACCACACTGCACACAAAGCATGCTTTTCAGCTCTCACCTGATTTAAGAGCTCTCAGACCAATACATCAGATACTACAACATGATGCTGGTCACTTTGAATCTGATCATATTCTTAAATTATATCACGGAGCAGCAACAGCAGATATAGAACAATGCTTTTTCAGCATTGTTTTAGCTCATCCTATTATACATTGTGTTTCTAGAAATATTACATTTAGGAAATATTAAAATAACATAAAAATTACTATCTGAAAACAGTCTGTAAGGAATTTCATCCATAGTATAGAGAAGAGAACTTCAGAGCCTTCTGAATGTGCCTCATATTGAATTGCATTGATTTTTTTTTTCTTTCATGTCTAACCTTACTTTGAAGTTTAGCAGGGCCTCAAAACTGCATACTCCCTATGACTATAGGACAAGAAAAAAACAAAAGTACATTTTCTACAGACTAGACTCATTGGCATAAAGCAGCACATTCATCTGATTGGCTCTCTAATAGTACATTATCTGCCCAAGTATTCTTCAAAGAATTGTAGCAGGAATATATAAAAGGAACGTATGAAATTAAATATGAACTAACAACCTTTATTTTTCTCGAAATTCAATTTCTGATTTTACCTAAGTCAATTAACAATTAAAGCCCTTATATTTATTTGAATGTGAGGATGACAGAGTGAGGATTTGTTTTAATCTGTATCCAGTGCTATTATATAAAACACTAAGAAATAGTAAATAGAACTGTATATGCGTTTATAAAATATTAGGAGATCTTTCTTTGATGTGAAACATTCCATAGGCTATCATAGAATTGATTCTTAACACAAAACTACCTGTAATCTGAGTAATGAGTATGTTTTAACAATATTGGATAAAGTACCCGAAAGAAAGTTCATAGCTAGACAATAACAAGCCAGGTCCGTGAACGTTAAAGCGAATTTGTAAATGCTTAGCACGTCTTCATTTCCCTTTTTCCATTTTCTCACAGAATCACCCCAGGCTTGCGTTTGCTCTGAATCAGGGATGCCATTTCCAAAAAAACTCTATAAATCCTCGGCAATATTAACAAGATCATTGGACTCCAAACACTACGCTGTGCCATTACGCTGACGAGGATGGTCTGGTTCGCCAATCAGTATCCGTTAAAAAAATAAATATGGTTGCCTTTCCATTCTGCGGCAAACATGTTCTCGAAAGCTGCCCCTGTGTTTTTTAACATAATACCTAGGTCAGCCTGCTAACAATCAGCCGCTCACCGATTCTGTGCTGACAGGGCTGTACAACGTCCTGAATGGTAGCGATTAAAGGTGGGCCAATCGCCGCTTTCTATTTTCCGTACAGTCACCAGTTTTGTTTATGGAAGCGCGGCCATCCTCCTGACTTGTCTTCCCTGGTGTTGTGACATTGTGTGTGGACTCGTGAGATTCCTGGAATGTGCTCCTTTACAGCGCACATGCCTGACACGGTCCCTGGAGATTAATTCTTCTCTTGTTAAACATTAGCGTTTAAGTAATTAGGTTTTACAGCATCTTGTAGGGTAAACTCAATGTTTATGTATTATGCGTGATAATACACAGTAAGGTAATGCCAGACCCAACTTTCCTTTTTGTTTATTTAACTTAGTCATTATGCTTTATGGTTCTTGACTGTGACTTTATGACTATCTACAGTTTATTTATTTGATTTCAATATTTAAGTCATTATTAAAGTAGACAATAAATATTGCCAACCATGGTCATTTCTCACAATGAAAATTTAGTTTAGCATGTTTACCTTTGAAGGCTCACATCAAAGAAAGAAATACTTTATGAAATGCTTTTGTGCTTATCACACTGCGAGATGAGTTCTGTGATCCCAGATAACTACATACTGCAGATAAAAGCACTCTAGACACAAACATGATAATAAGTAAATATTATTGGTATTGTAACTCAGTTGGACCACAATTAGAAATACCACAACAATAGTCAACATCATCGCTGTCATTATTGTCGTGATGATCACCATAATGCAATACTGCGTGACATATCAAGGTGATCCACACTTTTGCCGCATGACTGTAATTAACAGCCATGAATACCAGGTCCGGAGTGAGCAGCTGGCTCAAACCTGAACTTATGTGCTACACCAGTTCAGTACTGTGCCAGCTGGATTTTGAGTGAAGGTCATATTTCTACATTATTAATTTTAGAGACACCCAATTATAGTAATGTGGCAATTGCCTGAACTAGCTGAAAACAACAAGTTGTTGAGGAAAAGGAAATTGTGTACTTCAGCTGCATGTTGCCTGTACAATGGCACAGATGAAGAGATGAAAGTTGGAATTAACAATCTTTGTTTTCTTTCTCATCTAAAATTAATGTTTGAGCTATGAATATTCTATTTGTATCATTCTATTCAGATATAACTTCAAAACGCATGTCAAACAGAACAAGTGTGGTTACTAAAGAATGGCAGTCAACATTTGCAGTATTGGGCATTTGTGGGTGAGGTTGTAATACTTTTGAGCAACAGGCCACGAGCCACTATTGATCAATAACTATTTCCCAAAGCCATCTCTTCTATCCAAACACACAAAGAACACAAACTAAAAGAAAACAGTTAATCAGTGATGTGGCGGCTGTTTGGCACCGAGGTAACTGAATGATGTGACTAAATTACACGAACTTTTAAAGGTTCAAGGGAGATGAAAACATTTGCTTGATGACTGACCTTTGAGTCACCTCTGTCACAATGACTACAATGTGATATAATTCTAGTAATAATAATAAAACTATTGATCAAATTCTCAGACAACATGTTTGCATTTAGGATGGATTTATTGAGATGCAGACAAATTATGATCTTGTGCTTGGAGTCCAAAGGGAGAGGAGTGGTGCCTGTTCTCATTGGTGAGGAGCAATCCCCCTGTAGGTATGTGGAAGAGTCTGGGAGAGTCTTGTGGAACTAAAGTGCAACAGTGCAGCTTTTCAGGCAGCCACTAATCTGAGTCCGTAGGTACAACTGTCGTGTAGGTCCTAACCATAAAATTTACACATGTTTGAATGCTTGAAAGCTGAGCACCACCACTATGAAAGTTGAAAGCTAATGTAATGTAAACAGAAATCTCTATTAGATTTTTTTAGCTTCCCTAGTGGAAATCATCCCATAGAATTACCAAGCATTACCTCAACAACCATCTCAAAACCTAAAACCACACTTCATTCAGGTTCTTCATGTAATTTCCCTAGAGTATACGGTGATTACATACGAATTACACCTGCTCAGTTTGTGGTAACACAGTAATTGCATTGTGTAGAAAATTGTGCAAATACTGTCCACTTATGATAACATAAATGAATGGACACATTGCTTTCATTCTTCCCTCTTGGGGAAATGAGTCATTGGTGTTCTTTTTGAAGTGGGACCAGTACCCACAGACAGTGAGCCTTTGTGTGTGTGTGTGTGTGTGCGTGCGTGCGTGCGTGCGTGCGTGCGTGCGTGCGTGCGTGCGTGCGTGCGTGCGTGCGTGTGTGTGTGTGTGTACAAGGTCTCTGTACTTTGTGTCACATGGTTTTCTGATTGCACTGTCTGGCAGCTACACCCTGATGGAAAAAGGCTGATGAAAAGGTCTGATCCATAGGTTTATCACACCATTTCATTATCTCCTTTTCTTACTCAGCAGCCCATCAGGGCCTAGGTAACACTCAAGCACATGTCTGTTTACAGGGTTCTGCTCATCTAAGAGGGCTGACACACAAAGCACAGGATGGCAGATCATAAAATGTGATGAAGACCAGACAAATTATTTTACCTTTGAATGTAGTTTGTCTTGAAGATTTGCATACTGAAAGTCAGACTCATCATTCCACTGGACAGAGAACTGACTAACACTTGTCACATTAAATATAATGTGTAATGACAATTTAAACGTTGTATGCAATGTGACAAAATTGCTTTGTTATCTTGCATACAGTGTCCAACTTATTAATTAAAATTTAGGAACCTTTAATAATGTGAAAATGTTTAAAAGTTTGCATTCTTAGTAAAGACGGCCTTGCAGTTTGACTGAATCTGACATCTAGCAACAAAAGTAATAACCTATAGGGAAGAAAAAAAAACAACCCAATACAGTTAAAAATACTTTATGACCACATAGAAAGCTCCAGGATTCTCTCTATTAGCTTGAAAAATAGATGGCATCTTCCAATTTGTTTGTGGTTTGCTCAGTCTATGTAAAATGACTTTGATCTATCCATTTCTTGCGGTGAGGCGTAGTCAACCAGACCTCCCATATTCTTATGAATATTTGCAATCGCAGTATCCAAACAAAATTCACACAAGACAATACAAAACAGATCTTCTGGAGGGGAAATGACGAGGATTAGGGCTCTGGATCCAACGCACTTTAAGATGATCACTAAGAATGTCCTGCAGGAAATGTGGATTTACACTGGAATCCAACACTGAAGCAGCCAAGAATGTAAAAATATTTCCATGAAAACAATAATGTATGATGAGACACACTTCAGCTATGTGCTAGTTCAAATACTTGTGTTAAGCCAGTTGTGTTTATGCATTTCAGGAGAAGTCACCTTAGATAAGGGTCACTGCCTAGATAATGTTGTAAAAATATAGAGCTTTGATAACAGTTTGGTTAAGATCCCAAAAAACATCAAGGTAACCTCAAAATAGACACTATAAAGGGTGCAGTTCTCATTCATTACTAAATAGATGCAGGCTTAAATGTTACGCTTGTTTGCAATATATCGATCAATTTTGATCAGTTTGTTCAGTACCCAGGACATGCAGGGACCAAGTCATTTAGGCATGTTTACAATAGGAGAGATTATAACCTTTATAATTATACATCTTAAAGTAATTAAAATCCCCCATAATCCTAGTACGCATAATCATTGAATCTTTAAATTGTATCTCTTTTTTGACATTTTTACTTACCAATTCTAATCCTTTTACCCTGTATTGTTGCAGTTGTATTAGGTGACCATGCTGATTAGAGTAAGAATCTGCCCACCTGCTAGAGGAGAACAGATGGAATTTATATTATAATTAGTTTTGAAATACTTTTTTGGCTGAAAAGTAACGTCTGGTTTATTGTAAGTTGTAACTTAAAGGGAAAATAATTGTAACTCTTACTGAGATTTATAAATACTTCCATATTTTAAATGGTATCATCATGAAAAACAGACCTCAAAAGAGTTTAGAAGAAGAGCATGTATTCTTTGTTGCACTTTTAAATGTATTTTGTGACACATTTGTATAATTTTGAGAACATTAGATCACTTTACAAGTGATTGTTTTTAATTTAGTAAAGCATAAGTATGTTCACTTGGTTGTGATGTTTTAAAAAAAAGAGAACTCTGTTAAAATACATAAAGGAAAGATAATGTATTGTGTCCTGTCCCTTTAATAAAACATAAACCAATAATGCCCTACAGGAAATGTAAGTTTGCACTAGAATCCCATTCAACTCCAACCATGTAAAATGTCCTCATGAAGACAATAATAATCATTGTCTTCATGGGGACATTTTACAATGAAGATGCACATAGGCAATGTGCTAGCTGAAGCATTTGTGTGGTCATTGAATTATTGAGTTGAAAACACACAAATTACTGTCATAATTAGACAAAGGTACATGTGTTTGCACAATAAGAGAGCAAAGGAAAATGGTTTGGAAAATAATACTGATAAATGACATTTGGACAATTTAACAATCCAGCAAGGGCCAACTCAAACTTAAATGGCATATTAGTGAACACTAACCAGCTAAGTGGCAAATACTTAGAGATAAGAAATGAAGCCATCAATGTCTACTAATAAACCACAAATAGCTTCTTATCATTCTTATCAAGGCTTCTGTTAAACCATCAAAAATATACTTTCCATTGATAATAAACTGTTGACATAATTTTCACTGAGTTTTGAGTGCAAACCTACAATTTGCATATGTAGGTTTGCACTGAAAAACTAAGTTTTTTGCAGTATGGTTCAGTAAACAACTTTCCTTGCTTTGTGGGAAAAATATAACCCTGTAAGGATACAGCTACATTTATCCATGTGATAATGGTAGGCATTTGTGCAAATGTCTCCATAACCAACCTGCCCACCACAGGTACTGAACTACAGTCTGAACAGGAAAATGAGTCATGGGGAACATATTTCAACTGCAATTTGGATGTCATCCAAAACCCTCTCTCATTTGCTTTTGGTTAATGGGGGAAACAGTGTTTATGCTGTTCTGCCCTCTAGTGGCCAATCTCTTTGCTCCCAAAATGCATGCATGCACACGTGCACTCACAAACACATACACACAGGCATGCAGGCAGGCTGAGGCAGTGATCTGCTCCAAGGTCTGCTGTTCCAGCCAAGGTCCACATCTCGGGGATCATCAGCAGGTGTTTGCGTACACTGCATTATTTCATCTAACTTGCTCCATATGTTTTATTCCCATTAGGTACTTAATATAATAAATGTGCATTTCTCTTCTCAATTTTCCCATCTTTGTTCAAATTCACTATGTACTGCTTTATTTCACAACCAAATGTTTGTAAAATGCAAAATAATTGTGGTTTGCTTATATAAAGGCCTTCAATGCATAGGTTTTCCGGCATAAAAGCATTCCAGCAGTAGTGCCTATTTTGGGATTTGAACCCACAGTCATCAAATCACCTTACCATGACACCCCCAGTTTGTGGTGGCCAAAACTGGAAGCTGCTGAACATACATATATAAATTAATCACTCTGTTGCAAATGCAGCAAAAGATGTCTAATTTGTTTCTTCACTCAATATCCTATCTAAGCAAATTATGAATTAAACATAACTCTGCTGTTCTCATACAACGCATGTTGAGCCAAAATGCAGATTCAGTATGACATAAATTTGCTATTCAAACAATATGGCCCGTTTCTTTTGCTCAAGCCAAACTAACATGATAGCCACATTTATTTTACTTGGATTAAGTTAACTCACATCCATGAAAATAATCCTCCTTGCCCAAAAAAACTGGAAAATATGCACAAGATCATTGTTAAAAAACATAGTCAGAAACAAATTGAGGTAAATGGATCTTTGCAACATTGACGTGGCATATTACAGATGTTGTACCAATCATGTACTGACTATTCTGTTGGAGAAGCACATGAGTGCAGTTATTGAACTTGTAGGCACCCAGCCAGTATGGAGAGGTCACTACAGAGGACTGGGGAAGTCTGATGAGTTTAACCAGCTTACCCAAAATTGTTCCCTGCCGAGCTAGCTCCCTCTGGGAGTACCTGATAATGGTGTGGCTGGCATTCAAGTCAGGGAAGGAGTAGCTACACAAAAAGATGTCCTTTTACTCCATGCAGCACCCAAAGGCCCACAAAATCACAATTTCATCATAGAACATGCGCAAATATGTGTCTGAGCTAGATCCTCTGAAAGACTTTAAAACTCTGAAAGACTACAGGTGACAGGTTCTGAGTATTAGACATTCTGTTCCTCTTTCCAATAAGCAGTTCAGTTCCCCAGCACCTCAGTAAAAAGGAATACACCCTAAACGTGCTCCCCCGCCACCACCCCCTAGACTCACATGAATAACGGCAGGAGTGCAGCGACATGACCGGTCCGCTCTGTGTCACTCAAAACCCAGTGGTGGTGTGTAGATATGGTCACGCAAAGCTCCTGTTGTTTTTGATAAAGAGCTGAAGGATGGAGTTAGGTTACAGGGAGAGGATTTTTGCATATGAAAGGAAATGGGGCTCTGGGACCATTGTGGACCTCAGGTGGGGCCTCTTTGTGTGCGGTGGGCTGCCTGTCAGTCTGGCCCAACAGTACTGAGCAAATCGGTCCCGTTTGAGCTGTTTGGGTTTAGGTCACTACTAGTTGGGTGGTCCATTTCAGTAAAACTTAAAGGATTAATGTTCTTGATAAGAGAATTGGATTCTAATCGCTTAAAATGTGTTTGTCATAATGGGCAAATCTTTAATAGCTGTCGATTTATTTAAGTTTTGAAGCACACAATAATGCATCCTGTATGAAATAAAATGGTTTCTGCAGTGCTCCTTTACAAGCAAGGAAGATAGCTATTGACTTTGGTTTGCTTGATTTCAAATTAAAATTGGTAGTAGCACAAGGCAAATGCCACTCTATGGACTGAGCACATGTGATTTAACATAGTCTATTTTAAAAAGAAAGGCTGCTAGAGGTGTGTGATTGAACCCTTTTTTTCACCAGAAGATTTTACATTCATTTGTATTAAAAGATCCTAAGTGATATTATGAAATGCTCAAAGAAGGCTGTTTGGGTTAGCAGTAGGCACAGAGAAAAAGCTGGCTGCAGTAATGTGGAAATACTGAAATCATATTTTTTGAGTAATGTAGCCATTCACACACTCACACTGCAGGTACAGAGCAGCACAACTGGGAGCATTTGTAGAAAGGTGAGCAGTTTATCAATATAAATCTTAAAACAACTGAAAGCCCATATAATTAGCTGAAGGGAGGCTAGTTTCTTTTTTAATTGTCATTATACATGGGGCTTGAGTTGTTCTCAAAGATAAAATAGTCTGTCACAAATTAGCTGAAATCTGGTGTCATCACCAAACATCAGACAAATCTCCTGTTAAACTGTTTACTGCTCACAGACTCTGCAAAAATGCATTAAAACTAGTAATGTTTGCCAGAGGTGATTACCAGCTGTGAGAGGAAAAGAGGATGTGTGCAGGTCTACTTCACATTGACTCCAAAGTCCTCTGTATTAGCAACATCCATACTTTCCTTCTCTCACTTTCTACTGAGCAGTTGCTGGTTGATCATCTGCAGCCTGGTTCCTGGTGCTTTCACTTACACTCTGCACAGAAGATTGTGGGCAGTGGCATCTGTTTCTCTCCCTGGTCAGGGCTTCCCCTAGATGGACCAGTTGACTGTGATAAGAGCACAGAGACAGAGTCATTTCATCAAGGGAATTCATCTGAAATACTTCATTCAAGTGCAGTTTCCCATGTGTAAACAAGTGGACAGCATGTTCCCTAAAAAGAAAGGAGATGTTCTTATTTTATCAATAGAGAACTGTTTTTTTGATGGGCCTTTATTATTATACAAATGACATACAATAAAAGGGATAAAAAATAATATTTTTTTATATATTATATTAAGTATTGTTTTTTATAAAAATAATAACACTTGGTGTAAATTTACAATCTAAAATATAGGAACTTTAAATTGGCTGTGGAAGGGAAATTAAAATACAATTGCTTGTCACAAAGTAATAAAGGTGTCTTATGATACAGTAACACAAACTGGTGTTCACATTCTTGTTTGTGTTTGTTTTGGTTGGTAATTAAAAGATGACATCCAGAATATTAAAACTATACATCATTTTACAATTTCTGCAATGGCTTTTCATTTATTGTTTAATTTGCTTGCAAAGGCAAGTTGCCAGTTGACCTGTAAATAAGAAATAATAATCATTATAAAACCATCTCCATTTATGTATGGAGCTTTTACATTTTCCATGGGTCAATAGAGTCTGTCTTTGGTAAAGCACTGTGAATCATTTGTGACAGGCACTCTGTGGAGCAGGCCACCAACTCCTTCTGTCTCCTGTTGCTTTGTTCTGCCTAACTGCTGCCCTCCACAAGCCACATCCCAAAGTTCTGAGAAAAGAAGTGAAACACCTTATTCTCTGGGACACAGCTAATGGTTTGAACATGTTTTTTTCCTCTTCTTTTTGAATAGCAACTATAAAAACAATGCAAATAACTTATTTATTAGTAGAAAATGTGTGACTTTGTGATTTTGAAGTATCAGTCATTTTGTGATTGTATGATATTGCATTGTGCTGCATATGGTTTCATTTTTCAGACCCAATGATTCTTGAGGGCTGCAGGATTCACTAGCATTTCATTTATCTTTATTTCATGGACAGCAATTATTTTTTTCAGTCAATACAGTTTACCTGGCATAAAACAAGACAATTCTAGGCAATTATAAAAATCAGCTGTACTCAGTGTGTACAATATGTATGTGTTTTGGCAGACAGGGGGCAGCAGTGAGTGAGGGAGCAGTCCCAATGGCAGATGCTTGGGGCATGGCCTGCTCTGGACACTTTCTCTAGGAGCCCAACATCACTTCACCTGGAGACTTTTCACAGGTGAGGTTTCATTATATTACCTATTATAATTTTTGAAATGTATTGCTTGTATTACTTGTTTACAGTCTATGGTTAAAATTAGGCCCTGCAAAGATCCTTTGGTCATTGGATATCTTGGACAGGATGGCAGCAGGAGCTTAGTACCAACTTAATTTAATTTTTTTTCTCAGTTATTTTATAATGAAGTGCAAACTCCTTACGATTGTTTTTGCATTTTCCAATCAATAAAACTCAATATTTTTAATGAATTTGTTTGAGAAGGAAATGTGTTTATGTTCTTAGTCCTATTGTCCTTTTTCTGTTGTGTGCTTTACTGTTCAATTATTCTGATTTGATGTTTTATCACAATGCATGTTCCATGTACATCTGAAAAAAACACCCTTGGTCCCAAATTGATATGTTTCTTATAATTATTTACTAACTAACATTCAAGAAAACTCATATGCATCCATAAGAGAATTCATGTAAATGTAAAGCACCAAGGGCATGTTGAAAACTGATAAAGCAGAGAACAAGATTATCTGATAGCGTAGCGATCCAGACACCAGATGAGTGAAGACAGCAGAGCTGGATTGTGATGGTATGTTGGAAATGAGCAAACATGCCCTCTCTGGGATTCACTTTTATGTGTGGAAAACACAATCACCAGCAAACTACAGCAGCTGCTGAACGTGTCTCCTCATGCCAAGACATTTTGAAATATCTTGTTTTGAACCTGTCTTGTCAAACTATGTCCATCATCTCAGCCAGGAAATAAAAACTGATGGTCCACAGTGGAATTAAAGATTAATTTCCTTTAATAATTCGTCTTGCATTGGACTGCTGTTGGAGTTGGACTTGATGTTTCATAGAGATAAATACAGACAGAGGAAGTCTGTATTGAAATATAGCTGTCAGTACCATTGCACTTTAAAAGTGTATGAGCTTGGATGCCCTGATCTCTAATTTATGATTAGAGATTAGAGGTGTACCGTCCTCATGTGATATCCCTGGGCAGAATGGTTGAAGTAATTCCCCAGATGAATTTATCAAACAGCATTAAGTCAAAGTGAATTGTCTGAAGTATTGTCCGTAGTGAGTGTTAGTGTGATTGATATCCTTTACAGACTGCACGTAGATACTCTTCTGGAACTGCAACTATCAACACATACTCTAATTTCTTGCTTACCAAATTAATGTCCAAATTTCCCTTATTCATTGAAATTATTATTTATGCTAATGCAAACCTTTTTAAAGAAAATATTTTCGCTGTGAAATAATGAAATAACAATTAATCTCTGAAACAGAGATTTCATTAGTAATTAATTTTTTAAAGCTTTTGCTTTTTTAAATGATACTGTTTAGCTTATCTTTATAATTTGTTCTAACCCTTCTTCAGATCAAACGCTGGTAGAAACCACTTTATGAACAGAGTAAAAACTTTTCAATTTGAATAATTTCAGTAGTACATTACGTTTCAATTCACAGCAGAAGTTTATGCGTGTAAGTTGGTTTGATGTGTGTCAGTTTTTACTGTGGTTGTTGCCTTAGGCTGATCTCCTCTGTTTCCTTGGCAGGAAGAGTGCCGATGAGGTCGTCGACGCTGGCACTGCTCCTCCTGATCAGTGTCCAGGCTGTGTTAAACATGGGAGGGGGAGCACGGGGCCGGGGGGCAAGCCAGCAGCACCATGTACAGTCTGGGTCACAAGGGGTGCAGGACAGCTCTGCGGGAGACCAGAACCCTCAAAGCAGCACCCCCTTTCCGGTCCCAACCACCAACCCCAAACTTCTCGCAGGAATTCTCAAGGCTGCACATACCTCTGGGCCCACATTTTACAACACAACCCCCAGCTCCAACTCAACAGCTGACCCTAAACCAGCTTCTACAGACCCCAAAGCGTTCAGTCCAAAGTTGGACCCCAAACATTCAGAAGAGTCCCCAGGTGTAATTTCCGTGGCGAATCCCGAACTCCGTATTGAGTCACCTGACTCCATTCCCACTGTGGATCCCAGAGTCTTCAGCAAGCGGCGGTATCGCTCACCCCGCGTGCTGTTCAGTGCCCATCCACCCGACACGGAGCTGGGAGAGGCACGGGGAACAGGGCCCAGGGTCCGGCGGCGTGCAGGCCAGACCAGGCACCGGGGGGTGTACTCCGTTTGTGACAGCGTCAGCAACTGGGTGGGAAACAAGACCAAGGCTGTTGACATTAAAGGCAACGAGGTGACCGTGCTGCCAGATGTCCGGATCAATGACATTGTGAAGAAGCAGTACTTTTTTGAAACGACATGCCTCGGAGCACGGAGGCCCAGCCCCACAGGGGGCTCCAGCAGCTGCCTGGGCATTGACGGCCGCCACTGGAACTCATACTGCACCAACACACACACCTTCGTGCTGGCTATGACCTCCTTCAAGAGCGTGGTGGCCTGGCGTCTCATCCGCATCAATGCTGCTTGTGTGTGCGTGCTCAGCCGCAAGTCCTGGAGGCACTGACCCCATGCCACACCACAGCGCCCTCTGCTGCCTCCCACAGACCCTGCAGCCCTATCACATCACCTATGACAAGAGACATTAAACCCTTAACCTTTCCCACCACCTCCGCTCACCCTCGCACACACACTTTTTAACACTGTAAATTATTATTTAAGTTATGATGAAAACTGCATGTAATATTATATATAAATTAAGCATTTATTGTTGTGCTGCTGTTGACGTTGTTATTTATTAAACACTTCCGTATCTGGGTAGAGCACAGATGTACTTTCTGAGTGGAGCTACAGAGTCTGTCATTTTTACACACGAAGGGGATGATTCTCACAGTGAAATTTTCTCACAAGCAGTGCTGGCAAGAGAGTCTTTTTTTTTTTCAAAACCACAGACAGGCAGGAAACTATATGTCAATAACACGGGTCAGCCAAATGCCTTAGTCACCACGGAGAGTGGTTGTACCCCAGGTTCACTTTTTCAGGTTGTAGAAAATACAACTTTCATTTCTGTAGCTTGTAATCCACACAGAGTAGGATTTCAGTTTTTAATTCACTTCTGTCACAAAGGATCAATGAAATTATCAGGTTTATAACTGGTTTCATGTTCTGTGAGAATTCTCAATACTACTTCTTGAGAGTGAATATGAGATTATAACATCACAAAATAATCAAATGACGAGTTAGCCATTAAATTAGTTTTAAACAGACTGAAACTTGCCAGTAGCCTTCTAAATTTAACATGCTGCCTGCAGATGCTCATGGGCATATGCCAATGGTGTCTTCCTCATGCCACTTTCTGGCATGAGGAAGACACCACTCCCTGCTTTTTTGCACAGTCCCTTTGTTAGTCATAGGGCTTGATCATTTGTCCATGTCAGCATATGACAGTCTATGTCTATCTATCACTTAGGTTACCATGACCCATAGAAGCTGTCAGCTTACAACACTCATGTGCTTAGAGTGTTTTTCAAGATTGGAAATGTTTCAACCTGGCATAAAAGAGGTGAGGTGCTTTTTGTAGAAATAGACACAAAGACAAACACTCAAATTGCTAATTAGATCAGAGTGGTGAGTGTTTAATGCTACAGGTATAGGTTGGTATTCTCTACATCTATTCATTTTCCTTAGACCAAAAAGAGGTGCTCCAAATGAGAGATGCCTTTGTGCTGTTACTGACATCTAGCAGCTGTTTAGAGCACTAGTGGAGGATTCCCCTCTCAATCCCACTTTCAAAGAAGAGGAGGTGCATTACTTTTTTACTGGCACTACCAGGGGAAATGATGATTAAAGCGGAGAAGGTGCAGAGCTGCTGAACACAAGACGTGCTGTATTTCCCCCTTTTTCTGGCTTTCTTAAAAGCAGTGCTGAAAAATAAGGCAGCATGTGGAGGCTTTGGCGAGAAATGGAGAGAAAAAGAATCCTCAAGGGGGTTTTAACGTGCCCATCATAACAGAAACGTAATGTGTCTCTGCCAAGAACGCAGCAAACAGGCCATCGGATTACCCTCTGCCTGACTTGGATGTTCGGTCTTGGCAGATTCAAGGGTAACACCGGTTCACAAAGGACACCCAAACACCAAATGAAATGTTTATACACTGGAATCCTCTCTTTGGGGGCAAAGTCACAGAAAACAATATGCACATGATTAATCTGAGTATGATAGGGAATGGGGAAACAAAACAAAGGATTAGCATCTTGCATAAATTATGAGCAATAAGCAACAAATGATTCATAATAATTAATCATAATCCCAACATAGTGCTTTAAAATATTTCAGCTAGCACAGCTGCAGCTGCATATGCAGATGAATGCACAAACAGAGCAGGGATACATTTTCACTGGGAGTTGGAGACGGCATGCTGCCAGAATTACAGTTTAGTACAATATTGCCCTCTAGTGCTCAGGGACTTTAATTCCCTAATAAGTCTCAAATTGTCCACATCAGAAAATGTCAGCTGCAATTGTTCAATACAGTATGTTTCTTATTAGCCTAAATCAGAGATTTACACACACAAACTTCTCAGCAGTGACTATTCACTGCACCAGTGTCAGATAGCAATTGTCAGAGGATTATTAGAGAATTAGGAATTCTGTAGCAGAGGATCAACATGCTGAATTCATTGAGTGTCACTGAGAAGTAGCAGATTTTTTTTTTTTTTTTTGCAGAAGCTGGCTTTTTTTCAGCTTGATTGTAAGCGATAGGGGATTTCAGCTGAAGACATTCCATTAGGTCCTGAATCCAATATGTTGTGCTCGTATGAATATAAAATGGATTATCTGTACCAATTAATGTAACCAAAAAACTCTACTGATCATGTCTCTAGATGTAGATGACCTAATGATCTGATAGCATTATCAACCCCTTTTGTCTTGACCCATTTCTCTTTAAATGTATGTATTTCCAATTTTTAAGCAACTATGGACAACATGTTTATTTTGATGTAACACATCATTGAAATCTTAAGATCCTTTTACAACTCGTCTTTGCTTTTAGGATTTACTGATGAGGAGACAACCAAAGTCATTTTGCTGCTCAAGTATTGTTGCAATTTACACACTCAATGACTAATAATTTAAGTAGTAAAAGTGGTAATGTTCAAGACACATATAGATTGTATAACATCGACCTAGCATCTACACATATACACACGTGCACACACAATCACATGCACACAATCTTGCACATTCAAAATAGAGGTTCTGCAATCTATACACTAGGGGGCAGCACTGATATTATAATGAGAGACTCAGAAAAATACTGCCACCCTGTGTCAAGGATTAAGTGGTTTAGAATGTTATGCCATGGTTTCAGGCTTAATAAATGTGAGAAGACGACACATTTTGAAACCTTATCAGGAACAGTCAGTCTGTGAAGACACTTGCCCGGCAAGAAAGAGGAAGAAATAACAGATACACTTGTGCTTTCCCCTGTCATACAGATACAATTCACTGAATTATTGAAGTGAAATAAAATTTTAATATCTGTTGGTTTAAGGATTGTTTCTGGACATAAATGGACCTAGCTATCAACTGCTTAATAATGGATTACAGAATGTCAATTACCTCTTGATCAATACAAATGTGAATGTATATGTGGGAGAAGTGAGCATTCTCACACACAAGCACACCTGACTAAGAACACAAAATTTCCACCAGCAATGGGAAAAATTAGAACATGTAGAAAAATGCATGCTGAATTTGCCAGGGCATTTGAGGGGCTCATGGTGTAATACCACCTGTTAGTATTGTAGGTGCAGGTCCCCCACTACACAAACCAGCTCAGCCGTGCCAGGGATGCACAGGGGTTGAGCCATTGAAAATTTGTCTTCTCACTCACCAGTGGCCTCTGCTGGATGACTCCAGCCTGCAAGATTCCTATGAGGTCATAGGCAATGAGGGATGGTTCCTGCATCTGTTGTGTGGAATGAAGTGTGGGCTATGCCTAGAGGTTCTACACTGCTATCAATGGCTATTATGTTTCAAAATATTATATTCACCCACAAGCAATCAACAGAAAAGTTGAGCATGGTTCATTTCCTGCTCATCACATCAAAGGGAAACTCACTAATACCACATCCAACATCCCAAAGACAAAAATTGTTTGGAATTAAACATATTCCCATTAAACATATTCCCAGGCCCATTTAAATAGCATTGGTCTCATTACCAATGTGAGAATGAGCTCAAGATTGCCAGATTCCTTATGCTCAGCTCAACATTGCCAGGGCAGTTCTTTTGGAGAAAACAATGAATCTTAATGAAATGTCCATGACAGACTTGAACAGATTTTATATGTTATATTTCAGATTTTTGGATACTCATCAGCAGACATTCTAAAACTCAGGAGATGATGCGCATTTCCTCTGAAATGTTTTGACCTGGTCATTGGGTGGTACTGGGTATGGTGTCAAGATGGGGGTTACCATCACAGCATAGTGTTCAATCCTATCCATTTGTTCAGGTAGAGCCCACAAGCATCCCCCCTCTCTCTGAAAGGGCACCTAAGGGCTCTCACACAAATACGACCTGTCTCTGGGTGGCTCATGCACTAAGACATTTGAGGCAGGCATGAGCCCTACCACTGGGTTCAACAGCCAGATTGAGTTTGGTGCGAAATGATGAAAGTGGGGATAAAAGATAAATAAAACTCAGAAAAAGTGTATAGTTTGAGATATTCAATCCTAAGCAGTTGCGTTTTCAAAGTAAAGCTTTGAATTCCCTCTCTTAAAAAATGAAAAACACAGAATGAAAACAATATTTTTTTAATTAACATGGGATCCTACTCTTGTGGTATACTGATGTAAGGAATTTGCGGGAAACGATTTGCTGGAAAAGATATGCTGTGTAAGTGTATACTGATTTTATAGTTGGTTTGGCTTGCCTGTCTTTAAAAAAAAAAAAAAAAAAAAACTGATTTCCTCAGTAAAATTTTTTAAAAATCATGTGACTCTTTTGTAATTCCTATGAATAATGACACATCATCGTTTATGTATACTGTCATTACAGTACTGAACGAAATACAAGTGAAACTTCATAATGACAGTACTGCTATTGCCACACTATGTGAACCTGACAGAATTCTGCTGAAAGGGTATCAAATTTGTCACCAGTATATCCTGACCAGGCTGCGTAGCTTACTTGTGTTTATTTCCTCTCATTAGGGTCCTCATTATGGCATGTATAAACCACTTCATTAGTGTAGCGAAATTAAAAATAATTACAATTATAATAAAGCAGAATGGGCCTGTGGAAATGCCAGGTATCAAATTGTGTGATATTGTGTTTTATGCGCATACAAACCTAGGCCTATTCAAAGTCAAAGGCCTTTGATGGGACTAAAGAGGAAAACAGGATGTCAACAAAAGATCTTAAACAGGCTTAATGTTAAGAGCATAAATGTTGTAAAGTTCACGTTTTCCTCACTGTAGTCGCAAACGTTAATGTCTAAAAACAATTCAATATCGACTAGTTCAATTTAATATTCATTCTATGATTTATTGTTATAGTGAGGTTTTATATCATGATAACGTTATGTAATTTCATTTAGAGGAAACGTGAAAAAAGAAACCACCTGGATTTTCTTTTTAACAAATGACCCATTGAGTAGCGTTCCTTTCCATTGCGTGTCCGGAACGCCCCCTGGCGTGCCCCTATTGAAATGGGCGGTCTGCAGACAAACTGAAAACACACCGTTCGTCTCATTTCTCAGGTCTAGATATTTTTCGTTTGATCGAAATACGTTTATAAGAAACACAGCGTAAAAAAGGTGTTTAACTTAAACCCAGGGACCACAAAGTGACTGTATCAAAATGAGCAAGGTTGAAGGCGGAATGAAGTGTGTCAAGTATCTTCTCTTCATATTCAACTTTATATTCTGGGTAAGTGGCACCTGAGGGTATTACTTAGGCTACATCACCGTCTAATGTCAATCATGTCATTTGTAAAAAGAAAAAAAAATATTTGTAAAAATACTGGGTCGTGAGCTACATACATAATCGTAGAACTGGTTAAAAATTTAATAATCAATGTATATGTTTATTTCAAATCGATCGTAATTGTTTTAGTTTGCAGGCAGCGGTTAGATAAGGCTCAACCGCTGCTTGCATGTGTTCCAGGGCGGTATAGATGACTTATCTGGTTATTTTTCCACCGGTTAAGCTGGGTGACGGGTAACAGGATGAAGGTTTAGCTCAAGAAACCCGCCCCTTTATTAGTGTGTTTTTCACATCAGTGTTATGTCTACTGTGTAACTTCAGGAAATGATCGGTTTAAGGACTCTAAGGACTTCACGGGTTTTCTCAAGGGGGTTTTATGAATTAACGTATGGCTTTCCACAAACCACAACTCAGTAAATGAGATCTGTTGTATTAATACAGGTGCATTACATGGCTTGCCTGAATACCCTATAATTATTACATCCGCATGAAAACAATCAAAACATCGCATATATTTTGGTAATTTAACAATGAATAACAAAAATGTCATTGACTTTTTGCACGCTCCAAATGGAAATATGTGTTAGTGGTTTGGTTATCGCTTCAGTGCTTTACATGTCAGAACGGTTTGCTTACTTAAACTAACGACATTGTTACTTTGAATTCAACTATTCAGATGAGTTATTGTACAGACATCCCTATTTGCTCTACTTCTCAAATTATGTTGAAATGCAGTCCTCACTTGACGATAGCCATAGTGATCTGTTGCTTGGATAAAATTGTAGGAATAACCAAGTAAGCATTACGTTTTTTAGCTTCTTTGCAAATATTTAGGAATCCCTTTCTGTTTTAGTTTACTCTCATACAGTATTTAATCTCTGCCACATGCTGCCATATCCAAATATTTGGAATACTATTTAGGCTGCTCAATTTCAGGCCTCCCAGAAAAGTTATGTTCCCTTAAAATTGGTCTAACAAAAACGAATAGAGTGGTGTTTTACAGATTTTGACCTCACATGATTTCTTCCAGGGTGTCAAACCGGGTGTCTGCAGTTCTGTACACTTTCAGCATTTATATTTCAGTTAAGTTTCAAAAGCAGAAGCATAGTAATATCTCTGATGTCTTTGTTTTCATAGACTTTTGGACCGCATGGTTTTGTGTTTGCTCAAAAGCCTTCGCTAAAACTGCATGACAGTACTTTTTTCTGTTTCTTCCTCTCGCCCTAAGATTTTTATTTTTATTTATAAGTAAAATAATTTAGATAATTTATCCAGCTATGAATAGACTTAATAGTTTTTATGAGGTGCCATGCTCTAAAAGCACTTTATTGAGAAAGCTCACAAATAAAATTGTTATTTGAGAAAGGTAATGATAATTTGTGTGTCCAGGGTGGTGCCTGTGGTAAAATGATTTCTGGCACCTGTCTATTTTATGGGTGGTCATTATGAACCAAAGCCCAGAACTGATAACATTGCTCCAGCAGAGCCAGTTTGTGCAGTGGTCCATGTTCAGCAGGAGAGACATAAGCAGCTTGCTGTCATATTCATTCAGTGCTGGGCATGTAATAATAATAATAATAATGGATTTGGATTTGTAATGTATAATAATGGATTTATGGATTTGAGCTTTTGATAAAAGAATCTTAAAGAATAGAGCATTTAGGCTAATGGGGAAAGCAGAACAATGCTGGGCCAAAAATCAGTCCTCATGCCACAACCTTGACAATTCATCATTACATCTTTCCCTACTAAATTCATAACTTCCTGCTGCATGCTTGTTTTCCATTTAAATAAATTGAATCATGCTCTTTAAAAGTAACTTTTTGTGTGATATGTGTATTTTTGGATGTAGATGTTTATTCATCAGGGTATTTAATGTAAAGAAAAAAACATGTTATGACTTAAGTAACAAAATTGCCCCTGAGGCTCTGGGGCACTGTCCTCAGTGAGGGCATTGGTGCAGTGCAGTCAAAGCATATATAGCCTCTTGTTTGTGATGGTCCACAGATGATATTTGACTTGGAGGATGTTTGTGTTTCAGTTCTGATCCAAATGGAAAACTGAGGACTGGAGGTGTATTTGTGTGGGTGTTTTCATACGTGAGTGTTAATGTGATTATGTTGAGTCTGAGGTTGAAGTGCAATATTTTGAATCTGTGTGACTGCAGTCTCAGGCCCTGCAGCATGTTGGTCCTCATCTGCTTTAGCATAGCCTACCTTGTTTTGCCCAGCTGTACTATCAGCACCGTGGATTTCCACTTTTCCTGACTGATTTCACTGTTGATGAGTGTATTTGACGAGAGATAGCCTTACCTGTCTTCAAATTATGTGTTAATTTGGCCAATAGTAGTCTTTTTTTGTCTAGGCTGAAGCTAGGGATGGCATAGGAAGTGGAGCAGCCCCACCATCTCAGTAAACCACATCTAGACCCACAGACTTTAAGTTTGCTGTTGTGGCGATAGCTGCCATTTCATTTTTAATGAGTACTTAATTCCACTTGGTGTTGCCTGTGGGCGTGTCCCAAGTGTCAGGTCTAAATTGCATCATATCCGTACTTGAATGGATAGCACCCAAATGGCAAGGTCACATATTGAGAAAGGAGTTTGTAGTGAAGTTGTGAAGTATGGACTGTCTTTTGCCTTTGGTGCAATTGACTAAATTGGGATTCATTTGCACATACCTTCAGTAACACTGCTGATTATCATTAAATAAAATAAAATAATGGGGATCTTCTATGGGGGTCTATTCTACAGTCTTGTGATAGTCTGCAGTTCAAAATGCAGAGTGTGGAAAATGCTTGCTCCTGTCATCCTGCCATATCTCAGCAGCCTTTTGGAGGGGATCTGCCTAACATTGTAACCACCACTTGAAAAGTAATATTTCAGTTGTTCACCTTGTTGGCAGTGAAATGCACATGCCCATCATTGAGCAAATGTTTGGATTACTTCAGATTATTTCAGATGTTTGGACAGCTCAGATGGAGCACTCCACTACTCAGTCTTGACCTCAGTACTGCATGTGTCTGGGCTGAACCAACGGCTCAGGAGAGTAATGGCACACCATGGTGGAGGCACAAAGCATTGAAAAGCAGTGTGGAGCAGTCTCACCTGCCTTACACGTTTGTTGCAGGACACCTTCCACAAATACACCAAAGCCAATTCACCCTTTCATCAGCACGGGTCAACAGCATCTTGCATCTGGTAACTGCCAAAATAACATCCCTGAATCTTCACGCACAGTTTTTTGGCTGGCAGTTCACATACCATTTATGATGAAGAGATATTTTCATCATGCCTGTCTGTCTGTAATGTGAAATATTGTACTGTTTCTTTTGTTTTCTTGGTTTGAAAATGAATGATGTCTACATGTGAGCGTTCAGGAATCTCAGTTAGTGGACTGGGTTTGTGTTTCTTCATGGCTTGTGTGTTTATCGCTTCACATCACTAGGTTTCCCACACTCTGTTGTTGGCATGTTCACCAGACTAACTTTGTAATGTGCTCTTTGGGTTTATAACTTCATAACTAAATGTTGTTTATGTGTTGTGTGTGAATTTTTAGCATGTTGTTCTCCATTTTATTTGTTTTTATGTCTTTCTCACACATACTCAATCACTCATAGATATGGTCATACACAGTGTGTCACGTACACAAATGAGCATGCTGTGAGCAGGAGTGAAAACTTCAGTCACAGCCAGAACTCCAGGATGGCACTGCATGGCAAGAGTTCCTTGGCCTGTACTGTACCAAAGAGAACAGCACGCTTTATTCATTTCTTTTTAAAAATGACAAAACAAATACCAGATTGCATGCACTTTGTAATAAGGGTTAGTTTTGTAGTAAGTGCTCTTTTGATTGTAGAGTCTCCTTCTGTGCATTCTTTATTGTGTTCTGTTCTTTACTATGCATTTTCAATGTGTTTACTTTTGTGTTTGTACTATTTTTGAAAACATAATGCAAAGTTTTTTCATGAAAGTGTGTCTGAATTGTGCACCACACCAGCCATTAACTGGTGTGAAAAGTGACTAGAGGACCCTGTAATTGTAGGGTTGTTAGTAGTGGGTTGTTATGACATTGCTTTGTGTTTACATCCCATACATAACAGCTGAGGATACAGTTTGCCACATTCAGTACAGGCCTGCCAGTCATTATTGTTACAGTAATTTCAAATTCCTTTTGTCTTCAGAATTACACATTGTCTTCTAAGTGAGACCACAGTTGCATAACATTTCATCCATGTTTTGCTTCAATTTAAACATTTAAAACATCATTTAATCTTCACTTGTATTTTCGCAGACAGTATATTTTTTGGAACACACACAGAAAAAGTTTTTATCTGCTTTAGATGGTGTTATGGTGTTATCTGTGACACATGAAAGCATGCAGTTTGCTGATACATTTTCTGCGTGCTCTCAGGAGCTCGGTGTTCCTGCCCACATTTTACCCCTTATACCCACCCAAGCTCCTTTTGCACTTTGTTGTGACTTTTCCACAGTGGGTCAATGAATATGTATGCTGGTTTGCATCCATTGCCAGCTTATACAGATGGAAGCCATGCAGAGTGCTATTAGTAATTATTCATGAGTGAGTTGGGAACAACAATTAAAAATACATTTTATTATTATTTTTATGTTCAGTCCAGAGGTCAAAGTCAATCCATTCTCTTGCTTGGTCAGTCACACAGCCATTTTCCTCTCATGTTTCCTTCTTACAACTGATTTGCTTAACAGATGCCCTTATCCAGAGTGATTTACATTTTAACGTCATCCTTTTGTACGGCTAGATACTTATTGATGCAGATTGGGATAAGTGCTGCTCTCTAGGGTGCAGCAGTGCAGCAGTGCTGCCTAGGTTTAGTTCCATTCCCCCATCACTTACAGACAACTGGTGCAGATAATAAGGACATATTGTCACATTCCATAATAACGGTGAAGGAAAAACCAGTTTCTCAACAGATGCTTTGTAAAACATTTGCTAGTTCTGGTTCTGGCTCAGCGGCAATAGAAATATGTGATGAGTGCAGATAAATTAAGAGTCACCTTAGGACAGAAAAGTAACAAGCTACGTCCCATTCACAGTTCCTGTGCCCACTCTGTTTCCAGACGTAAACATGATAGACCACACAACCACTGGACTCCTGTTTTATTTTGCCAGGCAACATTTTTTGTGGGTTTGGAGACATAACAGCTGGATCACTTTCATTTGGTGAAAATCACAACCTGGTGAAATGTGTTTGTCAGTTGTATAATATAAACCCTCATATGTCTTAATGAGGAGGATTTCTTAAGACCATGGAATCAAAAAAGATTTGATCATAATAATGTGTATTCCGTCATAACATTTGTTTGCTTGCCCTCTGTATTGTGCATAGCTGCTGAAATTGTTACTAACATACAGCACTCTTATTTATAACGTCCTTTACCTGTGGAAGTTATAAATAAGCAGGACTTGGAAAAAATGGCCGATTCATAGTCGGCATCAGTGCACATGAAAACAAATTGCATTCAAACTTGATCATGTGTTTCCTTGGCTACCATTTGCTAATAATTAATCCATTAATCTTTTATGCAAAATGTGTGTTATTGTGAACAGTCAAAAAAACTCGATGGTGATTAGATATTCAAGTAGAGATACTGCCTCTCAGAAATATAACAGGTGGCTCATCTTCTTGGGTGGGGGCAGTGTTATCCCTATTCTTGGCCCCCATCGTGCCCTCGCTTCAGCCTGGAGCCTCCCCTCACCAGCTCCTCTCCCTCAGGTGATCTGATTCCCATGGGCCGTCCTGCTGCTGGCATCATCCGGGCTGGTGGACAGCAGTCCTTTGTCCAAGGAGATGAATTAGACAGCTGTGGAATCAGAAAAAGCAGGCTTGGGATATAGAACTAGTGCCAGTGACTGTTAATGTTGTCCTATTGTACTGCTCTGTGAGGTCACACAGGCTTTATTTACAGGGCTGTACATCTGTAAAACCCAGGGAAAGAACCCCCTCACTGGAAGAAAGTATAGTACTAAAACTAAGGCAGTGCCGCTGTGTAGTCAGTCTCTGTACTGGTGATGTCTGTGGCAGCAGAAGAAGCCTATGGTACTGGTAGAGCCAAGTTTGATGTGCTCATGAAAACAGATCTCAGATCAGCTCTCCCAAAACCCTGATGAAATATTTGATCCAGAATCAGTTACTAAGAGGCAAAACAGCATATACCAGGGAGAGACTAAGCAAAATAAATACCCACCTGCATCCACTGTGTGATTCTAATTAGCAATCTCTAACTCACCTGGCAAGGAATAAATTGGAAAGGCCCTCAGATCAATTTTGAGAGAGGCCCAGCCATGACAAACGCCCTTCAATTACCCATCCCTTTGGTGTTACTCTTCATACCAGGATCGCCTGACAGGAACCAACAAAAAAAAAGAGGAGCTCAAAGTGTCAGCCTGTCTGCTTCAGTCTTCAGTGAGACAATCAGCATGATTAAGCTTGCTCCCTTGCATCGCTTCAGGTCACAATGCGAGCCTTTGTGCTGCTGCTGCAGCGTCATGCCCTGGTATCCAGTGTCCCGCTGCCTCTGCACTGCACGCCTGGTTTGGCTTGTAATGGGCCGGCTTTGTAATTTCATCCATTCCGCATCAGTCACAGATGACCTAGCTGCTAGACCTTAAATCAAGCTTTCCTTTGGGATATCACAATAAATAATATCCTTGGCATGGATAGAAAGACAACAAAGAAGCATTGCTAACATGTTACAGTAAGCATCCACTTAAGCAACTAAATGCCTTCCATAATGAGACATGACATCACAGCTAATAAGTCCTCTAAGCTTGCTATAACCAGTATATCAAGTACATGAATTCACATGCATGCTGCAATGTGACTATTTAACCCAAATCAGAGCTTCTCTGCCAGTGAATTCTCTGACAGGATATTCAGAGCAAATTATTACCTTGAACCAGAGCTGTAATGGTCTTTAGCTAAAAAAAAGTTCACAGAACCCTCCTTTCCATTGATGAATGATAGAAATATCCCAAAGTGGTAACATTATATGGTGGTCAAAATAGGATGGTGGTGCTTTTGGCTTGTTTATAACACAATCTGTCATGCCAGTGAAAAAATGTAAAGAGATTCATCTTCATGATTTAGTGGTGTGAAGCCATGCCATTTTGCAGTTTTGGATGGCAAACTGCAGCTGTTATTGTGATTTGGAAAATCCATTCTTCACCCTAACTCATGAAATGGCAACTTACCAAGGCCAAGACGAAGAGCACACTGCTACAATGTAAACACTTTCCCTCCTCTGCTGCTTTCTTGGAAGCACTTTTACAAGAGGCTGCTCTGCTCTCAGTGAAACAAATATGATGTTATTACTGTCATGTGTTTAACTAATGCCTTTATCCAGCATAACTTAACAGTACTTAGAATGGATTGTTGTGAACACATTCTATAATTGCACTGTACTTTTGCTTGAGTGGTAGGAGCTGTTGGTCAAGGGCTACATTGCTGCCCATTGATGCTTCTGCTATCCATAATCTACTATATAAATGAAGTGATCACAATCAGTTACTTGCTGTAAAGAGTTATTCTTATAATAAAACATGAATGCCCTTAGCTGAATGATGTTTATGTTGAAGACTGTTATGAACACAAAGCACTGTCCCTGTCTTTCACAGTTGGTGGGCTCGTTGGTGCTGGCCGTGGGACTATGGCTCAGATTTGACTCAGTCATTAAGTCACTTCTGAGCAGCGAGGGAGCCCCTGAGACTTTTTTCATGGGTAAGTTCAGAAACCCACCTACTGACAGAAACCTCTGACACATTTCCTCTAAATATTAGAGTATTATAGAGGGAGACTTGTGTGTCAAATCAAAGATATTAAATACATTTTATGTTGTCAGCAAATAAATGACATAATTATATCCATTGTCTTGTTGAGGTATGATTACTGCTAGCCTCACCTGGAATAAAGCACCAGTGGTCCTGTTTATGCAGATTACATCAATTGTGAGGAGAACCTTTGTCAAATTCTTGGGTAATAACCACAACTTTCCCCAAAGAGAACCTCACACCTGAGCTCATCAAGCATCTTCGACTGAAGTGTGCGTTCATCTCAATAACAGAAGCGGGGCTGTCTTTCTTCATCAGAACAAATCTACTTAAGACTCACCCATATCTCTGAATGTGTGTACTTGTTGTTTTGTGAAGCATATTAACCACAATATGGCTCTGCAACTTGCATCATGAATTTCTGCGTAGTGGGTCGCACCCATGAACACAAACCCCAAACAGAGAAGGAAAGTGGTTGCAGGATGTGATCGTATCATGCAGGTGTATCACACTCTGAGCATGTTGGGTGGATGTCAGTCAACTACAGCAGACACATAGGCCATGGTGGAGGCATTGTTGGTACAGGGAGGCCAATGCCTAGCAGATTCACTGAGTTGTCTTGGCAAAAGTTTAAATGCAACATGACTAGAAGAACATTTGCACAATATTGAAAGTGAAAGCAAATTGTGAGAAATTCTAAACAAGGGTAAGCAAGTGACTTGTATGCTGGTAGTTTAAGTTTAAGTGAATCTAACCTACAAAACAGTAGGGTTGGTGAATCACCCTTTTGTCACCCTCTTCCTTTATCTGATGAGAAATTCTAGTGAGAAAATGCCCTTTTTTACTTTGAACATAAATTAATAAATTTCCATACAAAATGTAATTACAGTAAATTTATCCCATCCTCATATGGAGTATAAAGTCATATGGAGTATAAATCCAAAATGTATATGTTATTTTTTGTATATGCAATTCATTTTGCATAGGTAGAAACATCTGCCTTAATATAGTTTTGGTATATACCTTGGTATAGAAAAATGTTCTTTACCATTTATTATGAAAATATATCAATGGTGCAGCCAGTTGTGTGAATGTCTATAGAGTCTGATTATCTGAGCTGACGACATCATCACATTAGGCAATGCCTCCATTCTACTGGCTCCTGATTGTTGGAAGGCAGTTAGTCTTAAATCACTTTACATCGACAATGCTGGCTAAATTCCAGCCTGGAAATGCTGCCATTGCTCACTGATGTACTATTTACACAACCAGTGTAAGAATTATGACGCGTAAAATTATAAGTATCCCATTTTGCTGTTGCACCCTGTAAATTAAAGCTTCAAGTCAACAAATGTATCTTTACCATGCACAAGATTATTTACCTCTAAATCTATTTGTTTGTATCCAAGTCAACAATGTTGATGTCTTTAATCAATTTCCCTCAGATCGAATGTGTCTGAGGAGCAGAGGAGCTCAGCTGCTCTCAGGTTTAAAGGGGTTGAGGGGGCAGCTTGGCTGAATCCCACCATGGACATGCCACTAACACATTTAGTATCAGTCACAGATAGTTTATCACCTGAGAGATAATCCTGGCAGCCTGTCTACATCAAACCAATGTAACATCTGCTAAGTAGCCCTCTTCCGTTGCTTTTTCAATATGTACACTGAGCTTACTGTGCATAGTCTTTTAATACACATTGTAAAATGCTTAGTTTTAATTGGAAATATGTAAACTGAGTTATTGTTATATACTGTATAATATCTAAAATAATACTGGCTAAATAGTTAACTAACAGCCTTTAGATGGTAATTCACATTGCAGTCACTTTTATGGCAATATTTTTTGGGCAAATGTATATACAAATATTGCAAAATGTATACTCTAACTGTGTATTTGTCTCTCACTAAAGAGAAAAATCTGTCATCACTATGCACAGGATTTTGTTCCGGGCAAAGCTGTTAGTAAGCAATGCATTTAGGAAGTGAAGCATTGTAAATATGCTGTAATATCTCATCCAAGGCCAAGCATCCCATCCTCACCCCAAAGGCTGTCCCTTTACAAGCTCTCTGTAGCTGTTGTTACTAACATATTTGTTAACTGGCTACACAAGTGAGGTAAAGCTGTGTAGGGTATGAATGTAAGAGACTGTGAATGTGCAGAGGGTATAGCACAGTATCACATGTCACTGTACTGCCATCTCGGAAGCTGTCTATGATTAATGATGGAATATGATTCTTCAGGGTTGTTAAGGAAACATCATAAATATTATCAAAGCCTGGCATGGTTTTAAGCTGCAGGAAGATGATGCAAGATACCCTCATTGTGTCTTGTTTTTGTTTCTGTCTTTTGGCATATGAATTATTAAAGCTGCTACTGCAACAAAATGGACATTTCTGGGAAACTATTGTTGGGATAGCAACCCCACTGTGGTGTCACTGCAGTTTCAAAAAACGGAATCCTGCATGATTGTTTACTTTGTGCATGCTTAGACAATGGGCACTGCAGATTTCCAACATGAAGCAGTTCACACACCTAGAGGTCAATGACTTTGGACATTGAAAAACAATCACATAAAACCACCTCCAGCTTATTGGCACAGGTAGAGCTATCCTTTTTATTTATTTTCATTTTCACATTTTGAAGTGTATCCACACCAGGAGGACACTTTACCTGGCATGAGTTAAAACTGAGAACAGAGCATCAGGTCTAGACACCCAGTGCTCATACTACATGTTACATTTTTCTTGTCATTCTGTGTTGTTGTGTTGAAGGATGGCCTTAAGCTGCTACCTTTAGCTTCAGTATTGTCACTCCTGTGGGATAGTCTGTACCAGACTAACAAACAAGTGACCCCATGTGGTTTAATTAAAATGCAGCAGTAGCTCTACACTGCCCCCCATAACCATAACATTCCACAGACAGTGCCAAGAAAGAGGAGACCCCCAAGGGTGATTGGTGATTAATGCAAGTTGTACTTGGGAAGTAACAGAGGAAGGATGTGTTTTCAGTATGGCAGTACTTGCCTTATTTCATTAGAATGAATTGGGTGCTATGGGAACATGATGACCTTGCTGACATCATTGCATTTTGAAAGTGTTGAAGTAAAATTGTTGAAAGTTGTAAAATTGTTCTAAAAGGCTGCAGACTGATAGCATGTATTACACGGAATTGACTGTACGTAAACACCAGAAGCCACTGTTATCAATACGCAAAGGGCAAAACTACTTGCTTTAGAAATACCCGTTGAGATGACAATGAAAAATTGACAAAGAAATTGTTCTTGTAACTCTTTTGCGTAACACATTTTTTGTGACAGACTTAAGATAATAATTTTTGTTCCACTTGAGATGACTTTGCAAAAGCGACCATTCATACATTCTTAGATATCATATTATTCAAATATAGCCTGCATGCATTTGAGATACCATGACACTGTAGTAAAATTCTGGTGTTTTCCCCAGCTTGTTACATCTGGAATGTGGTGACATAGTAGGCCCATGTTTCAAATCAACTGCTACATTTCATATGAAGGTCAGAAATCATGTTACACAACTGCTGTGCTAGATGCTGTGCAGAAAAAACAGTTTTTTAGCCTTCTTGCCAAGTACAAGCTCTGTATTAAATAGCAGTGACCTCAGACAAACAAAACTTCATTGATATAGAGTGGCGTGTAAAAATGAGTTTTTATATGTTGAACCAAATGGGAGTACAATTTAAACAAAAATGCGTAACAAATACAATTGCTGTGGTGTTAGCTGTTTCAGATACTTGTAAACAATGTGATGTGTACAGTATGTTTTCCAGAATTGTAGTTTAATTTGACTAGTGGAATAAACATAGCTCAATATTTCTCTGGTGGACCAGAGAAGATGATGTCACCCCCTTGAATTTAAATAACAGATATAATTTCACATCTCATATTTATCAGTCTGATATTCAAGGTGTTCTTTGTGGCGCTAATTGTGCAGAACTGCTGTCAAGGTCTGTGGATTTGGCCTACATTTGTTCAAATATGCCATAGCTCACATGTACATGATCTAACTCTATGTTTTGTTAGTTTATACTCTACAATTAAACTCAATTATATTTCAACTGAACTAAATGGACTAAATTCGTTGTTTGAGATCTTTTGTAAAATAGCAACATTGTATACCCACTGAGTGAGCCCAAATGAAACTTACTGTGCAGCATCATAATCAATCGTTTTTGGCTTGACAGACATTTTAATTTTTACGTACTATTGAAAAGAGGGCCTATAATAAACTTGGATCACTATAATTGTGTGATTATATGTGTACTGATAAGTACAGCAACTGCATACAAATGTGAACTGTATCAGTCACTCTGGATAAGAGCTTCTGCCTAATGCTTACATTTAAATGTAAAAGTAAACAATTGTTAGGTACCTAGTAACTTAATCAAAATTTGGATAAACAGTCTAGTTGTGAGCAACCATGTCAATTGCTTGCTAGCTCAAGTAACAGTCATACATACCACAAGGAATTTCACCTTTTCACCATCTACTTTTATCATCTACACCTCAGCATCACACCTTTACCAAATGGTGGCACAACATCGTCTCTGTTTTAACTCTAATTTTCAAAACCCTCCACTGAACATTCCGATAACATCACTAGAGCAATTGTATGAAAAATAATAACTGTTTTATGGATAGGAGGAAAAATAATTCCAAGGAATTTTACATTAATCCACCACACTATGCTTGACTAAATCTTTTTGATATGAATCAGTCCATGAAGGGGTTGTAGTGGAAAATGAACAGGCCCTTGATACCCACCTGAGAATTGAATGTGCACATTAAGGTAGTAGATGAAGGCTGAATAGAAGTAAGCAGCAAAATGTTGACTAGTTAGTACTGCATTGTTTTTGTTGGAAGGAATCATGAGGTGGGCCTGTTTGGAATTAGAGAATCCTTCAGCTTAGTAGAACAGAATGTGCTTCAAGAATGTGGATATCAATAAGGCTGCAAAATTAGCATGAGGCGTTTGTGAGATGCAGTGCTGTAAACTGTTTTAAATCAAAATATCATGTTTGTATACTGAGTGGCTGTCAAAGTGACCTGGGAGATTTCATGGGACTGTCACAGAGCAGAAAGGCTCATGTGAACTCTGTAGGGGAAGCACCATTACGTGAAGTGAAACACAGTTTGGAATTCCCCAAATTATTTTGGCCGTCTGTGCAAAGCAAAAACAATTTTTTTCTTTATTTAACCATATCACATTTTGACTGCTTGTTGCTGGGAAATTGTTTTATGCCTAAAAATTCCACTGATGATGGCATGTAGTCTGGTTTACCTCTGTTTTAACCAGGAGTTGCTAATCCAGTTTTATATTGCCCTCTGCTGGTTTGGCAGTGAATCTCAGTAACTGCATAGCCTTTTTTGGGTAGCATATTAGGATACAGGAATGTATTGATTTGTCCTTTACGTTTTTTCACTAATTTCAGAATCAGTTTTGGTTTGAACGAACTAAGTTAATTCAGAATCTGAAAGTGAAATTAAAGTAATAATACAAATGTAAGTGAAATAACAAAGCTTTCATAAAACAGAGAATACCAATGAATACACCCTTGAATAGTGCCTAACCGGCACAGAAGTTGTACCATCTCTGTGATCATTAAGAGATTTGTCTTTTGTCTCTAATGGACTTTATTCCTTCTGCTTACCTCTTTGCCTCATCACAGGTGTGTACATCCTGATTGGTGCTGGGGGTCTTATGATGCTCGTGGGCTTCTTCGGGTGCTGTGGGGCTGTGAGGGAATCACAGTGCCTTTTGGGATCGGTGAGTAAGTGACTGGTTATAAAGCGTGAGTACCCTTGCAGAAAGGAAATGTACTGTAATAGTACATCTACAATATATTTACAGTTTATCACAGTGTGTTTCAGTTTTATGAGGAATGAACAGCGGCTAAAATCACAGTGTCATGTAATGCATCACTCTCTCTCTGACAGTTCTTTGCCTGCCTCCTCATTATCTTCGGTGCTGAGGTGGCTGCAGGGGTGTTTGGATTTTTAAACAAAGATAAGGTAATCAAGGTCCCTGTAGCTGTGACACATGCAAAATTGTAACGCTGTAATGAAATGACCATTTAGTCAGGTATCAGAATCAGCAGCATAGACTCACTGACTCTAGTGAGGAAGTAGTCAAGATGTTTTTTAAAAAAATAACTTAATTATGGAAGTGTGTGTAATTGTCCTAAATTCTGAAACCATGTTTAACATCAGGCAATCTTTTTGATTATGTTCACATATATTCTGATTTAAATGTATGGTTTCAGATCATTGAAGAGATTCAGAAGTTTTATGAAAGATCCGTCGATGAAAATGCCAACAGCACCATAGCAACAAAGTTCCATGAAGTTGTGAGTTTGAATCTTCATCTGAATCTTGTGTGCTTTTCTGGCATGTTACATTTCACTGACTGCCTGTGCCCAATGTTGGACCTGTGAAGAGCAATCACTTGACCACAAATCTGTACCCTACCTAATATTTCCTAAGAAAGTTACAATAGGAAAGGTAGAACATTTTGATACTTGACAAATTGACAATTTATTGTGTATATTTGTGATTGAATAGTAGTATTTAAATTAAATATTTAACAATGATTTAAGAAATTTGTTCACATTGCTTTATTCATAATAATGTGTGTTTATGTTGTGTACATGGTTTTGGAGGTAAGGGTCACAAGGTATTTCCAATTCACTGAAATGGGGTCAGTCATGTTGGGAAAAACTGGGGATGCAGAGCTGCTCTAAACACTTAAAAATGGCTGACATTACATTTCTGGCCTGCTCTAGCTGGAGTGCTGTAAAGACACCCACAGCTGCCTTGGAGACTCAAAGGTAAAGCATTTATAGTTAATTTCTAGGTAAAGCATTATAGTTTATTTGTAATAGTATGAGACTGTGATTTGGTTGATTAGCCAGCACATAATAAATAAGTGACCGAACATTATTACATTACTGAATAAATATACCCATTATTTTGCCCTTGTGTCACCCTGAACTAACTACAAAAAAGGCTAGCTAGCATTGTAGTTTTATGCTCTTGATAGTGAACATTTTTACTTCCAAGTACAGATAACAAGCTCACAACAATAATTGACAACAAGGAAGACAAATCAAATAGCCTTAGTGTTGGGCTTCATTGTGTGGCTTTGCAAACGTGTATAAATTTTGTTGTATTCTGAAGTGCATGAGATCGGAGTGTGCAGATATAATTGCTTGTAAGGACAGGTCATTGTACACCCACCTGATTCTAGTAAATTGAGACTTACTAGAAGCAGGTGAATGTAATGACATGACACCAACTGTTGGAGATTCTCAAGTGAATTCAACTTTAACTGGTACCACTTGGCTCAAGTATGATATAATCACTATTTATCATGTATGGGCTATATGTAACATTAATGGAAACTGTCTGTTCCCATTCTGGGACCACTGCACTTACCTCTCCTCATATAATTTCTCCCCATTGCTGTGTGTATGCAGTCTTGTGCCACAGAAATAAAGGAGTTTTTTAACAGCAAGCTCTATATCATTGGATATGTGGGGATTGGGATTGCAGGAGCGATGGTAAGTTTCTCTGTGTCATAAAGAGTGATGACATCACACCACACATCTTCCCCTATGCCTGATGTACCTATTTAATACCTGATATTGAGTTCCCCTGAAATATATGGCTGACAAATAATGCAGTGTGTGATAATATGTATATAAACATGTGTATGCTGTACTTCTGATATATTTACACTTATTATTCCCAAACTTGACACCAGATTAGAAAGGTGGACTAGTGTTTAACATCTCTAGGTGGAGAGGAGAGAGATAGCTGAGGCATTGATCTGTAATTGCTGACTGTTTGTCTGTCTCCCCCTTTCCAGATAATTGGTATGATCTTCAGCATGGTGTTGTGCTGTGCAATACGGAACAACAGAGAGATCCTGTAGATACCTATACCCCACACCCAATTCCCTTCCTTTAACCTCCCTCCATCTCCTCCTCTTCCTCTCCTATCCCTGACTGCCTGACCTGGGCCTTTATGGACTCCATAAGCACAGTAACAGGACCATCCTTGATTGTTACAAGCAGCACAACAGCGGAACTTCCTTCTTGAATATATACATACAAAACATAAACCTACACTGAATCATGGCCATTTGGTGGCAGTGATTTGATGTCATATCGGAGTGCTATTACCTTGGATTCTCTGGATTTCTAGCTTGGGTGGCTGATGTCACACAAAGGTGAAATGACTGCAGTCTTATACGAAGTCTCAAAAGAAACCAAATTACCCTTATTCTTGCATACAATGAATTCTGATATTGGTATATTTGCATTTAATTCTTAAACTTCCCTTTGGGCTTTTTTTAAGGCTGAGACACAAGCTACGTGGTTTATTTTTTTAGTTTCTGAAAATACAGAAATAAATTGCTTTTCAAAATACTATCGGATACATTTCAGATGATGTCAGATACCAATATTAAAGAAGCATTGAGATAGGGAAATGACCTTTTGAAGGGCCTCTATTGCAATGTGACATAAGCATAGAGAAGGAGTCAGTATGAGTTCAGTGAAATGTAATTAAAATGTAATTAAAACTCAATTATTTTCAAAATGCTAGGAAAAGAAGTTGATACACAGCTACACTTGCACTAAAATAACAAGAAAAGCTGTTATTTGTGAAAGCTGATGGGTGATCTTTCCCTTTTACTTTACTTTGAGGCTTGTCACCACTGCTGTCATGATGCTGGGCCTTGAGTGAGGTGTTGCTGTTACTCAGTATGTGTGAGGAAGTTATGTGGTGGAACTGGTTTTTCTCCAGATCGTTTGAAATAACTCCTGGTCCTTTCAGCCTACATGTGCATGGAAATGTAAACTTAGTGGATTTGTACATTTAATGTTCATTTACAATTTTTGTTTTATCTCCGATGTTCTGGTAATGTGTGAATATTGCAGAGGCAGCTTGTTTCTTGGTGTTTACTGAATAGGATAAAAAAGTTATGAGGCTACACTTTTCACAGTATCCATAGCATCCATAACTCATATAATGTTTCCAAGCAATATGACTGAAATATCAAAGGGAAAACAATGACAATTTATTGGACAGAACAGTAAGGGGGATTTAAATGTATTAGCAAATTTGTCTTCAGTTTGGAAAAGTGCTTAAATCATATTATGCTGCTTTCTCCAACACCTGATACACAGGAATTTATTTAGTTAAGGCAGGCTACTCCAAGGTCATGTGCACCTACAACAGTGTTTCAACATTATAAGACTTGTGTTTGTCATCTAAGAACATTATCAGTACCAACTGTTCTGGGTACTTTCTGCTTGTCTAATAAAACATTATTTTACATGATCATGTGGATTGCAATACCATGTTTAAGCTTCTCATCAATTTGAAATGTGTAGCTGATAGGGCACACAATTCTTCACGAGTACAGTCTCTGTACTGTAGGTGGCAGAACTCAACACCTACAGCCAGAGTGAGTTTGCTCCACAAGTCAAATCCTCTCAGTAGTAGCTGCATTGATGTATATGCAGCCATTGCCATTTGCATGCCATGAATGTAATGTTGCATTTTGCTGACTGCCTTGAACATCTGCTGGAAGTTAATTGACCTGGAAATGGCTTGCAAAACTGTTGGGACCACTGTGCAAACTTTTGTAAGTGGCAAAATATTTTATCATTTTGCATCCAGTAGTGTTTTATTACTTTTTTCAGGACTAATTTGTTATTTTCTAAAGCTTTATTTATTTATTTTAATATATTTTTATGTAACTGTGAGACTGGGAATTAAGACATTTAGCTTTGTTTGTACTGGTCACGCTGAAAAAAATGAAAAATGATTCAGTTGTTTTGTCAACAACTCTTATTTAATGGCACACTTTATTTGTAAGTTAAAAGGGCATTTAGTCTTCCCAAGACAGCAAACACAAAGCTAATAAACCTCTTATCACTTCAACTTTCCTGTTTGTTGTCTTCCATATGGTTCTACATGTTGCTGTTAACCATACAGCCTCTTGTATGTTGACAGTTCATGATTGTCATGAAGGTGCAAGCTTATCTTTTCACTGAGTTACTTTCTTGGAATGATAAAAAATATACTAACCGTATTCTTATTTTAATAAGATTTTAATTCGCTTACAATATAGGTCATGAATTCTTTTCAGGTTCTGTATAATGCTACCTGTGTGGCATGAGTGGAAGCAAAAGACTAATCAGACCAATATGTTGAAACAGGAAGCTAGGCTCACCAGAAGCCACTGCCTGCTAATCTTCCAATTTGCTTTCCAGCAAACAGCTTCATAACAGTCATTCATGTAAGTGTCATAGTTGGCACTGAAGCATATCCATATCCACCAGTTCCAATGCCCAAGTTTAAACACTCATCCTTTTGAGTAAATAGGCATGCAGATGTTAATGAGGGCATTTGTTGCACAATTTCCTTGTTGCAACTTGGAAAACCTAATCTTATGCAATCTAAAAGCAGGCATAACATTTTTTATACCTTTTAAAAGAAAAAATACTTTTCTTGCTTGCTTGGTCTGCTGTAGGTCAAATACTAAAAAGGAACATTAAATTTAGGGCATTAAACAGGGCTTATGTACCTTTGCTGTGGCTTCACAACCATAAAGGTGGTGTGTTTGTACCCCCTGGATGTAAGAAATGTCTTTACACCGAGCATTACCGTAAAATTTCCAATAGGCTCTGGGGCACTTATTTGCTTACACAACCACAATAGCATTTGTGAGAATAAATGCAAACAATAAATAATTACCTGTCACTGAAACGTTTAATTAAAAACAGCATGGTATGTCCTTATTTTTACACTTAACACTACATGCCCTGAGAGGAAAGTGTCATTTACTTTGAAAAGCGTCTGGATTACCTTTCCCCAGTGCTTCATAAAAACATAGTCATACAGAAGTCAATCACTATCATTGCTTACATTTTACATTACAACAACGTGAACACTATGATAGTACATCTGAAATTTGGCTTTTTTTTTTTCAAATGTCCCATTAGCCAAGTGTTTAAAGCAATGAACCTGTGTTGTATAGAGAATTAGGTTTGGTGTGTGAATGACTGTGTAAAACCAGCTTTTGAGACTGGATGATGATGGTGAGTCTACATTTTTAAAATGGTGTCACAAATGTTATCCAGAACATAAACACTGTTGACCTGCCAGTTGTTTGAGATGGTGGGATTACAAAAATGTTACATGCTTCCTGGTTTTTATGTGACACCCATGCTTATTTGACACTGACATAATTTGAAGTTGTATGCTACAGGAATTGCTCTGACAGCTATGCATGTCTACCTGCCTACAGTTAAAGCTGCAACTGTCATCGTTTGTAT
Organism: Albula goreensis; assembly: GCA_022829145.1. Lineage (NCBI taxonomy): Eukaryota > Metazoa > Chordata > Actinopteri > Albuliformes > Albulidae > Albula > Albula goreensis. The sequence continues at coordinate 13,755,906 of CM040754.1, read as the reverse complement.
TTTTTTATCAAGGGTATGTACTACTAAATGTGAAATGTGTCATCTTACGTGCCAAATTTAGCAAAACAAGCATTGTTTTGTGGTGCATGACTAGCCTTGTATGTGCAAGCTAAGAACATGCAGAACCTTTTTAGAATCACCTCAATTAATCTCCTCCACCTACATTTTTCATCTTCATCATGTAATATCTTCTAATTGGCTGAAAAGCTGAGGCATATTCCCTGACACCACAATACCTGCTGCATTTGGATAACCACATTTTGGGACACAATACTGCAATACTGTAAAACAACTTTCAATTAAAAAGTTAAAAACTACATCTTCTCACTGACTTTCAAATGTCAGAGGTACAGTAACATGGTGGTTTTACTAATCTGCAGAACACACTGCTAAAACACTTTATTGTGATATAAATAAATGAAGACAAGAATGAGACTATTTTGTACAGTATCATTCTTATAGTGACTGCAAGTAACGTTCCACAATTCAACCTGCATACAATTTAGTAACAATTGAGTGCTACAGTAGGACTCCTGCACATAACTGCAGTTAGTGACACAATGCAGCATGCAAGTTCCAAAGACACTTAGGTGAGTAACACAGTACATATCAACATGAGAAACAGACATGAACTTACAGTCTACTAAAAATATAAAAATGTATATCAAATGTTTCACTTACAAACTGATAGAATTTCATACTTTTGAAACAAAAAAAACATTGTGGACTCAAGCAAGAGACAAATAAAAATTACACATTTAACAATGGAAGTGCTTGGATGCCAAATAAATTGAGTATTTCCTATTTCAAATGCATACCATATCACTGAATTACCTGTATACTGTACAGATGCATCAGAAAATACCAATTGTATAATACCCCAAACTCTCTTGGTCCCTCTCTTTCAAAAACCTAACAATGTGGCAAACATTGACTATGTTTTCTGATTCGTTAGCAAAACAGTATCCGGTAACAGCATTTCGATAATCATTTGGTATTTGGATAACTGCTTTTTTCCAAAATACATGTTGCACCAGTATTTGGCCTCCAATAATACCGTTTATTTCCATTCTTTAAAAGGATTAAAATTTCAAGTGTCATTCCAAAGCTAATAACCTCCCAAAACATTCTGATTCTCTTCACCAGCACCATATTATACAGTCAAAAATAGTGTTTTGGGGGATGTCAATGTTTCACATTAAAAGAACAAAAGCAACAAAAAAAAAGTGTTGAGGTGGAGGAGGAGGAACCCATTTCTGGTCATTTTGATGAATGGACTATGCAGCTGCATCAAGATTTCCATCCCTCACTGAGGGAAAAATGTCAGAGGAACTTTCTGGAAATAGGGGGACTGAAACGCCGCCCCTACCACTGAACCTCAAGAACCACATTGACATGTGCAATGATGTAAACAGCCCATCTGTCAGACATGCAAATGTGCCAAACGCCAAGGCCAAGCTTGACATATAATTCTGTCTGCCTGTGACAGCTTTGGCACAACCTTAGCCTCAGTGTATTATTCTAGTCTATATGTTGTGCAGGTAGTTACGGCAGACTCATTTGCAACTCTGGTGGTTTTAGTACAGGATGGTACCAAAAGGCTACGCTCTTGGGTGATTTAGGGTGAGAGGATTTTGAAGGGGCTGTGCCCCAGGATGAATTCTCCGACTCCCACAAAGTACATGACCTGGGCGATGCCAAACAATGGAGCAATTACCAGTGCCCTGCAGCCTGCTCCCTTCAGGAAGGCAGTGGGACCCTCCTTCCGCATGATCTTACTGCAGAGGGAGAAAGAAAATGAGCAAACCAGTGGGCACACAAATTCTGATAATTGTGTATCTTTACACCCCCCTAACAGGAAGAAGAAAAAATTGAAAGGTGAATGCAAAGACTGCAGTCAAGTTTACGTACCGAAAGCTTGTCTAAAACCATGAATAAGGATGTTTGCCTTACCTGATGCAGTCAATCACACCATTGTAGCTCTCCTCATTGGCTCCACTATTCAAGGACTGCAACCTGGTCTTGACAACTGTTAAAAAAAGACAATCATGCATCAGATACATCTTCCTTTATGCCATAAAAGGAACGAACAAAAAACAAAAAATGGAAATCTGACAACATCTTTAAGCCTCACCATCACAAGGGTTGACAGCCACCGCTGCAGTGGACCCAGCCACACAGCCAGCCAGGAAAGACCAATAGAAGGGGGCGGCACCCTCAGGAGAATCCTTGCCTAGCCGGTTCAGGTTGGCAAACAGCGGAAAGTAGACAATGGAGAAGGGTACGTCCCTGCAGAATCAGTCATGCAAACAATAGCGTTATCTCATGGCTTCCAAAGAAGTCCAAGGACACTCATCTCTTTTATATGTATAATATTTGCACAACAACATTCTTTCGTAACTGTCTTATTCAGATGATCTACTTTTCCACACCGCCGAGAAAATAATATCACATAGGAGACTTGCTCACCTCATGAGTGTGGCCCCGAGTCCTTTGTACAGGCCCTGAATTCCCTGAATGCGCAGCAGCTCCTGGGCAATCTGAGTAGCTGACACTGTCCTGGCAGTGTGTGGCGGCGTGAGCCCCACATTGTAAGAGCGAGTAAGCACTGCGTTAGTTGTGCCCAGTTTAGCTGTGGATACCACAGCTGCCGGTCTCTGCTGGGCTGCTGCCAAGATATAGACAACGTAATTTATCAGCAAAAGATCAACTGGAAAAACCAAAGTTTTAAAGCTGAACTGGACAGGTGGCTAGGTCCTACTTTCTTACCTAGTCTTCCCGCATCCTGCAGCTGTATCTTGAGCATTTCCATAGGGGTTGTTATGACAACCTGGCACATTCCTGCCCCACACCCAGCCAGCATCTCCTTCACCACAGTTAGCCCCTTCCTGAAAGGCAGATTCAGTACTGAAGCAGAAACTCAGAACTTTTACAACAGCTTTGGGGTCCTTGCACTTAGGTGATGGATAGAACATCAAAGTTAATAACTTCCTTTATAACTTGCAAACACCTTCATAAGCACTACTTAAAACATTCATACAAACACTTACACCAACCAACTGAAATTGTCACTGACTTATGTCAGCATGAATATTTACGACCTGTAAGTTGCTATATTATCTCTTATAAGGATGGTGATACAACACATCCCATAAAAATGTGATAACCTGTGTTGGTTGAAATAAGCCTTTATGAGTGTTTATGTCATGCTTGTTTATGGGGGTGTAACTTGCTTATGAGGGGTTATTGTAAATCTTGAGATATTCCCTACTGTTCTTATGAAACCTTTTATATAGAAAGTTACCAATTTAACTTTTATTTTATTTAATTTAGGAAATTGCTTACCCATCTTTGCCGAGATGGTGGCGGAAGAAATCATTAGCAGCCAGTTTTATGGCCTTCTCAGGGGTGACTAAGGTTAGATTGACAGCTGCACCTAAAAACAAAATTCACAATTACCCAATGCACTAACATACAGAGTTACACAGGCATAACTCATTACAAAACAAAAAACTATATTCCCCACCACCATCAAACCAAAATAAAGAGAATGTGTTTTAGACAAAGGTAAATGCTTTTTCTACAAGACAACAAAGTTCAAAGGACACAAGCCCAGATCTTGTGAGCAGCACTGGCGTGATCATGGAGGGGGATTTTACACATGTACATAATATCAGTTTAACTACAAAGATCCAAACAAATTTTTAAAAATAATAACCATTTATCTGAATTGACAGAAGGAGAATAAGATGGCAATTACATTAGAAAGGGGACAGACTGGAAAGGTGCAGTCAATAAGAGCAATCCAGAGAAACACGACTATGCAATGTGAAAAACTGTAATTGTATCCCTCTCCCCTCAGATTCTGAGGTGTGTTAAAGCAGAATGAGGAACACATACATGAGAGTCTACATTTAGAGCTTAGCATTAGACATGGTAAGAAGTGTTAGTGAACACTCACAAAAGGGAAAGACAAACAGAGTATGGTCTTTGGCTATGGACAGGTCAAAGAGCAAAAACTGAACAAAAATAAATAAACAAATAAATAAATAACATCGACAATCGGTGCCTAATTATAATAAAGCGGTGTAGTAAGAACCATGTAATGATTTGCCTCCAGCGTGGCTGCGCCTTATCGGCTAGCCTTCAATATCCCAGGGGACCCATGTCTGTAACATGAAAAACACAGATGCAAACAACAGCATTCCTCACAATAGCTGCCTCCATTTATTTCCCCCCATACAAATAACCAAGACTGATGCTTTCATTTCTGTAACTTTTGAAAACTCCTTCTATAGGAGCCACCACACAGTTATGCATGTTTACATACATTTGTACTGGTGTGTTCTATGGAGCTCCTGTCAGCTGATATCTTTCTTAGCCAGGTCTATAGTTATCTGAGTTTTCTGGTAATGGATTCATTTACATTTCCTAAAATGTATTTACACTTTTAATATATAAGCACCACATATATACTTATACTATATATAAGCCTATATACTATATAGATGAAGTCACCAGTGAAATCCATCACTAATCACTTGGAGTTTCAGAGATGACACATTCCTATTGTATGCAGTCAAATTTTTATGTAATGTGCATTATTGGCCAGAACATATTTAGTACAGATTCTTACGTGGTCTTGTATGTTTAAATGTTGATGCCCCATCATACCCTTCTTTCGTGGTTCAGCAAAATACAGCAACTTCAAGGGCATTTCCAAGACAATTAATATATTTTTCAAGATATATCACTCCGCGTAAAAATTGTTCCAGTTTGTTCTAAATACATGGAAACTTGAATAAAGCCAGCATAGTGACAATGTAGGAGGCACGGCCTATGCACACGATAAAGAATGGGTGAGAGTGTGATACTGGAACTTTCTTACCTCTATACATTCCAAAGAAGCCTTCAGAACGAACAGTCTTGATGAGGCAGTCCATCCTGGAGAATGAGAAATACAGATAGCTTGCTTAGCTGCACTACCATCTCCAAGTACTGGTCGAGTGAGGGTACATGAAACCTGCAGCTGAATTCTAAAACTTCATGTGAAAAAATTTGCCCTGGTGTGTCCTATGTCGATGATGTCCTCCCCCCCTTTTTCAAGCCAGTGATTCACAGACAACACAGAGGCACATCAGCTATTTTGGGATTTGTGAAGCATCACAGTCGCAGTGTCACCATTTCCAGAAGGTATGTGAAGCATGTTCTTGCTGTAATTGGGAGACTGACCTTGTGTCCCACTGAGTAAGTCTACTCCCCTTTGTACCTATGAACAAGTCTGGTGCCCACAGTCAGGGTACATTTAAAAGGGGTTTAGCACTGACAGCAAAAGGTGTACAAGGCAATGAAAACAGAGTCATCCCCTCACACATTCCAAACACATTACTCACACCAAGGGAGATGAATGGGGCAGCCAGAGGACGTCATTACAAAGCAACACTCATGTAAAAGGCCCAGGAGTGAGACACATGCTAATGTCAATAATATTCAAAGAATTTCAAATAAAGGAAGTAATGCACATTTCACCATCAAAAGTACAGCATTTGCATTAAACAGCTGGGATAAGATTCTGTCCCCTAGCTGAATTAACTGTTTGGTAGGGTGAATGGCTTGCGGGTGGTATACCCAGTATCAGTTGTTGGAGAGTTGGAAGGGATAAATGTTATCCATACCATATTAAACGCCAGAAGGACAATCTCATGGACTTACATGTTCTTGTAGATCTGCTGCCCCTGCCGCTGGTTCTGCAGCCTTGTTTTGGCCAAGTCGATGGGAAACACGCAAGTCACCCCCACAATCCCAGCAATACCTCCATCAATAAGTTTAGCAGGCAGACTGGAAACAGAACATTATCACAACTTTATCTTCAAATTCATAAAGCTACATACAAATCAAATACAAGTACAAAATACTGAAACAAACATGCGTCTTAGACGGTGCCCACTCTAACGTTTGGGCATCATAGATAGGTGTAATATGATGAGTGATTTTTTGCCAATGTTGTAAAATACAGAATCAGATCAGGATACTATGGACTGGAATATGTGCCCTATGGGTGAAAATTTGCATATAAAAATTGAAGCCTGTATCCCTCTGCTTATGTTTCATTATCATGATTTTTTTGTAATTACCTGATTTAGTGTGACCCAACCATGTTAAATTTGGGTATTTCTTGGGTCTTATTAGATGCACTACCAAAATGTGGGAGCAGAACGCACCAGGCTAAAAAACGAATTATCTACTTGCAGAAAAAACACACATTTTATATTCTTTGTTTCCACCACTGTTCCAGAGTTTTGCAGACAGAATGTGTTTCACTAACTTATACCACGCGGTTGTAGTCACACAAGTGCAGAGACAGCAAAACTGACACAAGGTGCACTTTTGATCAATATCACACTTCAGTTGGCACTTTCACTATTGCACTACCCCAAATCACAACTCGGAATAAAACGTCTCACAACCTTTGATCACCTAATTTGTTACAGTGTTAAAAACATTTACATAGATACAGATTTTAAGTTTGTACATTTGTATCTTAAAAGAATTCTCTATTATTTCTATTACAATGTAAGCTCTACTACTCCTCATTCTTTCCACAAAAGCTCTCAGCCACATTTAATTTCCTAAAAAAAGTAACACAAATGTATCCATCTCATGCTGACCTGTAAGAACACGCATTCTCTGATGCAAGGCTACTAAAATTGTTGTACATGAACAAATATTACAATGGAGTATATGACCCTGACCCAGGTATGAGCTATGACACATAAAGAAAAATTCAAAAATAAAAAACAAGAACAGAAATTTGCATGAGGCGTTTTACAAAAAAATTGAGTACACATACCTAATTTGCTGATGAGACATGGTGATTTTCAGACAGGTGAGAGTTCAGACAAAAACTCTGGCTTACGACAGATTTCTGAGTCACTGTGGAGGAGAGTGGGAGGGTTAACTGTCAGACACATTCTGTAGCATAGCTAGGTACTGCTCAGCCATTGAACACTCTTGCAAGCCAACTGCTTGCACTGTGGCACACAACCCGGCCCCCACCCCCACAATGCTAGCGTCTAGCCTCTGGCATCCGTCCCTCACTTGCGCTCTCTTTTCATACATTCAGTATCAATGGGGGTAGTGTGGAGACAGTCGGGGATGCCAAGACACAGAAGCGGAGTGCATACAAGAACACGTAAGCTAGTCACACCATCTTTCTATAAAACCATAAACAACATAAGGCGTACGGAAACCTCATGTGTATTTCTACACTACTTTGATACTAGCATGAAACGAAGCTCAGACAGATCGACCTGGGTGTACCCCTGGGTATTATAATGTCATATGCTGTTTCTTCCACACCCCACGAACAAAAATCAACTTCTCAATTTTGACGCCATTCAAACCTTTCCAAGATGAATGTTAGGAGACGTCGAGACACAATTAAAAAAAAACCCTAACCACAAAATAGCGTGGACACGTATGATAAAGCGCTATTTAGCTGGAATATCTTTTTTTCTGAACCAGAATTAATCACGTTAATTTGTTAATGCCAACAGTTAATAGGCTATCCAGGCTTCTCCCTAACACTGTAACTAAAAGCTAGCGGGCTAGCGTCCGCAAAGTACCCGGACACATCGATTCTTATATTAATATATGTTATAAGGAACTTACTAATATTAACCTATGAAAATTGTAGTAAATCGTTCCTGAAATACCACCGCGTTGGAGAGGAATTGCTCCACATCTGACTAAAATATTTGCTAGCTAGCATTAAAAAAGAATTACAACCTTCGCGTGTGTAATTCGACACGTTTCCTCACACCACCATCTTTTAATCACAAAGACAAAGCCGTCCATCCCTATTCATGTGACTGAAATTACTTAAGTTAAAGTATTACTGAAATAAATTATTCAATTTACCTGAAATTAAACACCGAAAAAATAACAGATATTATTTTTCTGACAAGTGTAGAGTCTTCCCTCAGCCTTGACAAACGTTGTACTGGAAAATTCCGTTTAGTATTATACCCAAAGGTGGGACCAAACTTCGCAAGGAGTCGCCACATCCAATCATGGCATCGTATTTTACATACGGTCTTCTTTTCGGCCAATGACTGACACGCTTTTTCACAATCGTAGATGAATTGTAAATTACACGGTGTCATATATCACCGTTACTCACAAGGGTGGTAATGCGAGTTGTGGCTAGGAAGAGCATGTAGATGTGAAGTTATGTCGCTTGACCATGAGCTATATAATGTATCTTTGTTGTTTGTATTGAACGGGAGCAAAGTATAGAATAAGTGGAGTTTTTGCCACTGTGCAAAGTTATGATGTAAAGAAAATAAAGACAAGTTCATTGTCATTTTTGGCCGGTGAAAAAGCGTAGATAGCGTCGTGTAGACATATATTAGTGCAAAAACAAAAACGAGCGAGAAAGTGAAAACACATTTTCATTTACCCCTTTATTTATCCCCTTATTAAAATTCGGTCTAGGGGATACGTACTATTGGTATGCATCTTTAGAATATTTGTTTGCGTGCTGAATTCTGCAAAGGTATGGAAGAGAAAATGCCCGATCTATGTAACCTGAATTCTCAATTTACAGAAGTGTGCTTTGGTACAGTGGAGCCACTTGGGTGTATTAACACATACTTTTTCTGCACATGAACAGCTTAAATCATTTGAAGTCAGCTGCATGGTTTGGCTTGCTAGAGTCTCGGGAAATCATTGTCCTAACAATTACTGTTCTCAAAAATATTGGGAAAAAATATTCTTTATATTTTCAATATCTGCTGTATACCTGTAGGCCTCAAAATATTGGCCTGATTCTTTGTTGGGTAAATTAACATGGTCAGTAACATTCGAAAGCACCGCTGTGTGCAAATATATTTTCAAAGGGCATATGCTGTAAAGATGAGAAAACTGCTGGGACTGTGCTTTTTTTAATCACAGCGAGAGGCTGGCTCTTGAATTGCAGATGGATTGACAATCGGCAGTTAATTAACACTAGTTACTAATTAAGAAGCGGAAACAATAGTGAATGAGTGTCACTATCAGAATTGTGAAATGCTGATGTCTTCAAAATATGATGACTGGCCAAAATCAGGCACTGTGTGCTCACTGGCCAGGGAAGACAGCCAGAGGTCACATCCAAATTATTTGTAGTATTCTCCACCCTTTCTTTCTTTGTCATTTCTCTGATCTGAAGTCACAACTGATTCATAATGCGAGGTTGCATTTTACCTTTTCATTCTCTAAGCACTGTAGGAGGAGTCTTTGCCATGAATCACAAATTTAAACTAAGCTATCCAGTTACCCAGTTGACAAAGCACAGCAGAATACATTTTATTTATTTATTAACAGAAATCTTTAACATCATTATTTTCTTCTGCTATCCAAAAGCTCATATCAAAATCATTCCCATTTTCCAGTATCCCATGTACACTTTATAAACAATGGCATGCAAAACATGACAAAGTGTGTTCATCACTGCTATTCACATACCTTTCTGCCCTGTTTTACTTCATCACCTTTAAATGCACCTCCTTTTTCCATTCATGCCTGCACACTTTTTCAGTCCTTTTGAGTAGAGCTGAGCCTGGGGTAGACCAATGATGCAACCAAGTGCACCTCAAAGACATTTTTTCTTTCATACTCTTTTTTATGTCAAAATGCATTTCAGACTACTCCCTTGGGGCACTGGGAGCCAGCAAGGATATCAGATATTTCACTGGCAAACAAAATTTACACCAAACAACATCACTGTTCAAACATGTAATGCTGTCAGGTAGCCATTATGCTCTCATTTTACAGTCTTACCCCATTGTCTTCTGTGATCGAGTTTCCTTTTTTGAGCTGGTCCCTCTGTGGAAAATACAGACACTGATACACATCATGCAAAGTGTTGTAAGTGAGTGACAGAGTGGGCTCGTGTGGTCCTGCAAGGATGACATCATTTGTAAAGGAATACAAGTGAGGGAAGGATATGTACATAGTCATTGGTACTTTGTCATTTGAGAACTGGTTACAGAAATTTGAGAAGAGTAATCACTAGTTGCACTTTGGGAATTCTGGTATGAATGTACGTTTTGGGAAAGAACATGAAATTGTCCAATACCAATAAAGTTACATCTTTTGAAAATCTACCAGATGCTAAGAGTCATTGTTCCCATTTAATTTCACCAATGAAATGGGTGATTTTCTGCCTTCTAAAGGTAAACTTTTTTGTAATTAGTCATCTGCTGAACAGAGATACTTTAAATAATATACTCTACATATTTTATATGCACACACAAACAATACATTGTATAAATCACTTAATTAAAGTTGTCTACCATTCTGATAAAGCTTATCTTTGGAGCTGCAACCATATTTATCCAGCTTTTTTGTTTTTTGCTCAGATAAAAGCAGCAATAAATACTTGTAGTTCCTAATAAAGGCATAATTGCCATCATAGATTTTGTAAATGAAAGTTTCCAATGGTATGACATGTACAGCTTATATTTTGCCTAAGCATAATAACAACAGTGAATAAAAATCATAAAAACAGCATCAGTTCATAACTCCACCTAGGGTGGAGCCCATTTGAAATAAAATTTAACAAAGAACCACAGGGTCAATTGTGTTCTTTTGAACAGCGTGTTTAGCATTGTTTCTCATTATGCTATATATCGTATTCATTAAATGCAATTTTAATTGGCCTAACTTTAAAGATGTTGTTTACCTATTCTTCTCATTTGTTGATGTTGATTTTTGTGGAAATGAACTCAGAACCCACAGATGCTTGACAAAGAATGTATGTGAAGATGTTTATAATATCTACAATTTTGCCAATGCTTTATTGCATTTAGAAAGCAATGCTCACCAAACCACAACCCATGAAATGATAGTGCAATGGACTGGCACAGGAATGCACAATCTATCAGTCCTCTGTCCTCATTTCAAAAAAGGCTGAAGGGACAAATTCCCGGTAAAGTCGATCCATATCGGGGCTTTAGCTTTTTACATGTGACCATTGTTCTGTTTTCTGGACAGTTCTCTCTATTCACATATAAACTAATGACTTCGCTCTGCAGTCATACTGAAATTAGGATCACCGATTGCCTATTTTATGCTTCCATGTCTCAGAATTTCAGAAAACCAAGTGTACATCATGAGCAGGCATCTGTGATGAGCAGACTGATACCGAGCAGAAAGTGCTGCTTAGCTCTCCTGGAGCAACAGTCCACTTAGAATTACTGTTTACTGGATGTATCAAACATGTACCAAGAAACCTTGGCCTTTAGGAAAAATAAAATAATCATTCATTGGCAGTATGTATTTCTATCTACATGCTTCAATATAACAGTTATAATTCTCAGAAATGTTTTGTATTTATGGGAAATATAGCACCCTTTACTCTGCTTGATGACATGTTGAGATCTGTTCTCCGGAATTGTTGTCCTTGGCTTATATATAAAAACCAGTTCTTCCACACCTGTCTAGAAAACCTTTTGATATGCCACAATGTAAGGATCAATTTACCAACAACAAAGAATGCAAATAGTAATGCTTGGATAGACATGAAAACACTCAATAGGTCATTTTGACCAAAAATGTTTTTGTAATCTTTTTCTCCCTTCTTTACAATTTCTTTCAAAAATTTTGCAAGTGATAATAAATGAGATTTGTACACCCAAAATAGCTCATACTAGAAAACATGCACTCTGCAGACAGAGAGAATAGTCACTTTTATTGTTATGTAGCCAGTTCTGTCTGGAGCAGGTGAACAACACAACACCTTCTCAATACAGGATGCGATTAATGCAGATTAGTGGCGACTATTCATAGAGTTCCATTATAATCATTTGATATTCCTGGCATTGCTTTGCTCTGAACAAACCGTTCTGTATGTGTCAGTAAATGGTCAATACAGAACTGAAACATGATCTCACAAGAGGCAGAAGTGGGACAGCTGACTCTACTGTATTTGTGCTATTTGTAGACCAATATACAACACACACATGAAAATGCTGGCATCCTTTATTATATTTTGATTTAATATAGACCAATTCAGTCACACACACACACACACACACGCACACACACAGATTATAACATACAAGAAACAGTGGGGAATGAACATAATTTAGACCAGGACAGCATATGAAGGTCATAAAAATAAAAAAAAAAAAATCTAAAATTACTATTGAATATCACATCTTATAGACAGAAATTTAATTAAATCTAAATTATATTGTGCTACCTGCACTCTACCAAAAGAATCACAGCTAACTGTGAGCAGAAGCTGCTGATCCTGGCCTCTGAGTCCCCTGCCTGTTGGCCTCAGAGAGACTGGATGTAGTTGCTCTGGCCAGGATAGGGGTAGATGTGGTGGAGCGGCTTGGAGCATTTGTCCTCGTCAGTGCTGGCTCTGTGTGCACACTGCTGTCTGGCTGGATCACAGGTGCTGCAGTGGCAGTTTAGGGCCACAGGGTAGGAGAAGAGCCGGTCCACGTGCAGGGGACAGCCAGGTAGCTCCACCGTACGGTACTCAACTGCCTGATATGTGCATATCTTCTGGGCTCTGGACCACTTTCCTGGCAGCCATACCACATTGGAGTCCTGCCACCAGACATCAGAAAGGACAGAGGACTGGAATCATAAAGGATATGGCAACAACCTAAGCTGGATATCAATAACATGCCATGTCTAACACTGGCTGTCCCAGGAAAAGAGATATTCACACAACAGGTCTACAGTGCTGTAGCAGCACTGATAGAGTGATGTAAAAGCTGAGCCCACTGAGAGAATCCTAGGTAATGACAGCAACCAGCAAGTGTGTGTAGGTTACATGAAACCACAGACTAAACTGCAATGGAAGAGCCTATACTGTAAGTACATTAGTTTAGCTGGACTGGTGCTAGGATATTCCACTATTTGTTGCAAGACAGAATATAGGAAGCCCTGACTATGTTCACTGGTATTACTGTCGTGTATGGATTCTATTTGAAGTCCTGTATATTAATAGAAGAAATGCAAACTAAAAAAGTTCCATTATGTGTGCATTACTTGTTTTTTACATAAAAAGTTTTTTTTTTGTTTTAACTTTCAATTCATGCAGTGCAGTGTACTAAAATCTAAAATAGCTACAGTAAAGAGAAACCCTTCAACAAGTTATGAAACAAGTATGCAAAACATGCAAATACTGAAGTTTGGCCAGCTGATTGAAAGCTCTTACCCAGGAGTAGCAGAAGCCCATGCAGATTGTGGTATTGATGGCCACACAAAAGTCACACTCTGGTTTCTCCACATACAGTGTATAGTCTGTAAGACTACATGTGCCGAGAACCTGTCCTACCAACAGGCAGAGTAGACCACTGGTCAACCCAATCACAACTGCACCCATCCTGGCAGGTCAAGGGATTTATGCTGTTGAATGCAGAGATGCGTTTTGTCTGGAGTGTGCACTGCATTAAAAAGGTAATTACTTTTTAGAGTTTTACAATTAGCACATGTACAGAAAGAGAAAAAATATTGAAACGGTAGCCACATAAGCAAAATATTAAAATCAGAAGGCACATAAGATAATCATATGGCCTTTTTTTGTAAATGTGTGTTTTATATCCAATATTAACAGAAATGTTAAGATGAAAAAGTATAATCAAAACAAGAAAAAAGGGCAGAAATCATACGATTTTTAAAAAATTATTTTGATTCACAATCAGCTGAGATCTGCAGTCCAAATATATGGCTGGGATCCTCAAACAAATGTGGTGGTTTCATTGTATAATCTTCCAATGCATAATCACAGGAATAAAAAGCAATGGTTAGCCATAATTGATATTTTTATATATCAAAATAAAAAATACACAGAAAAGCATATCAGCATATGGCCACTACAGAACATAGACAACAGATTGCACTCACCTGCTTTTCTCTGGACAGTGTCTGGCTTGAGGAGCCAACAGCCTCAGAATCTTTATATATTCAGCCTAATCCACCTTGATCCGTGTGCTCCTCTTATCTCTCATGACAGCAAAAGAGATCATTAGTCTGTCACATTCAGTGCTCAATCACCTGTGCTCACAGGTGCATCCTTCTGTACAGGTTTAGGGGACCACTACACATATCCATAGTGAAAGACAATTTTCCATTACCATAAGTATTTCAGAGACTTGAGAATCACTCAAGATTGAGAGCATATGGCAGCAGGTCTAATTAAATAATCAAAATTCCAGGACTATAGTTATTTCTGAGTTCATTTTAGGTGATTGAGTCTTTGTTAAAGTGTAATATAAAGGAATCATTCAGTTTACACACAAATCTAAAGGGATTCCACATACAAAGAGGATGTGCTGCACGTTTTATATACCATGATTTTATAAAGCGGTAAGCCCCCGAATTTACTGTAATAAAGGTGGAAATCAGTGTAGCTGCACCTCTGCACTGACAGATAAAACGGAAACATTTACAACAATAAAAACTTGAAACAAGAAATTCTTCTAAAAATAGTGGATACAAAGTTCCTTTGAGCCATTTGAAATTATTCAATGTTCAAAGTCCAGTCAAACATGATGACAATGGTTTTGTTGACAGTATTAAACATCTATAAAATGGGCGAGCCTTGTGTGACCCAGACTACTGCATGTCACATGTGAACAATCCAACTAAGATAAAGCTGCCATTCCTTAAGGAAAATATAAAATATAAGACACAATGTCTGTATTTGATTGCATTGTTCAAGTTGCAGTAGATTGACTGCAGTAGTCTACAGGTGGCTCTTGCTGTAAAGACACTTATTTTGAAAGCAAGAAATGAGCCCTGCAACTGGCAGCCAGCAGCCAAACGTTTCCCAAATGCTGTATAAAAGGATAAGAGGTGAGTATGGTCCAAAGAGAATGAAGGCAGCTGAGCTGCTGAATATTTTATAGAGATACCCACAAGCAGATTGTGAGTTCTGCTATGTTCACATGGTTCTGCTCATATCTACACCAGGAAATTCTCTCTGTTCATGAAGTCACTTAATCTCGTCTACCTCCATTCATGGTTCCACCACAAATGCTATTAAAAATGAAGAATATCCAGGTTAGAATATTCAAAGGTTTATGAAAGAGGGGATTGTAAGAAAACAAATCATCGCAACCCTGTAAGCTGGTGCTTTTGATTTACCTAATCTCCATTACAGCAATTTACTGAAATGGATAGCAAAGTTTAGCTGAGCATCAATATTGATTGTGAGGGGGAAGAGGATTTGCAGTCGTAACTGATAAGGTGGTCTCTGATGAAATGTATAATACATACAGAAACTAAAGTTCAGGTGATTCAATATCCAATTGCATTGTTTTGATTTTCTTTCACTGTTTCCTAATTTGGAAAAATATACATTCAATCTCCAGTCAATGGATGTCTAATACAGCTGCCCTTCCTATTTCATATCAATGAGTGTGTCTGTCATAACACATAATAGTAACAGTACTTACACAATCATACCAGTCCTTCCTTTCCACTAGAATTTCTTTCAAGTCAATTAAAATTAACTCTAAGAGACTCGGATGCACTTTGTATGGTTTTCAAAGATTCCATGATAACATTTGGTTAATGGTGAATCACACAAAGTTAGCGAGAGGGGAAAAAAAAATGTTTTAGATGTCAGCCGTTCTAAGCTGAAGCAGACTGCATTTTGTATGTTTTTGTTGGAGGTTAATGATTCCACATGTCTTTCTTGGATAGAATTGGTCTACCCAAATGCAAACAAATGGAATACCAAGGTCATTTTAGATGTCACTACAAGAAACCAAACTGTTACCCAATGCTACATTCTTATGCTTAGATTCCTCATAATTAAAATCTTATTTTAATTACTGTCTTAGTGAAATGGTCGTCTATAATGGCAATAGTGGCAATGAAACTCTGGTTCTATTGCCTTTAACTGCTCTAAGCTGACCTTACTGACCCAATTTTCAAGTGTTTGTATTGTATATCATATATTGTACATATATAAATGTGCATTGGTTTTTTCCATGGTTTACACAAAATATCATATTTATTTAATCGCTTTTCACAGTGGATTGTTCTTTAAGCCATTGACTGCTTCCAACTGACATACCACATTTCCAAACTATTTTCTGAGAAAGAAGTTAAGAACATTATTATCAACCCACAGGTGCATGACACTTCCACTGGCCTGGCTCATATCTATACATGAGTAAGGGCACTGTGATAATTTTATCATATTTCAGCAAATTAGTCTGTGGCATGATAAACATGATTGATTACATTTACTGTTCCATAGTAGCATGTAGAAAGACATATACCTTGAACATAAAACATAGACTTTCTACTTTCCTTACTTCCTGCTATCCAAATAACAATTTTGTAAACTGATTTTTACACATATTTACATGCATATATAAGCAGATTTACATGAACTCCCAATGTGCTTATGGCTTTCAGTATCCCTCCCTCACCTTTATGCGAGCAATCGTGCCTGACCAACGTAACCGCATTGCCAGCCAGGAAGTATGTATGCAGAAATACTAAATAAATAATGAAAGTTGATTATGCCACAGTAAGTTAAAATGCAACCAAGGAAGGCATTCATAATAAGACAATTTCCATAACAGGTTAACATACCAAAATCATGAGGCCATAACTTCAACTCTGAGCCAAATGCAATCTGAAGAGGTGAGACTTCAGCCTGTGTCAGAGGATGGCCAATAACTGTGTAGCCCCACTGGGGGGCCAGCATAGGCAGGCATTGAGACTGGAATCATCCCAGCTCATCATCAGTGCACCATGGTGTACCTACACAGATGAAAATAAACTTGTTTTACTTCACATGTTTATTATGTAGCACCTAACTGCATTGTATTTGCCACATATAAAACTATAAGCTACACAATTTTGTCACATAATTTGTGTTTTCCTCTTTGACAGAGGGCAAAGGGATGGGGCATTGGAGGGCCAGAGGAATATGTATTGCATTTCTACGGTGAATGAAGCTGGGCAGCTGAGGTCACATACATGTAACCATGAAACTGAATTTGTTGCAGTGTTGGGGTTTTCACTGAACATCATTGTGGCAGAACACTGACCATTCTCCTCCAGCACAATCCAGAATGAGAGCTGTGTCAGTGTGGGTGCACTCCTTTGCTGTGCCTCAGTAGTGTAGCTGAACTGCTCCTTATAAACCAATATCTGGAGTTTGTTCTCATTGCAGCTGTCTCTCTACAATGTCAGCAAACAAAGACATCACTGGAGAAAGGAAACACTGTGCCCTTTATCAGACACCAGGGGAGGCTCAAAATGCACATTGCTGCAATTGCAAAAAAAAAAAAAAACACATGTAAACAAATAGATACTTTTTACAGTGTCTATCTAGGTTAAATGGTTATTCCTTGTACAAAGTTTAAAGCCTTAGCGATAAATTAATATTTTCGAGCACATTGGACTATGTTACACACTTTAGACTTAGAAGAGAAATTCTTTGTACTCAATTCTGAGTACAGAGGAGGAGGGATGTAGCTTTAATAACTGAAAATTAAGGATTCTGGAACAATGAGTATGGAAATGATAGCACAAGGCATTGCTGAAATATGTACTTTCATGTGAAGCTGACCACAGCCATAACAAGTTTGTGTGCCCCCAACACCCCCACACACACACACACACAGCCTTAGTTACACCTCTGAGTCCATCTGTAAACAAGGCCATTGTTCCTTATGTTGCTTCATTGATTACAGCCAGAATTGCGGAAACTTTATGGAGTCTTTACATGATAAAGAAAGGCAGGGGTTGTACTCCCTTTTGAGCCTTTCCTCCTTAGAGTATCATTAACTAAAGAGCCTTGATAGTCAACTCAAGTCATAGTTGATAGTCAACAGTTTCTTCTCATATGTATTTCTTGTGTCCTGTGAACAAAATCTCTGTCAGATTTCGCTGACACACTGGGATTCTTAAGTGTTCATTTTCTTGGGAATACACCTGCAGTGGTATTTGTTTGGATTTTTAATCACAAGAGAGGAAAAATCTAAAACCTTGGATTACAAAGAACTGCTGTGGTACTACAGAGCTCTTACCTTTTCACCCTTACTTCTTCATAGTAGTAGTTTAAGAATTTTGGGAACTGTTAAATCATTCAGGCAACACGTTTTGTTGCAGGTAAATGTGATTTGTGTTTAATTTGGTTTTTAACAGAAACCTTTGTGCAGTATCTTTGTTGATAATCAGTTGGCAAGAGAACAGCCATATTTCATACCTTACAAGACATTTTAAAAACCTAATAAAACTATCCTGATTCTGATGAAATACTACAAACTAACTGCAAATGTAAAATAACACAGGATGTACATTATGACTAATTGTTTAAAAACTGTGTAAATATTTGAATTTATACAAACAAAGCACCAGAAGAACTGAAGAACATAAATCAAAGCAGGAAATATTTCAGTATTTTTGAAATTACAGCAACCCTGTATTATATTAAAGTAACCTATCAAGGATCCAGGCAAGTCAGTCTGCTTATTGAGTGGAGGTCAGCTCCTGGGTTTGAGCACAGTGACTTTTCTCTCTGACCATGGTGGGTACGGGTGGGCCTGTACCCTCATTCTCTGTGTGGGACTATGTGGTGTTCGCGGGCACGGTCCTGGGGGCAGCAGCTATCGGCCTGTTTCAGGCCATTAGGACCCGGAAGGAGACCAGTAGTGCGGAGTTCCTGCTTGGGGGACGCCAGATGACGGCAGTCCCTGTGGCCATGTCCCTGACAGCCAGCTTCATGTCGGGGATCACGGTGATCGGGACCCCTGCTGAGGCTTACCGCTATGGCACCCCTTTCTGGCTATTCGGCTTTTCATACGCCATCATGTCAATCATCACTGCGGAGATCTTTGTCCCACTCTTCTACCGCTTGGGGATCACCAGCACTTATGAGGTAAAGCAGGGTACCACTCAAGTCAGTTTATCAGAGAGCAGGGGGCTTTCATTATGGGCCTGCTGAAAGGTGGGGAAAGACTTGGATGTGAGATGGGAACATATTTTAAAACCCACTGAGGTCTGAAATCAGGAATTCACTTAACCTCAGCTGTTATACATTACTCCTCAAAGTGTACTTTTCTGGATTCTTTTAAAGAAAATTGAAGACTGATTTAGGCGCATTGGAAACATATTACATTCCATTAGTAATAGGTATACTTATTTCACAATTTCTTTACTTTCCTTGCAGTACTGGAAAATTATTTGCTAAAGTATGACTTAAGATACAGTGATCTTTATTCTTTTTTTTAATAACAAGGTGTTGTGCAAGGTGTGACACACAGCCCTTTTTAGCCACCGCATGAATAGCTGTGTACTCATGTTCACGTCCTAATCTGTTCATATCAAGAATTATTGATTGAATCAATAAAATAAGTAAGTGCTGCTCTTGCTGAGATGTTGAACAGTGTTGTTCCAGAATATTCATTAAGTGGTAGCTCTTACATTCATTATCTCAAATAAGATAGTTGGGAGTAAATGATTATTGTTCCCATAAAGTTTATATGGTCCACTGACACAATCATGGCCGAACATATAAAAACTCTTCCTTGGTTCACCAAACCTTTTTAATGACGTCCAGTTTATCAAAGTTAAGCTACAAGAATAGGCCATGTAAGTCCTTCACTCAGATTCAAGATTAGATAAACCAGTCCAATCCTGAATTCTGGTTGGAAATACAAAGGAATGGTTTTTCATTACTGTAAAGTTTATGTGTACTTTGCACATGTATCAACAGTAAATATGTTACCTGGGTTCATTTAAAAATATGGATTCAATTTTTGTCTGACCATACCATGAGCTAAAATCATATTCACAGACATCCTTAAAATATGATAGCACTTTTTTTAGCTTCTGAAATATTTAATTAACTTTTGAAAACTGCCCTTTTTACTCTTTCATAGTATCTGGAGATGCGCTTCAACAAAGTGATCCGGGTGATTGGAACAAGCATGTACATTGTACAAACAGTAAGTAAACCAAAAACCAATCACTTCATGCCAAAGTACTTTAACAAAATCACTTTTCTGTCTTTGAATCACTATCACATCAATAACCTTTATAATCATTTCCTATAAACAGAAAGTCCGTCACAAAAAAAACAAAAACATTTTCTTCCTTGTCCCTTGACCCTTTCTCATTTATTATTAACCTTTGAGCAAAATGGCTGTATCACCCTGCATTTCCCTCTTTGTGTTAATTGAGCTGTAAGCTAAGTGAGGGTTTATTTGTTTAAACACAAGAGGAAATAGGATAATTACTTTACACAGGTACATCAAGTCCTGTTGAATGTGGAAGAGGTGGAAATTTCCATTCAGTCTTGTATATGTTGTTGTTTTGTCTGCCAGGCCCTGTACACAGG
Source organism: Albula goreensis (assembly GCA_022829145.1). Classification (NCBI taxonomy): domain Eukaryota; kingdom Metazoa; phylum Chordata; class Actinopteri; order Albuliformes; family Albulidae; genus Albula; species Albula goreensis. Next base: position 13,735,532 of record CM040754.1, on the reverse strand, counting down.
AATGGTGATTTATGCCCCAGCACTTGCCTTGAATCAGAGTGAGTCATGCTCTAAAAAGCACTTGAATATTGATCAGAAACACCATTAGCTAACTACCTTCAAGCTATGAAATAGAACAAAAAAATTTGCGTAATTTAGTCCACAGTTTGCTCTTTGTTGATTGTGTTTATCTATAAGTCTAATCTACCAGCATGATGAGTTTTTAAAAGCTTACTGAGGCTTACTTAAAAGGAAGGTCTACTTACATTTGAGGTTTTTTTTTTTGCTTTTGAATAGGGCTCATACTGTGGACAAAGGTAAAGAGGGCATTCCTATGTGGGCAGCAGCTGTGATGTTACTGAATCCCATGTTTGCTCTTTGTCTCAGTCACAGGACTCGATCTTTGGGGGGTTCTGGTTGCAACCGGAGCTGTATGCATTCTCTACTGCACCTTGGTCAGTGTGATAGACCCAGAACCTGTATCTCGCTACCATGTCAACAGCCAGGCAAAACAATATCAATACTAAAAGAATCAATTTAAATGGTCTACCGATATTGGATTTTAATTGTATTTTTGCAAGGACAATTTTGGGATTGGAATGAAATGAATTTTATAGATATAATCTGACATCATAACTATTGTACATTTGATGATATCATGAATACAACATAACCAAGTCTTTGCTGTGGTAAATATTCATAAAATATCTGAGAGAATCACTAATAGTTGTAATACCTACACCTAAATTGTGGGTAATGTAGTCTGATAATGTGCATGCTTCATTCTCCAGGGTGGCTTGAAGGCAGTCATCTGGACAGATGTGTTCCAGATGGTGATCATGATGACGGGCTTCGTGGCCGTCATAGCTCAGGGAGCAGTGCTGCAGGGGGGCCTGAACAAGATCTGGGAGGATGCCAGCCAGGGAGGCCGGCTCAATGCTTTTGAGTGAGTGCTCACTTCAGCCACTTCATACTAATGTAGAACACAAACCCCTCAATGTTTGCTCCATACCCAGTGCCAGAGAAAGATCTGCTCTGGTGAACTACAGGAGGAACTTACCCTTTCAATGAAGTATACATCTCTAACAACAAAGACAATAATTAATAAACTTAATAAAATAATCCTACTTTTCCCTACCATACTGAGTTAATAAAATAATTGAGCTAGCCCATTGCTTATCTTTACCCTGTGAAAATAGCATTATGAAGCTGATCCAGTTCCTGGGGTCCTCCCCCATCTTGCAGCTTTGATCCAGACCCCTTGAAACGACACACATTTTGGACCATTGTGCTGGGTGGGAGCTTGATGTGGGTGTCAATCTACGCGATCAATCAATCACAAGTGCAGCGCTACATTTCCTGCCGCACCATGACCCATGCAAAGATGTGAGTTCTCAGATGTTGAAAGATGAACATATGGTTTGGTAAGACAGAAGTGAAAAGAGGTTTCACACCACAGTATCAGAGGCCATTTCCTTCCTCTGTATCCCACAGGTCCCTGTATGTCAATATGGTAGGGCTGTGGGTGACCGTTAGCTTGGCAGTCTTCTCTGGCCTCACCATGTACTCCATCTTCAAAAATTGTGACCCACTGAGCAACGGCGATGTGGGGGCCCTTGATCAGGTATGCTACACCGTAAAGCTGCACCTGAAGTCATACTTTTATAACTTTACAACTGTGGAGGTGCATTCATTTACTAAACTATATTTCAGGGCCTATTTGCATGTATATGGGTGTGTATTTTTTTGCATATACATTGTGCATATGTGCATGGCTGCACGTGTGTGTGTGTGTGTGTGTGTGTGTGTGTGTGTGTGTGTGTGTGTGTGTGTGTGTGTGTGTGTGTGTGTGTGTGTGTGTGTATTAGATGCTGCCATACCTGGTGATGGCCATTCTGGAAGAATTTCCAGGCGTCCCTGGGTTATTTGTGGCAGCAGCTTACAGTGGCACATTAAGGTAAGTACAGTATAATGTTATAGTAGACCTTTAAGAGAAAGCAACTTCAAAGTACAAAGCTTTCTACAGGCAGATCAGGCGAAATATCTGTGTATCTGTCAGTACTCTATTGGCTAGCCCAAGTCCAGCAGATTCTTCTGCTTTTTTGTCACTCAGCACATGAGGACCTTCTTTAGACATAATTGAGTTTTTTATGTGCTTAATCTAAATCTAAACAGCAGATTTTTGTAGTAAACAAGTAAACAGTTTAAGTATTTTGGTGAATGGGTTGGTGTGTTCTTCCATTAATCAGATCTCTGTTAAAAAGCTATGTCCTTCGTCACTTTACATTAGTGATAGAAAACATCACCAAACTCTTAAAGACACACACAACCCAAACGGATCCAAACGCTTGATACTTGGCAAGCCGCCAATAGCAATAGATTTCAAAACAATATTCTATAAATAATATTTTGCAGTTTACCTCTTAAAATACAATTTATTGAACTACATATAAGGAAAGACTGCAATATTGTTTACACATTTTTTATTGAAAACAATTTATGTAAATCAACTAGAACTATGCCAGTGCAGGCAACAGCAGAGCTCATAGCACAGACACAGGCCAGATCAGAGGGCCAAAGGGACTTTGTGGGGAGAATATTATGGAGGAAATTGTGGCCTCATCTGTTTCGGAGCAGTAAGTTAAAAAGGAGGGTTTCGGATCCTGGTTCAGGTAAACCCACAAAGACCTCTGCTTTGTAGTGGACATTACAACAGTACATTTATGTCTACTGTGGCGCAGAGGCAGGTGTGGCCACTGAGCCAGGAGGTGGGTGAAGGGGAAAACAGACAAAAGTTTGACAGAAACTGGCCAAAGACCTTTTATTTGTTTCCTTTCTGAGGAAAAACCCACAAAACAAAAAAATATACATGAAAACTATGTTAACTCAAAAACAGCACAGCAACAGGCAAACAACACCAAACCCAAAAAGTCACCTTCAGCCTTCCAGGTTGTGCTTAAATAAGTGGCCTAATTAAAGGCAAGTGCTAGCACCTGGTGTGATTGGCAGTCATCCTCAGGTGAGCCTGCCTGTTAGTGAGGCCACTGCTGTTCAAGCTCCTGCAGTCTCTCCAGGCTGAATGAGGGACCAGGAACTGACAGCAGTTCAAGGGGGAGGAGCAGAGTAGCTTGCCTCTCCCTCCACTTCTCCCGGCACCACACTACCTATGAATATTATATAGTTGACTTACCTGGAAGCCAATCCACTCCCATTCCACCTGTTTCAGTTTTTGAAATAAAAGAGCTATGTTCAGACTAGGCTCTGAATTCTGAAATGTAATAATAATACAGGAGTACTGCAGTGACATGCAGCTTTTCTGGCAGAAGCCTGGTACATCAATTAAAATAGTTTATACACTGTCTTCTCTTGGTTTCTTGGGTGTGAATTTGTTGCTGATCTTAAAATGAAAGCCAGCATAATAATCATATTCTGCAGCTCTCCTGGACCAACATTGTTTATCCACATGCCTGGAGCAAACACCCTGACCAGAATTGTTTGTGCATTAGGGGTTGTCCATAGCACTCTACAGCTACTGACTCCACCCTCAGTACTGCTTATCCATACAGATGTAAAGTCTAACCAGAGATCAGCGTTATGAAAGAATCAGGGAGCCAGTGAGTGAGGCTGGAACTTACCCACATTCCTGTGCATTTGCTTTCTCAGCACTGTGTCTTCCAGCATCAATGCCCTGGTGGCTGTCACTGTGGAGGACTTTGTCAAACCAATTTTCCCAAACCTCAGTGAGAGAAAGGTGTCCTGGGTCAACATGGGCTTAAGTGAGTCTCAGAAATACATGTATACATAATACATATTTTCACGTGTAATGTAGTCACACATTTAGACATTTACGAAATGCAGAGATCCCCAACAATCAAATTTAATTCATCATTGAGAATCAAACTGAAGAGCAAGTTTACCCATGGTCTCATTGTACGTGTTCCCCCCCAGGTGTCTTCTTTGGAGCACTTTGTATTGGAATGGCAGGCATAGCTTCCTTGATGGGAAGTATTTTACAGGTACAGTCAATGAATACCTCTGTGACAAGACAAAGACACCATATTTTAGCGTGCCAATATAATTTTTCAGAAAACAAGTTACATTAGAGGTCAATCATAAGTTCAGGAATTTTAACATTTAATAGTAGCATTCCACTATTTTTTCAGTATTAATAGAACAATATATCAGTTTTCTTGTCTACCCATATACATAAATAACTTCCATACTCTATTAAATGACATACAAAGCAGTAAAATGCATGTTTTTCCAAAAACAGACACACGGAGATACAAAATATGCACTGAAATTTCCCAAAATGATGCTTTACAGTACCCTCTGCTGGCAAGTAAATGCCATGAACATGTTTTTTTTTTTACATTTCCTTCTTGCTTCCTGTTCAAGGCAGCTCTGTCCATATTTGGAATGATCAGTGGTCCACTACTCGGCCTTTACTTTCTTGGCATAATATTCCGCTCTGCAAATTCCACTGTAAGTTTCTTTTTGCTGTTCAACTACTGTAATATTTGAACATGCTGAAAATGACATAGGGAACTGGTAAGTAGAATATTTGAGGTGATAAGCTTTTTATGTTGTATATTGTATTTAGTCATGTGGGAAATTACTGATTATTAGTAAAAAGGATTACTATGTATGCCTTTTTTGTCTCTTTTCAAGGGGAACATAGATTCTTGAAAGAATTTCTTGTTATTTTATTGTTTCTCTGGTATCAACTCAGACATTGTCTTTTATGAGAAAGTTTCCTTTTGTGAAATTCACTAAGATATTAAAATATCTAAATTACAGACAGAGTTCCAAAACAAAGTCTGCAAGTGTTCATTTTAGCACGAAGTTCCCTCAACTCTCAAATGATAAAACCACATTATCACCTACTAGTAACTGTTTGCTAATGCCATATTGAACAGCACTTGGTGAAATGGCACTTGAATAAATGGACCCCATATTGTATCCTTTGCAGGGAGGGCTGGTGGGGCTACTTACAGGCCTGATTTTGACACTGTGGGTGGGGATTGGGGCCCAGGTGTACCCACCCCTGCCGGATAAGACCCTTCCCCTTAATGTCAGCACTGCAGGCTGCCTCTACAACCAATCACAGGACCTCAACTTCACCACAGATGCACCATGGAGCAGTGCAGTGACACTGACAGCACTGCAACCTGTGTAAGGGGACTTGAACTGTAATGATGAAATTCTTTAGAATGAGGTATTGGTATGAGTCATTGGTTTTTTGTAGCATGGGGCCAGAGCTAGCTTTCCACATGTCAAATGAAAGTAAATGCAACTTTCTTTACACATTAACATTTGAAATCATTCATTGTCAAGAAGACATGAAATTCTAATATTATGCAAAACTTTTATTTCATTTCCAGTCAAATGGCCCAAGTTCAAATTATTCATTTTTCAGTGTCAGAAAAAGATACAGGAAACATGTTTAACACAGAATTACACAAAAGCCTCCACAACTAAATATAATATAAATCACACAAAAATCTCCAACTTCAGATGTAATACGTTCCCCAAACATGCACTGATTGTTCACCATGCTTTATTTTATTTGAAGTAATTTAATACAAATTTAATCCATAACCTACAAGACTTGTGCAGACACAGTATGCCAGGCCAGTGTTTTCTGTCAGATGTCTTTGGCCATGTCTATCGATGATAAAACAGCTTTGGGTGAGCCCTCACATGTGCTCATCCAGTAAAAATGCAAATATTGACTGAGGTGCATTTTAACAGATACTAAAGTAGAAGTGTGGACCTAAGGCCTAGGGCACACAGTAAGAAGGGTATGAGTACTAGGGGCATACTGCACTTGACAGACTCTTACACATTTTGTCTGTATAGGGTCTGGACCTACAACAAGAACCAGAGCCGCAAGAGAGCAACAATACATATTGACACAAATATGCTCAAATGTCCAGCTCAAATGCATCTGAGATCAGTGCTGTTTTTCTTTTTCTACTACAGTGACAGGCCACCACTTGCGGACAATTGGTACTCCCTGTCATACCTGTATTTCTGCCCCCTGGGCACCCTAGTGACTGTCGTTTGTGGCTTAGCAGTCAGTGCCATCACAGGTAAGGCTCACCTAGGTGTCAAGATGGGGCAGACAGGTCAACTGTTCAGCAAAAATCTGAATTAATTGCATATTATTTAGTTTCTGTTTAACATGCTTTTCTTTTACTCTACAAGCTATCACAGGGCATACTTAATATTTCATTTATGTCACTGCTTTCCATCAGGGGAAAGAATAAGTCACCATGCCCATTTTTTTAATGTACATCAGTGCAGTTTTTGGCAGTTGTTATTCTTTTCTTTTTAATTCTTACATTTCATTCTGTGGAAGGTATGACAGCAGCAGAGATTTCTTCACATACAAACATGCCTAAAGTTTCTTCATTTAATATAGCAGATTTATGCATTATGTGAGTCTTGTGAAGACTATGACTTTGCCACTTTCCCGTCACATGTCAGCCTCATTGGTTAACATTTGCATTTTCTGCAATGCACTCTGTTAGTAACAATGTATTTGATTCTGTTTCATCAGAGACAGGCAGTAAGTATATTATAAATATACCCCCCACAGGTGGCTGTAAGCAGAGGAAGGTTCGACCTGAGCTGTTTATCCAAAAGAGTGATTTATTCTGCTTTACCTGCAGTACAGAGTCATCTCAGGTAAGGCCTTTGATGCTGGCCAAATCTGCAGTCAAGCAAAAACGGCATTCAGTTTATAAGAGCAGCTTTTCCCAGCAACATTGTTCACTATCAGCCCTCTGAGCGGCCACCACCAAATGTAGGCCAATTCTGGTTGTGGCGGTACATCTGTGTGAGGCATTATTCACAGTTTGACATATTGTGCTGTCTGTATCCTCTTCAGCTTTCAGAGCCTGTAATGTCTGAGAAGCTGGATAAAATCAACCCATCATTTGCTGACAGGGAGCCAGATCGAAAGGAAGAGGAGGAAGAAAAAGTCACCAGATTCTGAAACAGGCCAGAGCGGGGGCTGGAACATACAGGAAGAGATCCAGTAAAAGCGATATAGCCTGTATTTATTTACTGTTTGTTAGGTTTCTCTCTATCAATTTGCATCAGTCTCGCACACACACACACACACACACACATATGTATAACTACAAGACTGATTATGACCAGTTCTACATCAAGTACATCATGTTGGTGGTCCAGTCACCATCAGTGGACCCATTACATATTAACTTTATTTTTATATTGAATGTTGGGTCCCTCCATGGCTCAGTAGTGCAGGTGTAGAGATCAGTGGTCCAGTGATATATGTTCTAGAAGTTCCAATAAGAGTTCATTGTTGTTTTGATCCAAAGATGGAAAGTGTTCATAATACCACTTTTGGATCCATTAGAAGTGTGTATGGGGGTGTTATCATTGGAGTATGTGACCATCTAGAGAAAAAAAAAAATGTTTATATAGGATGAACCTGGTTGCCTGGCATGCCTAAACTCTTCCACTTTAATTGTAAGAAGCAGATAAATAATTGGATCCAATGACCCCATGTTGAACAGTGGGAACAGGCAATGTGGCTTCCATTAGTCTTATCCAAACATTTTAGTACCCAGATGTTGGAAAAAGACTTAAGGAGAAGTAATCAGACCATGTTGCTCTAAGACCAGGTTTTGTGTTCATTGAAATATGTTACCTGTTGTTGGACATTGGTCTCCAAAGCTATTTCTCAATCACCGACCCGTCAGTTTTATGATAGTGGCTGTTGTTTTTAGCTACTGTCCTAAGTGTTTGTCAGTGAGTTTTGAATTGCAACTAGTTTTTCATTGTTTGGTGTATGACTTCACATTTTTGACACTACTCTCCTTGACACATTATATTAACAAGTCCATTAATTATGAACATATGTGAATGCCTTCTTAACAGTGATTCAGTTACTTCAGTTATTTTTAACCTGCATATGTATATATTTCATTATTTCTCAAAATAAAGATTAACCATTCATTGCTACTCTGAGTTGTCACTTGAGTTTGTTTGAACAGCACTGTTTTCGGGTAAGATACCATGTAATACAGGTTAGCATATGACATATTGGTGAATATTCAGTGTAACATGGAAAAACTTACTGTTTTTAATGCTATCTGGTCCAGTGCAATGGATACCCATTCATGAAAGGTTGTAGAATGAAGACTTGTTTTTTGTCTGTGTTAAATTATTAATAAATATAAGCCAAGTAAATATTGCAAACAGACATAAAAAAATGAAACACGAACAAACAGATAGGAAAGCAATCCAAAGGGTCCAGAGCTAAAGATACGGTGGAGCTCACTGAAAACAAACACTGTGAGAGCTGATCTGGCTAATAACCCCAGTCTCCTTGACAACTGGCTGACTCTAAAGGAAGTCAACAGAGCCAGGCCCCTCCTATTTCACCTGCAGGTGTGACCGGGGGACCAATCACTCATCCCTAGCAGGCCTCTGGGGGAGAAAAAAGAGAGGTGCAAGAGGGGAGAAAAAACAGCAGCGGGAGCAAAAATACTTTGTTCCTGGATACTCTCTCTCTTAGGTGCTGGCTTTGACTCAGGTAAGTTTTACAAAAATGAATGCTGCACAGGTACTCTTTGCAAAACTGTTTCTCCTCCCTTCTTGATCTTTCATTTTTATATAGCTAAAAGCTGAACACATAAAGAAAGAGAAGGGGTGTTACTGTGGAAAAAGTGTATTTTGCTCTATTAAAATATCTATCTACAGTATGTGTCTGTATCTATCTAAAATTATAGTCTGTGGACAGTTATAATTTTTATGACCTAGTAGTACGGTAATCTTTTGTGGTTAGAACAGGTGCATCAGTATTGTCATCATTTTAATCAATACTAAAGTTTCTCTTTAATATAATGATGTGGCAGTGCTTCTTACTATTATATTAAAGCACAGTAGGACATTGAGTGTTAGCGGGTCTGCGTTTTTATATGCTTTTTAGTGTGATGACTAATGGGTAGGCAGAGATAATTTTCATCTCGTCATCAGTAACCCTGAAACAAGATCCTCAAGCCCCAAAACTGCTCCGATTACACTTCTGCACTGAGCATTTAACATTCATTCAAAGCACAAGGCACATGCCCAAACAGTTATGCTGAATAAAGGATGCAATGTCATGCTAAAATAATGAACTCTTTGTTATAATTGAGGCTCAGGTGAAAATGAGGCAAAGACTAGCCAAACAATATACAGCAGCATTGGTAATGAGACCTTCAGGAGAAAGACTGTATGAGTCATGACCAAACCCTTCTGGTACATTTGCTGAAGGCTTCCTCACCGGCTTTGTTTTCACCACTCATGAATATCTCACAGCTTGCAAGGCAATGGGATGGTGACAAAAGTTCAAATGTCAGAGGTGTTTCAGGTTGTGGAACACAGTGCTTGAGACAAACTTAATATTAAAAAAAGGTTTATTCATTCTAGTAAACTCAACTTCAGTATTTTTGTGCTAACATGTAAATCTAAACCAATATCTTACTTCTTTACTTTTCTTTTATAGATCACTTGCAGAAATGGCAATGATCACCAAACAAAGTCTTAGCCAACTTACTTGTTTGCTTGGGTTCCTGTTGGCTACAACTTTGGGAGTCACATCTACAAGGCCTCCTGACCGACTTGACAATACCAATGATGTCACCAGTTTGGACGTTGCTGTCACTAGGCCTTTTTCTAGTACCAACTGGAAGAGTACCACTGAAACAGCAGCTTCCCCTAAGTCCCCTCAAAGCACTCCTGGCATCACCATGTCTTCTTCAAAATCTCCTCAGTTCAAAATGGAATAATGTGAATGCAACAACATCCAGCACAATTTTTTTTTCAAACTCAACTCAGCACAGACAGATGCTTGTAGGTACAAAGTTGCCGGTGGGTCACACCGTCCCATCTCAAGCCACTCGACTGACTACAGCCTTGGCCCCTTCAGCCAACATAACTTCAGTGTCAGTGGCTACAATACTTCCCACTCATGCTCCATCTACCACAGCTCCAACAACCCAAACAGCTACAGTGACGACAACATCAGCTTCACACAACACCACTGATGCCCTCACGCTGGCGCCAACCAAAGCATTCTCCTCCACACCAGGTAACTTCCTCTTTTTTCCTTTCTGTGTTCATAGAATAATCATTTCACTGGAATTCCTTGTACCTTACTTTTAAGTTAGATATATTAACAGAAACCTTGCATTTCCAGTTTACATTTCCTGGCGATGGCTCTGTGACAGATTAATGTTTATTCAAAATGCAATGACTGGGTCCATTTGCTCATCATTTTAAGAATGGGTTCAATGGCATTGTACTGAATGAAAACCATGCCACTGATGGCTGGCTGTGACCTTCAGTGCTGTTCGGCAAAGCATAACTGGCTGCTTGGCCCAAAGATGGGGTGATTATACCGGCAGGGATGACAATGTCTCATTACACAACAGTGAGACTCCCATTGATCACTCACTGTCCTGAGTGCACACTGCTGCACACTCAGTGCCTTCTGATGCATGTCTGTGCAAGCTCAGCTTGTGGATAGCAATATGAGCTGTAGCAGTGACATCACATGGTTTGTAGGAGCAGATAAAAACAGGTGAATAACTGCACTCTCCCAAATTGATACCGGAGGTTGCAGCATTGAAGTATTTGACAAAAATTGTGCATTGTAAATTGGATGAAAAACCCTACAAACAAACCAAAAGTTCTACTTTCTGAAGTTGTCTTTTTTAAACCACGAAGAGCACAACCTAACCAAATGCATGTTTCACTCTAATTTTAGGTGAATCTCTAAGACTCAAACATTCAGAGAGGAACTTGACCATCATCTTTAGCGTTTTTCTTGCGGTTGCTGGTCTTGTGATATTCCTCTACGCCCTTGACAGATGCAAACAGAAGAAAACCCAATACCTCCATCGTCCCCTCTACAACAACTCAGAGGAAACAGGTATGGAATTATATGAAAATACATGAATACATGCACGTTGCTATTTTGTGCTCATGAAATATGTTCATCCAATACTACTAATTATAACATTATTTCAGTATGCAATATACTAATATGTAGATTAGGAATAGCAGGAAATATTTTTCCAATCAGTTTCATGAATTTCTCACTGCATTCATTTTGATTAGTGCTTAACAAGAAAAACTAGTTTCACTGACCTCTCACCTGCCATGACTTTTAATGTTTTTGCAGTGGATAGATTTTTGCCAGCTGATGATACACTGGTCATATCTGGTGGCCTCTATGATGGTCCTCGAGTCTACAACCCTACTATGACAACTGCTAACGAGGATGAAGATTTCCACTTTGACCAGCCTCCATTTGTTTCCAGAACTACACACTTCGAACTAGAGCTTCTGAGGGAAGATGGAGAGAAGCCACCTGGATACGAAGCTGTGACCCGTCAAACATTTCAGCCAATGGATGCAGATGCATAGACGACTAAATCAAAGCTACGTTCGGCAACAGGAGGTTTTTAAAATGTTTCTAGTACATTCAAAATATATTTATGACCCTCACTTGCCTAGAAAATGGTAGCATTAATGATCAATTATGCTGTGCAAATGAAACAGAATACAATTCTCCTGGACTGAAAGTACACTCCTCAACTGAATCTACATAGGACAAAATTAAAAATAACCCATTCATAATTATAGGAATAGACATGTTCAAGTTTGATACAATCTAGAGAATATATCAAGCTTTTCTAATAAAAAAAAGTTTAAAGCACTGGTTATGCTTCAATTGCTAAACCATGTGATACAATATGCCCTCCTGAACTGAGACAGGCAATTATGAATGGACATTGAAAATTTTAGGATTATAAGAAAAGTGGTCTAAAAAGTTGCAAAATTTATTTATTTTTCCTATGTAACGCTGTGAACATATTCCAACAGAAAAATATAGCTGAGTAATACATAGACAATACGATGTTAAACACTGAGCCTGTTTTATTAGAATAGACCAGGTTTCAAAAAGAAAGAAAGTGCCGAAGACACTTTATTCAAAAGGTGGTCATTGCATCTTGTAACAATAAATATTATTATATAAGATTAAACATCAAGAAAAACCGCAAACTGAATCACTGATAGCAACAATCTTAAGATTTACTAAAATTAAACTGAGCTGTTAAAACATCTCTATGTAACACAACATAGTGACCACATTAAATACAATATTCTTAATATGCATTCAACATACCTCTGCTTTTAGAGATAAAATCAGATCTTTTTCTTAGAGAATTCTTTAAATCCAGCCAAAATCATAGCTTTCTCCCTTTCTCCCCCAACACAAAGATTTTAACTGTGTGGCATAAATACTAGTGAGAACAACCCAAGTGCATGTCCGAACTATAGTATATATGCCATTAAAAGTATTATTTAAAAAGAGCTTAGTCAAAATAATATATTGGCTATCAACCAAGCTCACAATACCAGCTAGGCAAAGATCTTATCTGATACTTTCTTTTTCCTCTTATCGGAACTGGTGACAGCTGTCCACCCAGCATCCCGCATCCTTTTTACTGCAGCCAGTTTCAGAGCTGTCCCTGGTGATTTTGACACAGCCGGACTATGGATCTAGAATAAAAAAAACAATACAGCACAGGAGTAACAAACACTCTTATGGCATCCGATCATTCAGAGCTGAGTGAATCCTAAGTGACTTGATGGAATATGATTAACCCCAACTACACTGTTTTACAGTGTTGAAACTGTGTTATATAGTCTTAAAAATACTGTTGACTTGTGGATTTGTGTTGTTTAAAGTATGCAGTGTTACTCTGTTAATATAGCAGGCTGAGAATGTTGTAGTGTTGAATATACATGATCTGCTCTCATAATTACACAGATTACACAAGTATTCAGTCAAACATTTCAGCATTCCTACCTTCATGTGTAGGTTCCCATACTGATGTGGTGGACCAGAAATACCAGGACATAGGTTTCTTGTGAATGTATCAGACTGCACAGAAAAGCTCTACCATGAAAAGGGATTGTAAACAGAACATTTTAGTGACACAATGCACACATGAAACAGTTCCATTCTCTAGCAGCTACAAACTGTTTGACACTGTTAAGAATAATCTAGGATGTATGACATAAGATAACTGCTTTTCAGAGTGATAAATTCCAGGGTCTACCGCACCATATTGAATGTACAAAACTGATATTACTGCTAAAATGTGAATAGAGCATGAAAGGCTAATGATATGTGCAGCATGTCGTTGTGGAGAGTTGACAAATCTACAGAAGACAATGATGTATGACAGCAACACTGAAACATGAGGAAGATTTACCAGTGTATCATTTTGCTCAGAGCTATCAGACTTTGGGTCAAGCTCCAGGGTGTTTCTTGCCAAGAGCACAGATTTCCCATGGGAGGGTGGTGTGCGTATTCTGTAAGACTTAATCAGAAAACTGTGCAGTCATTCTTAAGGCTCTCAAAGGCAATGCAATAATGAAGAAACAGTTAAAGAATTACTACTTATTTATATTTGGGAAAAAGTGTAAACTTGTCATACTGTCATCTCAAATATTCTCTTTGAAATTATCACCACACAACCTTTCACACAAAGACTCTATACATATGAATTCATAATAATGGATATTCCTTAAATTAATTACTTTCAATTGTTTAAGGATTAAAATCAGTTGGTTTTAAAAGGCAACTTTCTGATTACAAGTGCAATTTCATAAGCAGTACACCACATCCACTTGTAACTGTCTACATACAGATATGAGCGAATTCTGTCTTTTCTCCTACCTTAATTCGTGGTGTCGCTGCAACCTTGCTGCCTGAACTCCAGGATGTTTTTAAGGTTGTGGATTCTGACAACTTTGAAAGGTCAAACAGACTTCTTGGCATACTTGAAATAATGTATCTTCAAAGTACATATTGTTAGAAAAATACTGGATATTTGTAGATGCTTTTACAATCACAAAGATTTGTAGTTTCTGAGTTAACTAATATAACATATTAACTAGTATAAAATATGACAGCATGATCAAAGTCCTTCTGGCTGTACTTACTAATTGAGTGAATTTAACAGAGAAGCCACAAAATCTCTACAGAACCTATTTTACCTTGAGCTGTGGTGTCGCCATAACCTTTTTGGCTATACTCTGAGATGGCGTTTTGGACTCAATTTCATTTTCTTGCTCATTTGAGAAGTCAAAAACAGCTCCTCTAGACTTCAATGATGTGGCTTTGGGGCTTGAATGACCCCCAACCTGTTTGAAGCTTGCCACAGGTGTCTAGACAGTTTTCAAATATAGAAAAATAAATACATATATGTAGAGTCATTGCACTGTGGGTTGACACAATAATTTTCCTTTACATTTTCACTATTGTTACATTTTCTTCCACCATGAATAGTGTGATGATGAAATTCAGGTGAAATGATGCAGCATATATTTCTTAGAAGCAAAAACCAAGAAGTAAAGGACAACGACCTGGGGCTTCATTACAGAAAGAATCCAAACTGTTTGTCCTGTCTTACTCAACCACCAAGGACAGGAAAAAATCATGATTTGCCATTATAGAAGTTTTTCTTTACTTTAATCTACTTCCCTATTTTAAGATTATTTAGGACATTAAAATATTTCTGAAAAATTGGATCATCATCTAAATCAAATTGCTTTTACTGATGGCTGATTTCATGGTAACACAATGCCCAAGATCAATTATTTTTTTTCCAACACATTACTTCTAACGTATCAAACAGTCAAATGATCTTCTTCAGCAAAGGCAATGTCAACTAAAACAAAAGCTTTCAACTTCAATGCTTCAACACAGAGCCACAGATATTTTAGAAGAAAGTGTGGGCAATTCTAAAGCTATTCTACAGTGAAATAACATGAGATTTCTGAGTTATGATGTTTCTGTAGTGATGCCCATGATTTTAGTGACAACATACCGGTGTATTCTGTGGCATCTGTTTAATGTCTTCTTTCAGAGCCTTCATTTTCGATTTCAAGGAAGTGAGCTCATGTTTCATGTTTTCCTAAAACCAACAAGAATTTTAAGAATGTTTCAAGAACATTCTGAAAGAAATTAATTAGAATTCTAGACTTACCTTCTCTTTAATTTCATCTTCGAGTTTTTGCCTCAAGTTCGAATTGTCTATTTTCACTTCTGACAACTCCAGCTCCTAAAAATATCAGTAACATAAAAACAATGCAGTTATTTGTACTTCACTACTGCCATAACATGGGCATTGACATTCTACAGAAAATAACTGAAAGTCATAGGAAAAATTATTTTAAAAAATATTAAAATTCAATAATGCAAAAAGGTGCAATAAACAATTGGTCTGCCAGATCTCTATCAAAATGTCTTGCATCATGTAAAAGCAACTCCTCTGGCTGATCAGGCAATCACAGCTTTGTAAGAAGTGTAGTCCCCTTATATGTCATAGCTGAGTTCTGGCCTGCAGAGTGAATAGCAAGAGTGGCTTGTTGCAGGAAAAAATACACTAGCCTAAGCCTTTTTGTCATTTCAGGACCTGCCTATAGAGATGGGATTCCACACCAGAGGATGCAGAGGATGCAACATTTATGAAACTTTATAACTCAGATTGCACAGGAGTCTTTTCAGACAAAAAACTGGAAATTTCATTGTTCCAATAGGATCAAAACAAAAATATGTGAAAATTTAGTGACAAAAATATGTGAAAATCAGGTAAAAAATTACATAATATATGTAAAAACAATACATATGAAGAAGTTTCTTTGTATTTGTGCTTAGGCTGACTTAATTCCTTTGTTATAAAGAAACTTCCAAGAGCACACACAAAAATGCATAAAATATTAGACTGCTTATCTAGTATATCATTGTTGAATATTAAAGAAATTAAAAGTATTAGTGTGGTATGATAATGAATGTCATACCAAGGATGTTTTTTCAGCCTTTATTTCTGCTTCATTTTTCCTCTTTTCATCAAGTTCAGTATCTTTCTCTTCAACCATCTTGTCATATTGATTCTAAGATAAAAATGAGAAACAATAAAATAATAACTAAAAATGGGACAGGCTGTTAATAAACAAAATAGATTCTACAATGTGTTTATCTCTGTAACTCCACCTTATGCTTGTCCATCAAAACAACCATGTCAGAGATCTTGTGCTGGCATTTTGTTTCTGTTTCTTCTTTATTCTTGACAGCTTCTGTAGCAGTAATTTGTAAATTTTGTACCTGAGAAAATAAATGGTACTGCGTGACACTAAGGATTACTTTCTCTCTTCTGTATTAAAGCTACATTCTGCACTTTTAGTGAATAACCTTCTCCAGGAGCTCTGCCTCTGTAATGCATTTGATATCAATGGCCTCATGAAGAGCCTTCAGCTCTTCACTATGAAGTGCTTGAGCAGTCCTCAACTCTTCTTTCAGTTCATTTACCTTAAATTGGAAATTACAAAGGATGCCATTAAAGGCATTATGTGAAATCAGAAACCAAAAATGTCCATTGATTATTACTACAATTGTGCAGTACAATATTTGGGGTGAACAAAAGATCTGTGTAAAATGTTTCGTAAAACAAGAAAAAGACATTTACAGGAGATAACATACTCTTGTCATGTAAACCTTTTGCGAAACAGGCCCCATGCATTTGCAAATAAGAACTGAAAATACACTTTTTTGTATTCTTTATTATTCTTTCAGCATAACCATGCTAAGGTTATGATCATGAATAAGCAGCCATGCTATTGCCCATGAGCCATTGCTTCTTCGTTTACATATTTTAACAAAAAATGTCACATTTATTTTTGCCATCTAATTTTTCCTCTGTACTTAAAATGAATTAAACCAAGACTCCAAAACTGCTGTGGATTTGGTAAACTGTTACACTGAAAAAATGTACTATATCACACAGTACCATGTCTGTGAACATAAGACAATTTTTAATAGGCTTTTGTTTTTTTTTAAAATAGACCTTTCTAGAAATTTACCTACTATTTTGTAGCTTTATGACTTTTATGATTTCACTAAGACTCATTTTGTTTGCACTTTCTTAAACAATGGGAAGTGTGACTATTACTGTTCAATGTTTTCTTTTTTTCAAGTTTGAATCTGAACATTTGTGAAAGAATTTTTACCCTCCATTTGTTTGTCTAATGTTTCACACACTGAGGTCTATATTTTAGCGGTTCTAATGATATATATTGGCAATAGAAAACATACCTCAGTTTCAAGTTGACTGTACTTTTCATTTTCTGTTACAACTTGCTTCTTCAAATACTTGTTCTACACAAAAGAAAACAATTACATTCAAAATTTCTTGTCATATTACCATTCAGACAGACTTGATTTTGTATTTTCATTACATACCTCTTTCAGACATTCTTCATGAGCTTTAGTTTTAGTTTCAAGTTTTGTTTTCAATGTATTCACCTAAATAATGGACAGAAACAACTTCTTAGCCTTCTCTGCAGAATTTTTAGCCTTTAATGACTTTACTAACAAGAGCAATCAGAAAAGTGATCCTATTTACCTTCATTTCAAGAGCTTTGATTTGTTTGTCCTTTTTTGTCAGCTCATTCTGTAAGCTTTTATTCTATATAGGAATAAAAACAAGTTTATACTGGAATAAAAAACAATGAATGCAAAACAAGTACCTTTTTTCTGATATTGAGACAAAGGCAACAAGCTCTTTCTAAACTATGATATATGATGGATTCAGTGGTTATATACAGCACAGCTTCAACTGCGTAATTCAATTTTAAAGTAAATGTGTAATACTTCCGTCTGATGTTGTTAATGGAGAAATTCTTTGCAGCAAAATTGTGCAGTCTATTTTCCTTCAACAGCTATGCCATCATTTTACACAAAGAAGCATTGTGTGAAGTACAGTTCAGTCAACGGCATATATGACAATACATTTTGCCTTACTTACACTCTCCTCTTGTCTCTTGTGCATTATCTCTGTCTCTTGACCTTGTTCAAAAATTGTCGCTCTCAAGGATTCAAGTTCATCTCTTGAGGAGAACATGAAAGTAAGTCAGAGCAATAAAAACTTAAGAGACAGGGATAGGCATTTGAGTCTATCCAAGAAGACTGAAATACAGTTGACCCCACAAAACATCTGAGCATTCCACATCTCAGCTTTGATTGTTTGCTGGTTGGCAAAGAACAAGTAAATGGTAACTTTTTGGGAGCTTTGTGGCCTTGTGCAGGAAAACGGGGAGCACTGCAGACAACGCGCGTCTTAACACTTAACCCTGACCTTAACATATGACCAAATACCCATCCCAAGTACCCTTAAAAACTTCCTAAAACTAGTCAAATCTCAAGAATTTTCTCCAGGTTCCAAGGTCTTGAGTGTTCCAAAAAGTTACATCTGCTGTCTGTGTTGTTCCAAATTGTGGATTTAAGGCACCAGGTGGGGAACCAGCAACATTCAGCTTCTCTCAACTCCATTCAACTTCTCCCACAACTACGGGATTATATCACCATTATATAATTTCCTCTACTGTAATGATGACTAACCATATTATGTACTATGATTTAAAATTATATATATTTATATTATAACTACTATATTTCATATTATATATTACTACTGTATTATATCATATACAATTATTTCTATGCATTTAAGTCATGTTGAAGCTCTGTTAAATCCATCCTGAGTTACATCATTTTATCCATATTCTTCTGAATGTCTTTCCAAATCAGAGTTGTAGGTCTGCCCTGTCACTGTAACATCCACTTTCATGAAGGTGCCTGATGACATAGCTGTACAAGCTGGTGCTTGTACACTCATAAATCTGAGCTTGGCATTGTCAAAGGCCACCCCTTGCTGGGCACTTTTTGACAGTAAGGTACATCTGAATCTGCAGACTTGCCTCAGCTGTTGCTTCTCCTCTTCTGCTCTCTTCATTTCCTCCACAATTCTTTTCTCATTTTCCTTGATCTCCTAATTCACATAATAGTTACATGATTTCCTGAACACCAGGAATACAACAAGTAAAAAATATGTGCAGCATTTCATCTCATTCTTTCTGCTGCACTCACTTTACTAAATCTCAAAACAAGAATCAATAATCATTAATATAGATACTTACTGCAGCTCTGATTGTTGGAAGCAAGTATGGTTTTCTGAGTGATACATTTAACTAAAGCACTTGCCTTACACAACAGGCCTATATCTGCCCACTCTTAGCCTGGAGAGAAAAGTGAAGTGCAGACAGGTAATCTGTCCACTTTTGGTATGTAAAAAATATTTTCTATAAAATCACTTCAACTCAGTGAAGGCAGATCTAAAGAGCAAACCATTCAAACCACTGATCTAAGCATAAACAATGAGAGACTGTATGCAATTGGACTGAATAATCTCATGACCACAACAATTTGAAAAGTCAAACTGAGATCCAGTACTCACCTTTAGCTGACCCTCCAGCATCTTTGCTGCAGCAGCTTCACATGTTGCCTGTTGTGTTATTAGCTCCTTTTGAAGCTGAAGCTCAGTAAACCTTGACATAAGATCCTGAAGCTCTTTACTGTGGTAAACAGTCATAACATGGACAGTATCAATACAAAAATATAAACTGTTCATAAATGCAAATACGTTTATTTGTAGTTTATATATGTTATTGTGTCATTACTAGTTCATATTCAAAGATCAGCATCATCATGCATATACACATAAAATGCATTGTACTTAATACAAACCTAACTAATGGCACTAATAACTCATTTAATGAAAACATTAAAAAATGATTAGAAGATAAAAAACAAAAATATCAGAAGCTAAAATAACTCACTTGTGTTGTTCAGTATCTTTCTTGAACTTCCCTATCTCCTCTGCTGATTGTCTTTCATTTGCTAATGCAATAGACAGCTGCTCTTCAACCTCACTACGTTTACTCTGAGGGAACAGTACTATAAATCAGTGGAAGGCTGTCACATACACTAGATTCACTGACTAAATAGTTTGAAAGAACTACTAAAATACAACTTTAGGGCTGACAGCATATCTAAGTCCAAAATCCAAATCCACCCAGTCAGACACAATCTAATTTCAGATTTATTCCATGATTTTATTTTACTGAACAAGTTTTAATCAACGTCAACAACTGTGTTTGGCAAATAAAAAATGTACTGCAAGCTCATTCACTTTCAGGAAACTTCAAAATTTGTCCCCAACTCTGGCTCATATGAAGTTGGTTATTTCTATCATCACTAACAGTTTGGTGAATTATCAAAATCACATCACCAAACTTTTTTTTTCACACAAACAGGATTACACTATTGTTTAAATGCAAACAAAAGTGAATTGCAAATGTTTTAGTCTGTTTGGTTAAAACCAAACCAAAAAAGGTTGTGAAACATTATTCATCTTTTAATAAATTCAATAGTCCCAATAATTAAAATAAGACCTTGTTCATTTGAGACACTTCCTTAAGATCCTTCTGTTCTTTCTGTAAGGCTTCAAGGGTTTCTTCCACATATTTCTTTTCAACAGATAATATCTGAGTTTTACTCTAGAAAAAGACACAAGACTTTTTTTCTAAAACAATGAACAGAGGCACTGAAAAGCCTGCTGACCTGAGTTGCATACTCAAATTTGTTTGAACATCCTCATTCATTCTAATTAAAGAAGTATATGTTGCATATTCACTTGGGGCCAAATTTTGACTAGCGCTTAAGTGCATGTTCCACCTACGTCTCCCATTCTCGCACTGATAAGATACATGGAAAATTAACTTGAGCACAGGACTGAATTTGCTCTTAATAATGAAAGTTCATTGTTTCATAATTTGTACAGTATCGACACTAACATCATGTAAACTCACCATTAACTGATGAATTTCAGCATTTCTACACTCAAGTTCCTTGGCAAGCTGCAGAGCCTTTTCCTCCTCCAACTGCAACTTCTCTAATAATATAGAGGCAAATGTCTGTTAGCTTTTTAAACAGTTAGCTTAGAAATTAAATGTGCACTTCCGTATTTCGTGAGTAGCTGAGACTGTACCTAGTTCATTTGTTTTCAGCTTCAGTTCCTCAGTTACTGAGCCAAGTGCCTCTTCTAGTCCTTTCACCCTTTTCAAAAATGCACAAATGTAACAATCTAACCAAATGCTGTTTAGCTTTTAACCTATATAAATAATATACTACTTAGGTCTAATAAACATCATCTTACCTCTGCACCTCAAATGTTAGTGTCACCTGTAGGTCTTCAGTAACAGCAAGTACCCCCTTAAGTTTGTCTGCTTGTTCATCTTTTATTTTTTGCAAATCTTCCAAGCTTTTGTTTTTCTCAACAAGAGCCTTTGCATACTCATCCTTTTGTTGTGCTAAATTTGCTTCAAGGGCTTTCATGTTTTCCTAAATATAAACATTACAATAAGGTTTCATGTATTTTAAATTTCTAAACATAAATATCAGAGCTCACTTCAGTTTAAAACATATTTTTATAACCATCTATTTATTGTAAGAGAATAAAACAATACTGACTTCACTTGCTTTGTTGGCCTTTTCTGTTTTTTGTAGTTTTTCCACAAGCCTTTTTTGTTCTTGCTTTGATTCTTCAAGCAGTTCTTCTTGTTGCCCTGTCATTTTAAAGTTCTAGTCTTTATAAGTTAAAGAACAAATTTACATAAGTTACAAGACTTAACATGGTACCTAAATATATCTAACTAAAAGAAGAAATGCTCCAAAAGGAATATTCATTTGAATTCAAAACAGAACCATACTTGCTGCCTCAATTAACTGACTGACGTTCTGTTGAGCTTCCTGGAGGTTCTGGACTTTTTCCTCAAGATCAGTTTCTGTTTCATCGACTTTTGCATGGAGCATTATTACCTTGAAAAGCAATAATACCAAACACTTAAAGCTAAATATCTTTATATCAGAATATAAAGCTGAAGTTAAAAAAAAAGGAAATGATAAAAATGGCAAAACCCACAAATTACTTACCTCCTCATGTTTGATCCTGAATTCTTCTTGAAACTTCTCCTTGACACTATAACATTCTTTCAGTTCTTCTTTCACTAGATAAAACCATTTAATTGAATGATTAATAATTCAACAAATGATTTAACCAAAATTATTCATACTGGTTTCAACTGTCCTTTGCAATAAACTGTATTCTGTTATATACCATTTGACAATAATGATCATTAAATGAAACAGCATGTGAGCCCACTGAACTAGGCAACTGCATCTGAAACAAGTGAAACAACAATGGATAGAAGAATTAACAACAATATGTATACTAAATTAACAAAATCATTATGTTCTAGTTTTAAAGCAGGACATAAGACTTTGAACCTTCTCTTTATGTAGCCCAATTTACTGAGTCAGCTCACAGACAAGTTAGGCTCATAACTATTATCCTGAACAACCTTTTCCTATGGTATGGTAAAACTGTGTTTCTGTTCTGGGTTTGTGTTCTGCCAATAAAACAGTTACAAATCCTGTAGAATCCCAAAACAGAGTGTATGAGTAAAACTATAAACTGCCAAACCCAACCAAATCTATTAACAGAAGCTGATATCATATGAAATGAAACCTAGATCAGAAAAATGGTATTCACTATGCTTCATTGCTCAATAGGTATCTGGATCTAAGACTAGTCATCTCATGATATAATTAAGGTTCAAACCAAGAAACCTAATTTTGCTTATGGGAAGGCATTTACTGCAGTGAGAGCCTAAGACAAAATCTTAGGGCAATTGAGAGCCTCTTGACTGTTGGGCTTTCTAAGACATGATATTGCGGGAAATATTTTTGTCTCTATTTTATTTCTATTGAGTCCATTAGACGATGTTAGATGAAAATAACAGAAACAATATTTTACTGTTATGTATGACCATTAATTACATCACAGTTGCCTTACCTGTGAGATAAGTTTTAAGAAGTTCAGTAATATAAGACCAATGAGATCGTATGAGGACCATTAAAGTAAATATAATTTATAATGGGATACTAAATATCTAACAGTTACACAATGGTTAAAGGGAATGCACCCCCTCAAAAAACAGCTTAATTTTGAAGGTGTATGTAATTCCCTATTTCCCACCCTTACATTTTAGCAGATCATGCCTGTCAGCCTCTGCTTGAACACGAAGGCCCTCGAATGCATTGATCATCCTCTGAAGCAAAATTGAGAAAATATGAAATAAATTACATTCTAAATATCCCATTCAAACATTTTATTGTATGTATATTTCATATTTCCCATTGGGATCAATGAAGTTTATCTTTATGTTTTTATATTTAAATTAACTAAGAAAATGTACCTGAATGTTTGCACTGCTCTGCATGAAGAGATGATGTGTTTCTTCTCTTTCTGATTCATCTGTAAAAACAGTACATAGTGTATGATTATACCCCACATGTTGGTTAGGCATTCATGGTGTATTTCCATTCTAAAACTTTAGGAAAACAATTTCCCACAGAATACCTCACAATATTATTACTCACATAAATGCATTTTCTCTGCAGATCTTTCAAATGTTTCTTTTAGCAAACTGCACAAATTCCGTGTGGAATTGCTTCTGCAAGTAAAAGAAATGTGTACATCATATTATAAAAAAATTGTGTTTAAAACAATACAGCCTTGGGTTGAAACTGCATAAGTAATAACTGGTTTATTAATGTGTAATATCTATAATGCTGATAATTTGTGTCCTGAGTCTGGATTACAAAAAAAAAAAAATAACAGTGTTGTAACATTAAGACGAAATAACTTTTATTGTTTATTATCATTTCAGTGACAATTTTCCATGCAAACTTAATGGTAATTTTACTTCCTAAGTGGTACAGCAGTACACAAATAATTGTATCACACATACTTGTTCTTCAGATCTGTATTTTTATGCATCTCTTCCTCCAGCTTCATACTAAGACTCTCATTTCCAAACTAGAACATAGAAACAGGAAATAAAATGGCATGAAAAAAGGTGCTACTTTAATACTAGTAAATGCTTCTATTGTAAGTAGAACTGTGCCACAATATTCCCTGTCCTTTTGCAGAGCATAAAGTCTGCAAATTGATTTGGATACACACATGTTTTCTGTTGTAACAGTCATAATGGTTTTAATTTATGATTTAAAATTAATTACATTTTGTTAACATACGTGTTGCATTTGTGATTGCACTTGCAGGTTTTAATTAAATTACAAGCCATCTGAAAAAAACACATAAACAACCTGGGAGGACCAATGTTGTATATAAGCTTTCAGCTTGTTCAGATGAGAATTTATTTTCTTACCTGTAAGTCTTGGATGGCTTTGCGCTGGTTTTCTATAGTTCTTTTGTTCTCCTGAAGTTTCCTATCATTTTGACCAATCTCCAACTCCATTTTTGCCTTCCAACACTTTATTTTCTCTGCCTCCTCAAACAATCTGGAATACAGCTGACTGGATCTCATTGTTGTTGTCTACAGAATACAATGAAAACAAATCATTCCCTGTGAAGCAGGATGCAGTTTGCATATAACACTTCAAGGATGTAATAAAAAACATGCCTTTCTTTAATAATTGGTAAAAACTAGTGACAACAGGTTGTAACTACAATACATTAATTAGATTACTGCGGGAAAAGTATCTGCAGGTTTCCCGAAAGCCTCTTAACGCTAAGAACCTCTTTAATTGACTCTTACAATCATTCTTAAAATAACGTGGGTTTCCCAAACACGTTCATAACTAAAGTGTCTCTTTAGTAGTCTTTTGTTGTAGTATTACTGTAGACTTATTTGATTAAAAGAAACTCTGAATCAATTTAGTTATAGTATGATGATAACTCTGTGTCTGTACAATATTGTATTTCAGTGTTGATTGGTTAAAACGAGTGACGTATAACTTCACAGCATCGATTTACGAACTACTAATGTTTTAGCGAGGACGCGCTTGGCAAAGAAGCTCTTTGCAAAGTTCCTTTTAAGGCTCCATCTAACGACTGTGTTTGAGAAACCCACGTAATGAGAGAACATTCGTTGCTTCAGAATCTCTTAAACACACTTGTTAATCTTATGAATAAACGTTATCGGGAAACCCACCACTGAACAATTACACTCAGTTTTAACCATAAGCACACACAGGGGACGAAATGTGAAAATACCTCTTCTTTTTCCATTGGCATGACAGCAATCTTCCTTGCTGCATCTTCAAATTAAATAACATTCATTCAGTGGTAAAATCATGTTAAACAAAGATAGGTGGTACCATGCACATATTGTGCAACTGAAATAATGTATGAGAAGATATTCTCTTGCAATGACATCTGGGCATAAATATTTATGAATTCAACCATATTGTTATTTAATTATATAATATGCTGTTATTTCCTTTTCCTGTACGTGTGAAAGAATGAGGGTACTGATTAGCTTTTCCATATGTACAATAGATATGCCCACTTAAAACATGATTAATTAAATAATATATTATTAAACTACTAAATGTTTACAATATTACTTTAACATGATGAAGTACAAAAAGTGAAAATTAACAGCCAGACATAAACTGTTAGAGCCAGGTTTACCCTGTCTGGTAGATTTTGAAGGTGTGACCATGCTGGTAGCTGGGAATGGCATTTTCGACTCCTTGTCAAAGGATTTACTTACAGTCTACACACAAAACAGATGTTACTGAAAGTCAGGTTACTGAAATGTAATTGCAATGAATGGTATGCTGGTCTAGCAAAAATCTTAAGGAAGTTACAGAAGAAAATTTGATCTATAATTGGGGGAGATCATTAGTCAGGCACAGTGTAACTGGCTAATGTCTTTAAAAAATCTTCATTAAACATTAGACAAATTTAGTTAAATTCCAGGACTTCATACACTGTATTTATTTAGGATATATCAATGGCAATACTGTATTTACTTTCTCATCCAGAAATGTAAAACAATATTACACACTTAATAGATTCTACAGATCTGCACACTACATGACCAGCCTGGGACAATGATATAATAGGATGTGCGAGAACACCTTAAAGAGATGGGTTATATTATGTCATTCATTATTTGTGCAGAAATACGTATTTCATATCAGCAAACACCATGCAAAAGACTGATTTGACTATATTAAACGGAGCAAAACACCAACCTGCAGAGGCTGCACGAAGCCGCAGCTGTTATCGGTCATTTCTTGAGGTTTTACAGCAGACACTTGTCCCGGGCAGATCCTGGGTGGTACTAATAACTTGAAGTTGAATGGTCTCTCCTTGTCCATTCTGAGAAATGTAGACAGTTAATGATAGAAATAGTGTAGGCTTATACATTTCCAAAATCAGCAACAACTGTGTTTGGAGTAAAATGTAAACGGTATCGGACTTATCCCTGCACTCAAAAGACAATCCTAAAACAAAAACAAACTAATTAGATCGCTATCTTATCTGTCGCTATACAGTACTAGCAAACCTAGCTACTTTAACTAACATGGTGCTAACTGATTTCGCTTAACGTTAACCTCATCATTACAAATTAAATGTTAAACGAGTGGTATCCAAAAGTACCTTTAAAGTAAAAATTCTTCCAAGGATTAATTTATTAACTAGTGCTCTGAAAGCAGGCTCCAAACTAGCTTTTTTTTTTTTTTTTTTTTTTTATCTCAGAGGCTCTGTGCTAGGTATTTTGATCACTCGTCACCAAGTACCAACTGTCAGCGAAGAGAAAAAGCGATTCAAAATTTTGCAGAGGAGTCCACTCACGTGGTAATGGTATATCTTTTTTTTGAAATTTTGGAATTATGGTTCGAATAACGGTATCCATTAACGTCCATCAATTTTGCTCGCTATTTAACGTTAACCCTAGTAGATAACGTTATCTCTAATATAAGTATATCTAGTAGATAAAGATTTAAATAATCCAGCATTACTCAAGTAAAAGCTGAATTATATGAGGCTAAGGCTGGCTATAGCGATTCTTTTTCGCATGTCGACTACCTTCGATGGCATCCTACTTATCCTAAACTTTGCTATGCTAGCTGATTGCCAAGTTGGTGTGCTTGCGTTATATATAATTGCTAGCGTCAATGACACTGACATAAACTGGACCTACATTTGTGTGAAATTATTGATAGCCAGGTAATTTTATTTAATGGCCCGGTAACTCGTTAACGATTTTACAATAGAATGATTAGCTATCGACTCAACCACTCACCTCAAAAACGCCTCCAGCGACAGCTGCTGTAATGACGGTTTAGTCCCCCAAACTTGCACGCGCTTTAAGGTCAGGCAGGACTAGGTGCGCATGACACAACTACCGGAACCCCTTGTCCTTTAGATTAGAACATTTCTCCCGTGGGAGCAATACTACACTTCAGGTACTGCGTTTCAACTCAATAAAATGTTGTACTCCTGCAACGCAAACATAACTGCTGGCTTTTGTTTTCGATAAAACAACTGTAATTAGAGGGCCTGATTGAAAGTGAACTTCTTGTAGGGATTCTTAGATAGAAAAAAAATGTTCGATTATTGACAGCTGGGGATGAGGAATTCTGATTCTACTTTTTTTCTGAAAAGGAAAATACTGTATGTCAGAAGTGGATATTAAATAAGGCACAGTTGTGAATAATTGTATCCTTAATTGAAGAAACCAAGATCAGTAGACGGTTTGTTAAAAATTACTAGAAAATATCTGTCTCATTTTTGTGAAATTAATCGCTTCTCCTCTGTGCCCAGTTTGTCTGCAGGACAATGATGCTTCCCAGGCCCAGGCATGGTACCCTTATGGTCTGGGTCTATCCTAGGATGGTATACTTTTGGGAAAATGTGGCTTCTAAATAAGATATTATTTCAGTGCATATCCCTGTTCCCAGCTGTCTTACTTTGAGGAAATGACTCAGATTTAATCCATTCCTGTGTTTTTGTTGTCTATCCATAAAATATGAACCAATGGTACCTGACTTGCTTTAATATACTAGACATGGAGATCTCAGATGCAAGAGTACATAGAGCCAGGGAACAGAAAATAATTTCTTGTGCAATATTGCTAGTCCAGTTAAAACCAGAGGCATGGGATAAGGTTTACCATGTCCCAGAGAGAGAAAAAACAGACATTTTATTGTGCATTCATGCATTTTGTATTCATTTAGGGGGAATTCTGACTTGGAAGAGCTCAACATTTTTTCAGCGGAATTAGATGCGCAAAGTATAACACCAGCCAAGTATGAAGCTGCACCGAGGGTATTTTAATCAGAAACGCATATGTTGTACTGCCTCAGTTCTGGACATGAAAACTCCAAGGGTTTTTGCCTCTACAACATGAAATGACAAGTTGGCAAAAAATAAATAAAAAATTACCTTTTTCCTGCAGACAGAACTCAGTATTTTGAAAAATATTTTGTTGTTCTCTTTTGTCAGTTAACCTATAAAACGACTTGTTTATATTCAAGCAAAGAAAAAAAAACAATATGCATGTGTAATGGTTATACACTCTGGGATTCAGAATTCAGGTGAACAGTGAAATATAAAAATTGATGGTGTTTAAAATATCTTACAGTAAAGTTACAGCCACTTCATCTTGTTTCCTCTCTATACATTTTTTCAAGTGCTTTCCAGTACCTTTAAAGGTTTTTCATTTGTTCAGCTGGGGGAACCCTTTAAAATTCATCTTAGATACAGATATTGTTGAGGAGTTCTTTATATAACCTTCAGAATAAGGGTCTACAGAGAACCTGTGAGTGAAATCCATATCAAAGAAGAACCTTTAAGCGTTCCCCAACAGGACAAGCAAAGAACCCTTTAGAAACCTTTTTTTTTCTAAGAGAGTATCAGCACTATAATATACATACATAGCTGCTATACAATGACAATTAGCAAACAACAAATAGATTGATATTGACACTCAGAAAATCCAAGATCTATATAAAATCCAAATACTTCCTAATAGGTTTTATTGCTGTTTGTATATTTGTACCAGCATGTGTTCTTTAAAATTTAAAGAATATTTAAACAGGCTAAAGCAATGTGTCATAGCTCTTATGTGATCACAAAAATAAAAATCAAGTGCTCCATGTGTTTTTTTTTTTCTGTGAATAAGTTTCTTGGGGAGATATACTCCACCACATGGACACTACATTTTAACCATGACAGAATCCACAAACTCCATATGATGTAACAAATCATACAATGTCACAGGACACCCTGTCTGTGTATATCACCTATAACACTTCAAAGAATCCAAACATTACAATTCACAAAACTCAATAGAGACACTTGGACCAAGAGATGTGTTTGCATGTCTCAACAAAGATATTGTATATTGTGTTGTACAAGAGATATTGTATATGTGCTCATCAAATATTTACAAATTGAACAGGATTTCAGACTACTTTAAAGGAAAACATTTTGGAAATTAAGCCCTTTTGTGTGCTTAGCCAGAGAAGAGCAAGCCATCAGTACCATTTCCTTTGTGTAGTATAAGACTTGGTTGCCCCCAAGGCAAGATATGCAGTGCAAGGGGGAGGGTGTGCAACATGTCCCGAGGATGCATTGGGTCCTAGAATGGAGCACATCTGACTGACCGCTCCAGGTATAGGTGAGCGTACATGTTAATTAGGCAATTTTTTTCCACATTTTCCGGTCTTATTTAAGCTAATACGTATGCTCCAAACAGGGATGTAGCAACTGGAAATGAAATAATATAGTACATTATTCAGTTATATGGGGGTGGGGACATAAATGTGGTAATGTATATGATTCTCCATTGTAGTAGCCCATCTAATTCGAGACCCCCGAAGTCAGTTAACACACTGAAAAGAATATGCACTGCTCTGGATCTCATGGATGCTTGGCAGTTATTTAACCCCCCACATGTAGAAAATATATATTTTTTCACCTCCACATAAGGTTTATTCATGGATTGATTATTTCTTTATTTCTAAATAATTTGCCCCTTCCATATTGGAGTGCTCAATTGGAAATATGGTAGTTTCAGCCCATGCACTAGTGTCTCTAAACTTAATCCCCATTGACAACATGAAAAGATCAAATAGACAGAGATTTAACTCTTCTTTATTATAGGATAAGGCAGTCAGAGGTGTTAAAAATAAATGTATGTTTTTATAGATATCAATGTGCTGTGTGCCCCATCTGCAGGTGTGATCTGGGAGGCTTTAAAGGCCTGTGTTAGAGGGGTGATTATACAATACTCATCATTTAAGAAAAAGCAGTGTAAAGAACATATGTCTAACCTAGACAAAAGGGTACAAGAAGCTGAAAACAATTTGAAACAAATTTGAAACCCAGACTTGTAACCCAATTGAAATATGAATATAACTCCATTCTTATGCAAAAGGTTGAGTTTGGGTAGTTTACAGCTAGACAAGTCTCATGGGGTTGTCTCTAAGGCTGCTAGTATTAATAATGCATTTAAAGAATTTTATATGGGTCTGTATACATCAGCAGTTATCTCTACAGAGAATGAAATTAAGTTGTTTCTTAATGATCTGGGCCTCCCTAGTTTAAATGGCAGTTAGCGCTTGTTGCTAGACGCACCAATAATGGAGGAAGAGATATTAGAGGTAATTAGAAAAATGCCAATGGGAAAGGCACCAGGACCTGATGTTTTTACAACCAAATTTTTAAAATGTTTTTCTTCAGAACTGACCCCTCTTCTTTGGAGAATGTATGACAAGGCATTTAACAGAGGTGAACTGCATCCCACAAGACCCATCTGAGTGCAATAGCTAACGATCAATTTCTCTCATTGATATTGATGTTAAGATACTGTCAAAAAAATTGCAAATCATTTGGAGGGGGTTATTGCCTCCTGTGTGCATCCTGGCCAAGTTGGGTTAATTCATAAAAGGTACTCTTTGGATAACATCAGACGACTTATTTGTTATGTAAGCAGTGAGCAACGATAACACACCAACAGCCGCTGTCTCACTAGACATGGAGAAGGCATTCGACTGTGTTGAATGCGTGTATTTATTTGCAACCTTGGAGGCTTTTGGATTTGAACAGATATTCTTGAAATGGGTTAAACTGATGTACAACCAATCTGAAACAGCTGTCCAAACAAACAGAGTAATTTCCCCCCCTATTTTAAGCTTGGTCAGGTTACAAGGCAGGGATCAATGCTTTCACCATTACTTTTCTGTCTGTCATTAGAAACACTAGCAGTTGCGTTATGCAAAAACCCTGGTTTTCCTGGAGTTGTTGTGGGGGGCTCAGTTCAAAAACCTTTGCTTTATGCAGATGATATCCTTCTATTTGTTACTGCCCCGGCTAATTCAATTCTTGCATTACTGGGGACGATAAATTCCTTTTCAAAACTTTCAAAGGATAGATAAGGGCATTTTTACATTGGGGGACCTATATGAGGACAATATACTTAAGTCATTGACACAATTAAGCAGATGTTGGCTAAGCCAGTAATCAGTTTTGGAGATATTTACAATTAAGACACTTGTTGACTGGAACTTTTGGTTCTCCTCACAGCCCTCCATAAGGTATAGATGTCCTCAAGACAATTAAAAGTATTTTGGGCTCTGGCCATAAGGCATCTTTTTATTATTCTTTGCTTATTATACATGCAAACAACAAGACCGCCTCTGCTCTCAAAGTAGGACTTGGGTATCTCATTTGATGAGGACGAGTTGGATAGAATCATGGGTATTAGATACTGCCCATGTTCTAATATTAGGATATTAGAACAAGACTTCTTCCATTTAAAATCTTTCACTGCTTCCACTGGACTCCAAATAGATTATTTAGTCATGGTCTGATAGACACTCCAGACTGCTGGCGATGTCAGGGGAAACTCAAGGGAAACTTTATCCATGTTCATGGTCATGTACTGAAATCCGCCAGTTTTGGAGGGGTGTGAATGACCACATTTCAGAAACTATGAGAGTGGAATTTGACTTTTGCTCTGGGTTGTATGTTCTGGGAGATCCCTGCCCCTTGAGACATATTAGGACCCCTAAAGCACACTGGATTCAGACCAGTATCATGTTAGGTAGACAAATCATAATGAGGGGTTGGAAATCCTTTGGAGGTCCAGAAGTGTGGGAATGGCTTTCTAGACTAGGCAAAGTGGCCATCTATGAGGAGCTGTCCTTTAATGTATTAGACAAGGCAGACAAGTACCATAGTAAATGGGGAAAATACCTTGAGTCATATTTCATCAGGCATCTGTAATGTGGGTGACATGGGCACCAATTCACTACCAAGGACACATGACACCTTTATGGACATATTATGGACTTATATATTTATTATAAAATTATATATGTCTTAATCTTTTGTTCATGAAGTACATGCAATTATCATAATGTAAGTGAATGGGTCATTGTGAGTTGAATAAGGCTAAAGTTCCATAAAATGCAAGTCATAAAAAGAAAAATCGAAGTTACTCAAATTTCCAGATTCTTCAAAAAAACATGGTTCTGAATACAAATAAGGCATCAAGTACCGGCGTTCATTCATCAGTGATTTCTGTGATAAAAATGAGTGTTTCTCAAATAAAAAAAAATTATTTAAAACATAATCTCTTCCCTGTGATTGACCAATAATTTTGCTGTTCATCTGTGTTTCTTAACATTTAGACCTCACTACATGACATTTAGTTTTCATCTGAAAATTGGTGACCAAGTTGAAGAATCCATAAGAGTTTTGCCATTTATTACATTCTTCTTCTTCATTATGTAACAAAATGAAGGACAACAGTTACAGTGAAATGTTTATTATATAGCCAAACACAAAAATTGAAAGTAAGGTATCACAATTTTCATACACACTTGTAAAGACACTCTCTGAGTAAAAAAAAGTCATATCAAAGTGCTTTACAGGCAACTTAGCTATAGATTCAATTTAATCAATACCCTTACATATCTAAATAAGCCACATATAGGTAATTAATATTTGAAAAGAGGATATAAAATGCTGTATGTTATGAAAGAACCATCATGAAACACTGGAACGAGAACAGAAAAAAGAATTGTAGCACATATAAGGCACTGAAGTATTTCAATAGTTCAACTTGTTAGCGAAGGCACTGCAAAAACACTAATACAAATCTAGATTTTAAAACATATTCAGAAACAGAGAACAAAAATATAATGACTACAATCCATGAATTGAAGTCCTTTGCTGTTACTGTAAAAACAGAATACTTTTGGAGGTGCAAAATAAACAGTGTGCTGCAGAGCTCCACACATTATACTTTACATTGAAGGCCCAGTTATTTTCCATCTGACTTCCAGGCAACAATAATGTGTAACAGGATACAGAAGGCTGAAAATACTGTATTCTTGAAAAACTACTCAAGTTTGTTCTAAGTTATGAACAGTGTTCATATTGTCAACAAAAAACGTCTCTGGTAGATAGTTTAAAGAGATAAACTAACCACTGTCTCTACTGTGTTTCTAGATTCATTTGGACCTTTGCAAAACCTGCTTCCCCTTAATTGACCCCTTTTAATATCATTTCTGTTCTGCATTATCCTATGATCCATATTAAGGGATATTTCAGGGGGTGATAACTCACCTCATTAGATATCAAGATTATTAAGGAGTCACCATCTCTGAACATGGAAGTGCTAACTCTTTTTGAGGCTACAGTGTTACAAAGCTTCAGTCTGAAAATGGTGTTTGTGTATTTCTCATAACATTAAGCAGTACAGTGAAGAGCTGCTATGAGAAAGCACATGTTATAAAAGCTGGAATTGTTTTGCTTTCTATCACTCACACAGGAATCCAAAGTAAGCATCTCCCATTACTTTTCACTTCTTTCTCTGAGTATTTTTTGATACTGTCCATTTGTCTTCACTTTCCTGAATGTCAGTGTTTGTCTATTCTCCAACTAAAAGTAGAACCATGCCAATATCACAAGAGTTGAAATTAAACTCTGAGGTTTTCATAACACTGCAGAGAGCAGTCGGACAGGCTCAGTGGAGATGTGGTTGCTGGGTCAAGAGGTCGATTAAATACAACAGAGGCCATGCTAACAACAAATCTTTGATTTTCCAGACCTTCTATGTGAGTCATTTGAAAGATATATAAAATATTGCTTCTGCTTAGAACCTACGCTGTATGTGAGAGGGGCTCAGACCTCAGCTTGTAACAGCTTTTATGAAGGCAGTGATCTCTCCAGGCCCATGTACCACCACAGTACCAGAGGGACAGGGACACGAGGCTGGGGTCGGGGGGTCAGGTAA
Source organism: Albula goreensis (assembly GCA_022829145.1). Taxonomy (NCBI): domain Eukaryota; kingdom Metazoa; phylum Chordata; class Actinopteri; order Albuliformes; family Albulidae; genus Albula; species Albula goreensis. Next base: position 13,701,422 of record CM040754.1, on the reverse strand, counting down.
AGGGAAGACAAACGAGGGGTAACTTTGACTCCGTAAACACTACTGCCTGCTGAACCCCGGGAAGTCTGTCCTTGACTTGTTATTCTTTAAATGTACTGGATGTTCATCATGTGTTCACCATGGATGGACTGTATGAACAGCCTGCAGGGAAGCTCCCTGCATAAGGGAGAGAAGGAGAGAGAAAAATGCTAAACAGCCTCTTCAGCTGTTTTTGTTTCATCGTCTGCCCTAAGGGCTGTCATCACATCAGCATCGGCCTCCCGCTCCTTGGCTGCATTGTCCATATTGGACTCTGCTTCCTTGCCCTCTAGCTTGGCTCTCTTTTCCTCTGCTTTCTTCTCCTTCTCCAGCAGTCTGTAGTTGATTCCCATCCCAACAAACAGGAAGACACTGGAAATGATCAGGATGATGCCACAGCCTAAGTAGGTGTACTTGTAGTCATGGTAGATATCATTGAACTTGCCTGTAGGGACAGAAAGGGAAATACATTTCCATCAGGTAACTACATTATTTCCTGTCTTTGAAGAAACATTCGTCTAAGTGTGCTGATTCTCTTTGTACATGAGTAGTTCATGTACTATCATGCTGTGCAGTATCAGTGCCCCATTCAAGTGACCGACCCATGGCCATGATGAATTCTGTGCCGTGAACATTGCCAAATACAGATTCTGACATTACAGGAAACCAGAAGCATGGTTTTTTCTTCGAGCCAAGTGTTTAGTTTGGTCCTTTGGGTACCATTATATGCTAATGTGTTTAAAATGAGGAGAATGCAGGTATTGAAGGACTCACCCAGCAGGGGGGGACCCAGTAGCACTGGTCCGCATTCCACAATGGTGACTAGACCCACAGCACTGGAGAACCGCTGGGTGCCCACCAGATCCATGAGCGTCTCAAACAGCACAGCACTGAGCCAGCCGAAGGCAAAGCCAAAGAACATGGCATAGATGACAAAGCCGAGGTAGTCTACTGACATTGGCGCAAACACATGACACACCCCGTTGAGCAAGGCAGATGCGGCGAAGAAGTACTGCACTCTGGGTCGCACCCACCGAGTGTTAGCCACCAGCCCCATGGAGGGTCTGGCTACCATGTCAACAAAGGCCAGGACTGACAGCAAGAAAGCTGCCTTGTCCTTGGGGGTATCCCTGCTCTTGGCAAAGTTGCTGAGGAAGACTAGGGGTGAGAATAGCCCAAAGAACATGATGACATTGCCTAGTAGGTACAGGAGGAAGCCACGGTGGGTGAACAGGGAAAGATCGATAAAGCTGTTGATTTTCTGCAGAACAGTCTTCTTCTCTTTGGCTTTGCTCACTGACTTATCTTCTACCTTAGCTGGCTGTGGTTTAGGACCAATGGGTCGCATTAGAGACCCTGCCACACAGCAATTGAACAGAAGCCCACCCAGGATGAGGAAACTGCCCCTCCAGCCAAACTGATCAAAGAACCAGCTGTTGAGGGGTGCCAGGGTGGACAGGAAGACAGGGCTGCCTGCCATGGCAATGCCGTTGGCGATTGGTCGTTTCTTGTAGAAGTACTTGCCAATCATGGTAAGGGCAGGGTTGAGGTTGAAGGCCAGTCCCAAACCTGAAATCAATCCACAAAACCTCATAAAGTCTCTTACATTTCAATACAGTTGAGTCTGTCTCAATATATCAACATCATCTACAGTACAAACTAAATTTTCGTAGTATTTCAATTCAGGCAAAACAGTTATTCAATTCAATTTAGGCAAAATTCCTCAGGTATGCCTCCTTGAATACTTTCTCATTTTTAATGAGAGGTCATGCAAAAAGATACACACCTCCCACCACTCCCACACAGAAGTACAGCCCCTCTACTGTCTTGCAGAAGGAGGCGGCAATCAACCCACAACCGGACAGGACGCCCCCTGTCATCATGATTGGACGGCTTCCATATTTGTTCACCAGGATACTGCTGACTGGACCTGAGAAGACATGAGTAGAAGGGAGGAGATACAGTAACTGTACGGCCATCACCTGCAGATATTTGGTCTGTCTCAAGATGTGGAGGAACAAAACAAATGATTTGAGTTTTATGTATCTCTACAGTGCAAACTTAAAAACAAATCTTGGCTACTCAGATTTGTACATCTTGTACATGTGATAATGAACAGACCTTTTTGAATGTCCATTGTACACAAATGTGTGAAAAAAATATAAAGTTTTGAAGCTTCATAAAAACAGACATAAATGGGCTGGATGTTATGAATAATAATTAGTGTTACAAATGAGAAAAATATCTCCGAAACAAATGGATATTCCGACACCTGTTCAGGATCAGCCATTCAGTGCCTTAAACTTCAGCCTTGCCATTGCAATACTGTGCAAGGTTAAAGTTAAGGCTGAATTAAAGAATTTCCACCTCTTTCAGTTTAACCTGTCATGAATAACTACACAGGCTTTACTTCTTGCACTCAATGAAATTCAATAAGACTAATTTTCTTAGTTTACACAGGATGTAACACAGATACATTTATTAACACATCTAATCAATATGCTCCATTATCAATCTAAGACATTCTTTTTCCTAGCTTTTTCAATAAATTCCATTTTACATACAAAATCATTTATAGAAGCTAGATGTTTCATAGCAGCTTTAAAGCCTGGTATACTCAGGTTTCTCATTATAAACCAAATCCATAATGGCAAAAAAGGGGAAAAAATATTTTTTGTGCCGGAGGGTAGTAATTAACTTGTACTACAACTGATGATGTATATGAATGAGAAAATCTCATATCTGGCCACTAGGTGGAACCCTATCCACAGGCCAGGAGACGTGTTCTGTCGAAAAATTCACTTTGCAACTTCTAAAGGGATTTCTTTAGGCGCTGCACCACAATCCTTCTTAACTTTAATGACATTTCCAAAAATGGTAATTCCAATTCAAACAAAAGCGTTTTATGTATCAAACTAGAACAGGGACAGGCAATGGAGTTCTTCAGAAATTGCTGAAGCAGTCCATGATGTTTGGCCTATTTTAATATTTAGCATATATACACAGGAAAATTTTGGTAAAACCAGGAAACTTGATCCTCTGTGCCTCCACTGGCAGGTTTTCCTGCATACTGTAACATTACTCTCTGCTGCCCTGGCATCAAGTGACTAAGAACACAGGGCTTCTGTTTTTATTTTCAATTGTGCTGAAAATGCAAGGTGAAGCATGGGAAATGCTAGAGCCAAAACTCCTATGGGTCAAGCAAAGATAGGTACCCTGCTAGCTTAGTGAAATTTCAGCAAACAATCAGTGGTAACTCATTTGTGTTTCAAGAATTTGGTGTAAGTGTATATAAAAGGAATTGCTGAAATATAACAAAAGACTGCAAATATTCACAGCTTCATTTTTGATAAGAGGGAATCCCAGAGCTATAATACATACTCTGTTGTCCTTGTGTTGGGAGACCATTCTCTGAGGAAACATTTGCCTGAGGAAACACCTAATTTTTATGATTTTTTTTCCCCATTATTGTATCACCAAACATTTGCAAACATCACAGTGGTGTTTGGGAATTCTTTCCCTGGTGAAGAGGAGAATGAATTGTTATGTAACAGCATAACAGACTTTCCATGTGAAAGTGTGAAAAAGCTCCTGTGAGGCTCATCCTTTATCATATTCTCCAGAAGGACAGCGCAGACTTTGGGGAGGAGACTGTCTGTTCTTTGGGGGACATAATGACTGAGGGATGCTGATGTGATGCTGAACTGAGCAGATCGGCCGATCTCCTCCTGAGCAGAACTGTCACTTCCCATCCACAGCTTGAGCTGGAGCTTCCTAAGAGAAGCTGGCTGGGTGTCAGAGCAGCTGACGGCTCTGGTGAGCAGAGCCAAGTGTCAAAGTTCAAGTGTAAGTGTGGTGGATGGAGTAATTGTAGTGAGGATTTGCAAACCCAAAAAGGTATTGTGACTGTTTCTGGCTCATTCTTAACCAAATCATTCATAAATATTGTACTGGTTCATGAAGTCTCACTGTCTTATCGTTACTGAACACATCAGCATTGGAGAGAGGATGATACTGCAGTGGAACATAAGGCACAAGTTCTGTATCAGTGGGATGTAGTTGAGGAGAGAGAAAAGAAGGAGGGAGTAACAGAAATGGATGGGTTAATATACAAGAGTGCTACTAAGCATCATGTGATATGAGTCAGCATTTACACCTGGACAGACATGTCAGCACAAGATAAGCCCGCTCCTTTGGCTGTTGGTTAGTTCATTCTGAGGTAATTGTGCTATATCAGAGGTAGGCTGGAATCTTCAACTTTTCAAGGTTCCATTCCACACCAATTTGGGCTGACAATAAATCAAACATATTCTGACCTTAAAGAACAATAATTATTATACCCAAAGTAATACTGACATTGCAGCACATTTTCATAGAGGACCGTTAATATAATAATATGATTGCACTGATTCTCAATAGCAAGATTCAATGCAAATAATACATATAGTAGAAAGAGGGAGATGCAGGAGCTCACCTAAAATGTACATGCATTCCCTGAAAAAGGCAAGCCCAAGATCCAGTTAACATGGGGAGCCCTATTTCTGGCCACTTAGTGGATTCTTTCAATGCATGGCCCCTCTCCAGTAGGTCCTCTATTTAAATTCATGTGAGTGAAGCATAAGTTAGTCTGCATGAGAGTTAGGGTAAAACTGCATGCAAGTGTGTTCCTCTATTGCTGACCATAAAGAAAAGCCCCTTAGTGTCTGAGAGGATAGGCAGGCACACAGGAACAAAATGCTCACACATGTCACCTTGTCGGCATAATGAGGAACAGTTCTGCTAATGAGCTTAATTATGGCTGTACAGATTCAACCGCTCATGCGTCCTCGCGTTAGATTCCAGCTTGCTTGATTGCACAATTTCATGGGGCTTTTCTACCGGCTCATGCTTACCCACACGTTCTATGTGCAGCTGGGTGGATTTACATATGCCTTAGGCTATATCTGCTTTGGAAAGGCCATGCCTGTGGTGAAGACTTAACCTGCTTGTTATTTCTTGTGCATTAGTGCAGACAACGCTGAATGCTGCATGCAGTAAAGGTGGCTGGAGTCTCAGCACCAAGGGGAAGACATGACAGACAGCCACTGTTCATTGATGATGCAAACTAATTGTGTTCCTTTATGGGGGACAATGAGCATCAAAGCATGTTTATCTCTTCATATTTTTTTGAATGGTAGAGCCAACAGAATTATTTAACAAAGACATGAATTAAGTCCTCACAATGAAATGCCTTCTTAATTTGAACAGGAGTGAAAAAAAGGAATGACCATTTCATTGGTAGCTTCTCTTATGAAAAGATTACACTGAGTTCAGCATCCTTGCAAAATAGTGTAGCACAAAGTCTATTTCCTTTGGTGTTTTAGCTTCAAACATGCCATTTTACATTTCAGTCCTGTTTACTTTCCTTTAAAAGATATTGTGTCTTCATTTAACTAAATGCCCTCAGAAACCTCATGTTCATTTTTTAAAACTGATGCCTAGCTTCATGACGTGCTGTAGAAAAGTATTCTGTCCCTGCTTGATTTCTTAGTTTGGCTGTCAGCAATATTTAAAAAACACAAAAGTTCCAGCGTTTTTGAGTTCGAAAGTCCCATGGGAGTTGAGCTAAAACCCATGTCTATTTCCATAACACAGGTAAGAGCACTGTTTATTCAGGATTCATCTGACTAATGCCTAATTCTTCGTGATTCTGTTCTGACCTACATGGGAGAATAGGTTCTGCTTTGAACTTGCTGTGTCCACCTCTCCAGTCCACATGAGCCTGCTTAAAACAAATGGATCCAAATGAGAATGTGTGCTTTCTTGTGAAGGATGATTCAGCCTTGTTGCCAAATCCCAGCATCACTAAGCAGACACAAATGGACTCTGACAGTCTTTGTTTAGGAACTCTCCAGACTCATTTGCCAGCCGCGAATGAGACAAAGCAGTTTAAGATTCACAGAAGGGGAAAATATCAGAGGAAAAAAAACTGGGTCCCCTTGTGCCAAACACAGGGAAATGAAGCAGGGGAGTGAGAGAGTCTACAACAGAAATGCAGGTGAAATTCCAAAAGAAGACACCACAAGTCCATCACTAATATATGCTTACAAACCACAATGAAATAAGACTTATCTAATATACAGAGATAAAACAAGCAAATAATATGATTCAAAATATGCACATAACATAAATACTAAAACAGTCAAATACACAATTCACTTTTAAATAAAAAAAAAAAAAATTCTATCATTAAACGAACCTGACCATAAAGAACAGGCCTATATATTTGAAACTAGAGCCTTGAATACAGTACTATAGACACTACTTTATAAGTCTATCAATCGATCCTATGGCTGTCAGAACCCAAAGAGTAATGCTGGTTGTAAACGAATGTGTGACTCCTGTCACCAGGGAAACTCAGAGGGTTGCAATATTACAGCCTCTTTATAGTATAGGGATGGGGCTCAAGCTTGGATTGGACTCCTTCTTCGTGATGAAATAATTTCACAATATTTATTCCAGGAAGACATAAATAGAATGTGAGCCAATCTATGCCTCATATGTTTGCTTACATTACCTCAAGAAGGCACCAACAGTTATTCTTTGAGAAAGTCAGACTTAAATGTTTGGCTGAAAACACAAAACCTAAAAATCACACCTACAAATCATCCTGGCATACCAAATAATGCTTTGAATGTAAATTTGTAGCTCTTTGAAACATTTTGACAAACAACTTGATAAAAAAAAAATCACTGCAAGTATGCATTTCGGCCTTAGCCAAACCATCATCAGCTTACATTCTTGTGGCACCTCAAAATACTGATCTCAATTTTTTTCCTTTCAAGCCCAAATGAACGATATATGCTGAATGGTAAATGCAAGCTTCTTTAATGGTAAATGCATTTTTTTCCAAGAATAACTGTAGTTGTCTCTTGACCAATGGAATGGATACTGCCTCTGAATTACAATTCTAAAGGAGGCCCTGGTTTTTACAGTCATGTTTCTGTGCACAGTCCAGAGAAGCAGCACCAGAAACACACCAAAGACTGATATGGCAGCTTCGAATGATCAGAAGGTCAGCTCACCCTTCCCCAAATGCTTATCACACACAGCCATTGAGGTGTTTGGCACTGTGCCAATGGGCATGAGCCTGACTACAGGGAATGCTGGGACTGACCCTGTGTACTAGCCCATCACCCATGTGCCCACTGCATGTGTGCTGTCTTGCCTGTTCCCTTTTTTGGTCATGTCCCACAGAGGGACAATGTGGCATTGTTCCATCGCTGGGTCCCCATGCTCCTCATGCTGGCTTAAGGGGCTTATCAGGCTTTGTGGCTGAAATGCTACGTGCAGTTTCCTTCTTATGGGGATCCCAAACATAAACGCCATCCCCCACCAAACCTTCAAGCCTATTCCTGAATGTACAGCAATTAGTAAACTGCTATATCCAGAGTTTTGGCATATGGAGAACTACTTATATGCGATTATCAACAGCGTTGCCATCATGGCTATTATCGTAAAACAAAATCATTAAAAATCATCTGTATTCATCTGTGAGGTACTTAGTACCAGAAATTTTACTATCTATAACGACAAGTAATGCTACCATTACAGCTGTAATTTAAATGTAACTGAAATGTAAATGCTACATAAGATGCAAAGATGAATTATATTTTTTGTCTTGTATAAAGCACATTCAAAAGGAAAGGATGTCAAACTTTCTACAAGGGAAAGATTGTTCCCCCAAACAGAACTATACAAAGGAAGCAGAAGTTGTGAAGTTATCAAGTACTTAGTAGTAGCTGTGCAGCTGGTAAATGGACTCAACTTAAGACTGAATGAAAAAAAATGCCCATAGCAGCACCACAGAATCAAAGAGACTCATTGGGACAGCACACAGTCCATCTTTCAGGGGAAGAGAACTCCTTTTCCACCCACTAACTGAGCTTTGTTCTGCAGAGAATTTGATTCCCAGAACATGTGAAGCACTTACAGTGAGGGGTCCTGTTGCTGTCTGAGTCTGCTAGGCTCCCTGTACGTGCAGGATGCCACATCAGCTGAACAAGAGTGGGTGGGGGATGGGCTGTTTGTACATGCACACTCACTGGCATGGCCATTCTGAGAACAGCCCTTTCACCGTATCCATTTTACCCTGCCTATCATATAACCTCTGGTCAATGGTGTCACTTTGCATCATTTTCAAAGAGGGCTGAAACACACACAAACACTCAAGAGCTGGAAAAGAAGTCAGAAAACCCTGCCACAGAAAAACTCTGACAAATGTGGCAGCGTCACATTCGGTTCTGCAGAATGGGTGCTTTAACAACCCAGGGCCCACAATCTGCTTAATCTGCTGAACAGGAGGCTTTCCCTGAGTGAAAATCATCAGTGCTCTTTGTCAGAGACACAGAAGAGGTCTTGTCTATTGTGGCCACCACTACCTCTTTTCCTCTGTACCCTGCAGTCTACAGAACTCGAGAAAAGAGAGGTTTTCATGTGGCACATGCACTAAATCCACCCACTCCAAGCAAAAAGTGTGTAATTTTCTGTGTGACATGAATTAACAGATAGGAATGTAGTTTCTATCTGTTCCTTTTTTATTTCAGAAATGCAATCAAACAGCATGTAAATAAATCAGACCTGCTGAAGAGGATAAAAGGCCCAGTGTTTGTATCCTGTTTCTGTGGATTTTTACTCCTTAAAACACTTAGTAAATATAAACCCCTCTGAGACTGTGGTAAAGCCACATGAAATGCTATTATATGAAATGTTACCCAGCAAATGGAACATACACATACACTGTATGATTTACTGTACTTTATAAGCATGATCAAAAGGTACTTTGAGAAAGTACTGGGTGTGGAGTGAAATCAGATCTAAAATGCCAATAGAGTACTACAAAAAAAAAAAAACGAATCAAATAAAAATACAGATATTCACAAAATATGTATAATGCATACATTATGCACATGAGTAACCATGCACCTGAGATAAAATAATTCAAGGTACAAGGACTCAGGGATAGGGTGCATTATCTAATAGTATGTCTACTGAAGTCTTGGAACTTAGTCTCTATATGTATGAAAGAAAAAATCAAAAACCCAAAAATGAATGCTTTTCACAAATGCAGGAAATAAATGATTAGGAAACAGGCAACAGTGAAATCAGATGGAAAGCTCTAGTAATTACTCAAACCTGTTTGAGTTCACTAATATCGACAACTTCTCAAATCCACTTAAATCCACTACAATCTTTCACTGGCTCACACACTGCTGTAAGTACAAACATGTGTTCTGCAAACAGAAAGGGAATAAATGTATGCATTTACTGTACAGCTCAGCATCCAAAATGCATACCACATTCATTAGTTTAAAGACTCCACGTTGCTGAATGCTCATGTGGTGCTTTAAAATCCACAGCCTGAATAGTTTTGTTTGACCTCTTTTACGATGTGGCAATATATCTGGCAGGTTTATGTGCCCCCATGTTCAAGTCTTATTCAACATGTCCCGACTGTACCACAACCACCACAAGAAATAATGCAGCTACTTGGACCCCTATCCACACCACCTTTGGCTTCTGCAGTCTCTACAATGACACCCACTCATAAATAGTTTTACAGTTGCATGTGAATTTGAATAGAAGTAGCAATGTTTAACAAAACTTTTGAAAAAATAAATATATATCATTATAAAATATATCATAATGGTTTGAACTTACTTAAGTGATGTATGTATCAGTTTACATATGTGACAAAACATCACTTAAGTTTCAACCATGATGACAGCTCCAAAGTCCTCACTGTAATGCTGTGTAATATAGGGGATTAACTTTATGGAAATGTTTGTTGTTTTGTGCAGCAGGTTGTGTTGCATTAACTAATTTCCAAATACTCTACACTGTAGGCTCCAATGCAGTTTAACATATCATAATTTTTGCAACTTCCAAATAAATGCATTAGAAAAATAAGAATATTATCAGCAGAATGGGTCTTATTTTGTCTGTAAAACTGCTGCCATATTTGTTTGGTATCAGAAGTCCAGGGTGTTATTCTACAGTGGGGGAACTCGGTAGGGATGCCTTCTCTGATCACTGCAGGGCTGCCGTACAGCAGATGGACAGAACCACCAGTGTTGGGCCAACACTAGCAACATAGCGACCGCCTGCTGAGCAGACTGTATGGCCCGTGGAGGCAATGCAGGGGGCATCCGTGATGTGTAGCACAGGCTAATGAGCTGTGCAACAGAAAAGTGAAAGCCATCTCCACTATTGCTCCACTCCATCTGTCTCCACTATTGCTGCTGGTTAGCTTTTCCATTTCCCCCGAACCCACCCCCAGTCTCTCCTTGACTCCTTGAGTCTTTGCACATTTCTTTTTCTATATTTACACAATGCAGAATTCCATCAAATTAACTTCACCTTAACCCAGACAGATCATACCCCACACTCAAAAAGCCAGCAATTCAGTGGTAACTCATCTCAGTCACTGCATTTTAACTTCACCATGTCTGCCAAGTGACTTCCACATGCTTTCCTGTTACTCACACCACAGCATGAATCAGAAAGCTTACAGAAAGACAAAGACAGCCCCCAATAAGATCTCTCACCTCCCCCATACATGACAGCCAACATAATGGAGGAGATCCAGGACACCTGGCTGCTGCTGGCTTTGAAGATGACCTCAATCTCCTTGAAGAAGACGGTAATGGACTTGGGGAAAGCATAGGAGAAGCCGATGGAGATGAAGGCGCCCATGACCACAGCCCAGCCCCACCCTCCTTCTGGGGGAGTGTATCCTACGGGCCCTCCCACAGCTGGTGCCATGGTTTCTTACACAAGCCTGGAGTCTGAGGAGGAGATAGAAATTATCAGCCAACAAATGATGAGAGAGAGAGAGAGAGAGAGAGAGAGAGAGGGGTCTCTGTAAACCTGTAAACCAAGGCATCAATGATCTATAGTCCTGGTAATGTTTAAATTGGCCCTGCCCTGTTCATGTGGGGTAGATGATAGCAATGCAAGTGAAAAAAAGTGTAGAGTCTTGTTGCTGTATAATTACTATGCTGTTCTTAAGTAACTGTTAAACTGCTGTGTTTTCTTGCAGGACTTTGAGACAACACTATCTGCACGTGACCAGGCCTCAGCTTACAAAGCAATACAGAAACCTTGCACCTGCAAGCTGTGCACATTAATTCTTCAGTATTTCCCACAGAAAGCAGTGGATATGGTTGGCAGGGCAACAACAAACAAGCACAGCTTCCATCTATGTACACATCCTAAGAGTCAGTCTGTAAGGGAGGGAAATGAGCTCTGACTGTTTTGCTCCCAAGAGCTTAGGGGTAGGTCCTTAAGTTAAATAGCTGTCCTTCAGGTTTTCAGTCTCTGGAAACCAGTCATTAAATACTAAGCATTTAGCCGGAGCTCAAGGACCTTTGGACTTTAAACTAAAACAATGTAGAGGGAAAATACATATAAATATATCACCATGTTATCCTCCAACCTCATCAATATAATCTGAGTGTAGTATGAAATACTCCTTAGTGCCTTATTAATGCAACTCCTGCTGTTTTCTGTAACCATAATGTTACAGACTTGAGAGTCAAGTGGAAGAATACTGTTGTATATGACAGTGAGCTACTCAACCTGAACTGCTTCAGGAAATATCCAGCAGAGTAAATGGGTAATAAAAGCTAAGTTAAGCAGTGTGGATGAGGGTTTATATTCAGCAAATGAATGATACAATCTGAGGTATAAGCAAGGAAATTGCAACATATCCACCCTCCCATGTAACCTCAGTGTTGCACAAGAGTAAAGAGTACAGTGGCCTATGAACTTTTGTAGGACTTAGGGTCAAAGTTCAAAAATCTTAGAAAACACTCATGAAATTCCACGGACAGTAGAGACCATTCTGGCCACTGCCATTTAACCCTGAACTTCCACTGTGGAGCTCCCAGAATGCCCAATTTTGAGAGTGATGGATTATGGGTAAACTGCAATTGGAAGTCCCCAGCTCTGCACAAAGGGAGAGCTGGCAGAACCCGCACATCAATTAGAGCAGTAAGGGAGGCCCAGCTGAGGGGCTTTGGGGTTGCACTTAAGAAATGTGGAAGACAATGATTTATTGTGGCAATGGTTTCTATGGTCACACCCCTCGGAGAAGGGGAGAGAGTGCACAACTGAATGCAGTTTGTCACGAGAGGAGAGGAACCCCCTGGTAATGTCATTCCAAACATCACAGCACCCAAAAATTCACTGACTACTAATTAAATCTTGCTGGGAGCTCTACCAAATGGGTTTGACTAGATCAATTTCGAAGTGGAAATATTCATTCTTACAAAACAGCTTTCCTGTCGATGCTGGAATACACAGAGCGATGCTCCACAACATACACGAGTACCTCAGAAACACAGTAAGAATTGAGGTGATTCAGAACTGTCTGTGACTCTAAAGGGTGTGTGACAGTACACCACTTGTCCACTTTTGCATTCAAATGATACATTTCCTCTTCATGTTTAATTCTCTTCTGATATTAACAAATACGGTTGACTTTCCCTTTTTATGACAGTGACAAGAAATGGCCCTTTGGCTGATTGTGAAAGTATTTCATATTTTTCAACATGGGAAAGAGTGACTTTTTTGGTGCTTCCCCTTTTGGTACTAATGGTAGTGAGTCGAAGCTGTTGGAGTGTAATTGTGTATGCTTCTTCCAGATTCATTGTTCTGTTATATGGTCATTCGATATCTCTGGGGTTCTATTGTGCTCACAAAAATATATGACGATTTGTTGTTATTGCAAAACATCCTATTACGTATGTGATTTGTAATATGTAATGTAAAGGTCTATATATTAAAGGAAAAAAGGATACATTTTGGTCTGATTTGCTGAATATCTTGACATAAAATTCTTTTTACAATGGATCTTTTTTAAAATATAAATATAGCACAATATAGTAATTACTACTAATAATAATAAAGTAAAAAAAAACATTAATTAGAAAACAAAACTAATAAAATGCACTCTTTTCTGTCATCATAAAACTGATAAGGAACATAGCACATATTCAAACTCTGTACAGAAAACAGCACATGTTTCACAGCTGATGCTCCCTCGCATGCCGGCATTCTGCTGCAACTTGCAGTGTGAAATTAACACTTTTCTTGTCAAATGTGTTTGATTTAAATATTTACATGTATCACTAAGTGTATTCAAGGCTGTCAATGCAGCAAGTCACAGGGGTGATGAGGGGGTCAGCAATCTCTTGCACAAAACAAGATGCAAAAAGTCACTGATATACCAGGTGAAGGTTCCAGAGTGTTAAGCTTGAATAAAAATAGTACAAGCTTCCAATCTCACCTCAATGCTTTTATCAAGGCTGAATTTTTCACCCTTCACTCCTCTGCCCTTTTCTTGCCTCCTTTTTATGAAAGTCTTCTTTCTGTAAAAGGATATGAGCAGACAGAGAGAAAGTCAAAATTACTGTAAGAGCTGTGTAGTGCAGGCTTTATAAAAACGTTGATCCTTTGCACTGAAAAGTTTCTAAAGGAAACTACTTTGTATGATGTCAGCATGTGACAGTGCCTCATTGGTAAAGAACATATCAAGCATTACATTCTACACACTTTTCTTATGCTCCTCTGAACACAAATTTATTCAATGCTATACCAGACAACCAAAACCCAAACTTTAAGTACATAAGCATATTCATCAAGATATTCTGTTGTTTTTTTTCCAATCTGCTCTGCACTTATCTCAAAATCTGGATCAGTATGATAGTTTCATTCAAATTATTATATAATTAATGCAAACCCCACATATCTATCATAGCTGACAAGCATTTCGTGTAAGAGTTACTTATTATAACAGGCTCATTAAACCAGTGGTTCCCAACCTCAGTCCTGGGGACCCACTGTGTATGTTGGTTTTTATTCCGATCACAACTGCAACCCCAGAATCTTAACAAGCCATTAATTCTTCATAATTGTTCATGCTTTTCATGCATATGTGCATATGTCATTTCCTATTTGTTATTGCATTATCAGAATGAAGATACAACTACAAGTGCCAAGGCACACACACCACAGTTCTGTTTGGACTACAGGGTGACATGTAATATCTTGTCATCAAGTAAATATTTAAACAATAAAGAAATCTACTGTGAACAATTCTAAAAGCATCCTAATGATTAACTCTGAGGAAAACAGGGACAGGACATCATTATGACTGACAAAAACAAACCACTGGGATGTTGAAAGACCTAAGTGTGGCAAGGGTAAGATCAAAGTTACATTCAAAAAAGCCAAATATTGTATACAAAGCAGTACAGCTTGTCTCTGCCAAGCACTGTCCTGTTGTGCCCCAGTGTCCAGAGATTGCATTGCTTGATTGTTCTACAAATGTAATGAATAATAATTAACTTATGTGCAGATTCATCATGTTAATTCAACAGCATGAGACATTATTACAGAAAGTCAGATGACAATAACTTACTGCTAAAATGTCAATGAGTCAATATTAAAAACTAATGGATGGGATCTTAACGTTCTATAATCTCACATATTTCTAAGGTGCAGAGGAACCATGTTTGCTTCTTAAGATATTCACCATGGTAGAATTGTCTTGACTGAAACAAATAGCTTTATCCCTGAGATAACAATGAAGCAGACCTTCTCTGATGATAGAAATCTATTTCAGTGCATGCAGTTTAATATTTGTTTGTGTGAGATATTCACAATTACTTGCCTTTGGATAAGACACAAAAACTCAAACACAAAATGATGGCCCAGGATAAACAAGTTCTTTGTGCTACTCCATGAAGTGATGACAGTAAGGTAACCATTATAAAATAAAGGTGAAAAGTAAGTTGCAAGTTTAGGCACCAAACCAGGCATCAGGTCTATGACATTTGAGGTTGCACAGGGACATAACTGCAGTGTGTGACTACCTGTGACCACAGGATGATACACTGCAATTTACAGGAACTGAGGAAATGTGGTAACATTTGTGGTATGGCTACCTCTTCAACGTTCATCCTGCTGTTCTTGATTAAAGAACAAGTCCTGAGTTCTGTTTTATATTCAAGAACTGGACACTAAATGGGAGAGTCTGTCTCCAGTTGGAAAGATAAAACGTCAAGCAGTCAGTGAGAAGAGAGGCCAAACTTGACTGTTCCAGATTAAAGACGCTTTACCCTTTTTGCCATTTTTTAAACAATGAGATTACTCACTAATCCAAATCCAAAAAACTATGTTTTAGATGGCAAATTACAGTTCTTACCAGCTCCTAAAATTATTTCCCATAAACAGTATTTCATTTTCTTAGATATTTTACATATACGATATAGTTGTTAATTAAATTACTAAGCATATGAGGGAGTGTTATTTTTCCAACTAGTTTGTGAACTCATTTGTCATGACTCGCTCACTGCTTCTGCTTTTGGAGTAATGTTTTAAAGAAACCAGGAAGTTAAATTTGGTGGAGGGAGCCTGCATCAAATTAAGTAGTGCTGATTAGCCAGTTTCTGAATGATACTGCTGAATTCATTTGACACTGAACTGTCAAATTAACAGGACATTGTACAGGACCACACTCAAATTTTTAAAAATCATTAACTGAGTTGAAGGTGTTTAAAAGTATATTATTTGAAAATAATTACCAGCTAGTTGATTTGAAAAGATATTGAACATACACAGTAACAATAGTATGTGAAAAATATTCACTGGAACATATGACATGTTTCATATCATATTTAATAACTGCAAACACAATATTTCACTAACTAATCACAATCTGTCTCAACTGTGCGGGCCTATACTATACAACAACCTATTTCTTGGGTTCAAGTGATCTCAACATTCCCTAACTTGTGTATTCACACAGCAGTCTTGTTATGGCTCAGCACTCTAAAAGAGGCCATAAGCATACTCAATTTAATAGCTCCAATAAGTCTCTCACAAAGCTGACGGCTCCTTTTATAACCTGGCAATATGCATTAATGCTTTCGTGGAAATGAACGAAGTAGAATATAAATCTGACACTGGCTTCTAGAAGCAGTTTCATATATATGCATGCATGAAAAGGTGCATTAAATGGGTTTTAAATCAGACACCACATTGAGAAGCACAGCTACACCCATTTTAATCTCATCCCTGACCTTCAAAGTCTGCAGCACTGTCACACCCCTCCTATTAAGACAGCAAATTCAATGTGATGTACAACTCTCTCACCTCTTTCTTTGCAGCCTCTGTGGCTTATAAACCACATATTACAGTACATCAACCTTCCAAAAAGAAAAATTTTAGCATAGTCCCCTACCGTACTAGTGTCTGTCAATCAGCAGGGTTTTGGAAGGTGCGACACTGGTATCTGTAAAACACTGGCAGTCAGTACTCAAGGGGCAGTCAGTGCAGGTGTCCAGTCTTAGAGTAAGAAAGCAGATTGGGGCAGCCTCTGAAACTACCATAAATAGATGCCTAGGGAGTACACGTCTTACTTAAGTTCAATTTTGTGCCCCTGCTGACTCCAACAACGGACCTAACATCCCCCTATGTGCACGTCACTCCTGCCGCCAAAGATGACCTCTGACGTAAAACACGCGCACACAACTACACACTTGGAATAAAAAAGTTCACAGAGTTTGACTCACCTTTCATATAGTCACCCAGATCAAACAACAGTCCTTTGCTCTCATGTTCTCATAGCAATGCGATGCCAGTATGCAAAGTCGTGCATCATATTATTGGCTGCTTGCAGGCTAAGGCCACTCCCCTGGGATCCCCAGCCCTGTGTGGCCTGCCCACATGCACAAACATACTGATGCAGAGAGGATACAAGCTCAAGACTGTAGCCCAGAGATAACAAGTCTCACAATATTAGCCATTGAATGCCTTTTATTATTTCATAATCAATAAACACCAGGGGCCATTGAGTGTGGGGACCATATCTGGCAGAGAAAAGCAGGATGCATTGTTCTTTTCTGCCCTCTGGGAGAACGTCTAATGCAAGGTCAAGTTTCTCTGATCAACCCTACCAAAGGGGTGTTAATAAGACCCTCTGTGTAACCCTGGGAAAGGAAAAGGACTGCATGGCTGCCAGCAGTACATCACACTGTGGATTTATATTTTCTGATGTAATTAAAAAAGTTCATTATAGTCCTTTATCAGAAGATTTTAATAGTGTTAGTCAATGTTCATGTTAGCTTTTCACTAATTTCAGTGAGGATTTTAAAAAGACTATTTCACTTTCCAGCAAATTTGTTAAATTGAGGCTTTTTCAATTTTTGCAATAGGCTTGTTGCAATCTACAAGCAATCTAATCCATACACAAACCAACCTGAGCCCTACAGTTGACTGGTGGAGGAACAGGTGTGTATAGGGACAAATATCTTTACGATTACATTGAAAATCCTTCAATTTAGACTTGAAAGAACGACATTTTCACTGCTAGTTACAATAAAATACATGTAGGTTAATATGAGTACTGTATCACAAGCTACTGCAAGGGTTCTTTAATCACTCCTCAAACTGAGAAAGAAGTAAAACCTACTGTGTGCAGACACAGCATTTTTTAATGGAGTGCCATGCTTGTTTGTTTCCCACATTAACACTGTTTATGCTCAGCAAATATGTTAGTCATGCTTTGTTATTTGATTCATGCCTCTAGGGTCCAGGCTTGAGAGTTTTAAAGGTACTCAGCAATTGTATCAGCAATATTAATGTCAAAAACTATTGAAGCATTTATGATATTACTATCAGGAATAGTAAATAAAATATCATTATGGACAAACATTTTTGATATCCTCCTGTTTATTAAAAATTATTAATTAAGTCTAAGTTGGTCTGACCATTTTTTTCCACATTTGAGTAAAGAATTACAACAAAAGACAACAGTGTACACTTAAGAAGGAATATATACAAGAATATACTACTGCTAGGCAAGATACGAATAACAAGCACCCTATGTTAGCAGCAGGTGGTCATTCTATTCAAATAGAGAAGCAATGTTTGACAAATGACAACCAATTATAGTAAAAACATGGTTAGAACTACCTTGTATCTTGTAACCGTATCCCAGCTAGGTAGATGAGTGTAAATATAGGGATATAACCACTAATTTCAGTACAGCTGGACAATGCATTATGGACACATTTGATGGTATTCCTGCAGTTAAAATCATAGTTCGCCTCCATTGAACTATAAGAAGATATCTTGATATTGTTATCAGTAACGATAGCAAGCCAAGTGCTCAAAGTCCTGATCAGCTGAGTTGATGTTGCTGTGTCATGAAACCACTTGCATCTTCAAAAAGAAATGTATCAGTGAACATATGTAACTGATAATTAATTTGTAACTCACATAGTTACCAGGCTAAGTTATTTTTGTAATGGCATGCGCTGGTATATAAATATTTCTGCTTCAGCTCTTTGATATACTACACCTTGTGAGCATTGGGTAAAAATGATCAAAATGTACAAACATGGAAAAAAGTTACAAAGGTGCTGACTTAACAGAGTTCTGTAATTCAACACAAGGTTGCAAAATAATTAATATTATTATTAAACAAACACTTCTACACATATCATACTTTTGTCACCATGTACTGCGCAAATGCTGAGCAGTATTTTGTGTAAAGTACAAGTCACTATTGAAAGATGCATTATGAGGGGCGGCCTGTAGTCTATTGGCGAAGGTACATGACTGGAAACCCTAAGGTTGGTGGCTCAAGCCCTAGCCTAGCCACAGCAAGAACACTATTGCTGTTGGGCCCTTGAGCAACACCACCAACCTCAGTTTGCCCCCAGGGGGACTGGCTCCTGGCTAGCCCAATAAACCATAAGCCATGTTGGATACAAGCATCTGCTAAATGACTGTAATGCACCAAGATCCTTACATGTTGGCTTTGACCCTTGGCCATCTCTACAACTGACCCATGAGGCAGACAAATATGTTTTATCACAGAAAAACATATTTGTATACAAACAAACTAGTTGTTGGTGGAAATCACTAACACATATTTGCACTCAGGTTGTTTACAATCTATGTGAATAATCTGTCACATACAAGGTATGACAATTACAATCATCTGCACTGTATATATAACATGACTACTCAGAATTTACAAAGCACATAATGCACACTCCCTGTGCTGAAACTCTGGTTTCACAATAAATACAGTGGTGTATGACAGAGAATGCAACTTCCCTTTGTCTTTATATTTGTCAAAAACAGGAATGTTTTGAAAATACCTTCTTCTGAAAACTAGTGCAACCTCTTTGTTTATCTAACATAAATGTCTATTCAGAGTTTGACATTTCTTAAGTCTGATGGGAAAAATCTAAGCCCATGCAACAATTTTGGGAAACTGATTAAAGTACAAACATGTCATTAGCTCTTCCAGGTGATTGTTTCTAAATGCTTGGTACTTAATCCCACAGTCAGCACTGCTCAGAATGACTGAACACAGAGTCCTACCTAAGGTATGCAGATACTGCAGATGCTTCTTCAAAGCACCCTGCTATGAGTCATGAAAGGAGCAGAACATACAATGGATTCCACTTTGCCTAAAGGTGCTGAACATACATTTCCTGATGTACACTACAGACATGTTTTATTCAGGTTTGTTTCGAGTCACTATCTTTATAAATTACATCTTGAGCTAAAGCTCCTATAATGTGTAATCCATATATAAGGGCTGGGATTTACTTGTAAGTAGAACAACACCAACTGTACCTCCAACTCTGGATGTGAGCTCGGGAGCCTCTGGAGTAATCAGTGCCATGCTACCACTCCTCACCACAAGTGAATATGAGATTAATGCCACTGAAACACAGGCATCAGCTGTAATCTCAACTCCAGTTATGGCAGCAGAATGCTGCTGTTTCAGAAAGCACATGAAAAATCTTAGCTTCATATATTCATTTGGTATACTTACTCATATACTTAAGGATTAAAAGTAATAGAATGATTCTGTTGAATGTTTATATTAGTGGTTCTGTTCTGTAAAAATCACATAAGGTATGAGGAATTCATGATTGCTTTTCTGAACTACACTTTATTTCGAGGTAGGAGTCTGAACTCAAGTGTCAGCTATTAGTTCTGACAGAAAAACTCCCTATGCATATTAAACCTCCCCATTCTGAGAACCCACTGGGTGGACCCATACACTAAAACAATAAGTCCATGTCATAAGCAAGGGGAGTATTTTTATACTGTATATAAGGTTCACAGACTCTAACCAGACAAATAATTTTCAGCATTAAATGTTCACAACCACAAATAGTTAAAAAAATATATTGGCTTTGTAGTAAAACAATAAAAAATAAGGTTTCACCAGAAGAATATTCGACCTAAAATGATATATAGCTTTTAACTTACTATTAAGACAAACTGAATTCTTAATAATAAAATCTAATTTCCACTGAAAAATATATATATATTTTTTATATGAATGAATAGGTAAAACATCCTGTTCAATCAACCTCATACTTCAGTAAATTACAGACGGTCCCCGACTTACGATGGGGTTATGTTCCGCTAAACCCATCGTAAATTGAAAATATCATAAGTCAAAAATGCATTTAATACACCGAATATGCCTAACCTACCGAACATCAAAGCCTCCTTAAACATGCTTAGAACACTTACATTAGCCTACAGTTGGGCAAAATCATTAACACAAAGCCTATTTTATAATAAAGTGTTGAATATCTCATGTAATTTATTGAATACTGCACTGAAAGTGACACTATCGCACCATCGTAAAGTCAAAAAATCATAAGTCAGACCATCGTAACTTGGGGACCGTCTGTACTTGATTTTCAGCTGTGATTAATTTCACCTTGCTCACTGCTTTAATGGTAGATTATCTTCAGTATGGAAGTTGTGCTGTAGAGTCATAGTTAGTTTTGCATATAATTAATGCTTCAGAAAATTAGGCACATAATGGCTTATTCATGAAGAACCATCTCTACATATCAGATCCACATGAAGTTAGCTGATTCATCAAGGAAATTTTCAATTCTGGAATTTCACATTGCTCTTTTCCCTGCAAATTTATTTTTCATCAACAGGTTTTTATGTATGGGTTAAAATACTTTCCTTCAACAAATGACATCCTTTTTGGCACCTTAACTGCTGATGGTAACAATTATTATAAAACACTGTGTCACCAGCAGGTTGGGGTTCATCTACCCCTCATTGGTGGGTCTGATCTGGAAAGTATAAGGTAGCACTTCCTCTCAGGAAAGCATGGAAGGAAAGTCAATTTAGGGGTTGTAAATAAAATTAACCGAGCAAATGGATGAGGGGAAGAGGTAACCATTCACAAAAAAAAAAAAAAAAAAATTTGAATGGTACAAACATTAAACACCACTATTAAAAAAGGATTTTTTTGTCCTGAATATTACACATTCAGAAGAACATTTATCCTCTCAGCAAACAGCCAGCCAATCAGGTATGGAGCCTCAACTAAGCCCCGCGAAAAGGGCTGTGACATTAATGTGAAAGGGTTTAACAGTGGGATTACATGTAATTAGTTTAGCTACGTGAAAAACAGACCTCACAGTTACTCTTTGATTTCCCCTTCTGAGCTTCTCGCGAAACAAGATTTACATTCAGTTTTAAGATGGAATGGTAATCTGGAAATAGGTAAGAAAATGCTCCTGCCTCAAATGTGCTGAAGCCTGCCCAAACACTGTGATTATGACCTATATGTTAGCCACGTGCAACATAAGCTCTGGCACCCAAACAGGTCAAGAGCAAGTTAACTGAACACTAACCCCCTTCTTTACATTCATGATCACCAGAAAAAATCCTTTAAGAAAATGATGATTGCTAAATATCCTTGGTAATAACAACTATTTTCCACCCAATTATATCACAGATTTTTCACATATTCCAACCATTTCTTAGGGATTCCAGTTGCATTGCCACGTGACTGTTGAGACTGCTGTTCTATCACTCTTATCACAGTATGTTAGTTATGCAGCCGTTTCACATGACGCCCAACAGAGCCACCTGACCCTGGCTCAGTGGAATCACACACAAGCTTCGACACACCAGATAACACTGTTCACTAGCGAAAATGCCCCATCTACATTCTGAGAGTGGTTTTATGAGCACTAGAAAACATAGTGGAGTACCGCCGTAATGGTGGTGAGTATCCCTGAGGTCCTCTGACTAAGAAAGTAATGGGAGACTAAAACGGCACCAGGTTGATCACATGGACATCTGTTGAGGAAATAGCTATTCATCACATCTCATGTTACCATATCTGATGTCACTGACATTATCAGGTAGGAGCACGGCTGTCCCTGCCAAGGCCACAGCAGCCGAGCACCAACATTCATTACAGCCTTTATTTTTCCACTAGCACAGCATCAAGCAGACATACTCATTCTAGTCAGACATCCTGCATTGGTGACCATACCCACCCAATTATCAAGGCAAGCATCAAAACACTGCACAACCAAAATATGTGCCCAAGTCAAAATACAGACTCTCATCATTGTTTTGAGAAGTTGTTTTACTGTCACTCAAGTAAGCTCCCCAATTAATAGCGTTCCACAGAGTTAGTACAATTGGAGAACAGACATAATTCTCTACTGGTGACAGAAATAAAGGTCATGTTTGCATTCTTGAAAGTGTAGGCGAGGTGTGGAAAGGTAGCTGGTACACTGGTGTATTTGTGTATGTTTGTGTATGTGCGTGTGCCTCTGCCATGATCAGCTCGTTCATGCTGAGGTCTGACAGTTATGTAATCTGTCATCATTTCAGCCTCTGAACAGCTACCAGAGAAAAAAAAATCTACAGGGATCAAGCTACAGGCGCTTCCTAAAAAGAGAAGGGCTTTGCTTCCCTTACTCGGGGGGGAATTCTAGCTAGATGCCAAAGCTCAGTTGGACCTTGCAGCTCAACAAGCTCATCAAGTCATGGTTTCCAGGGGGATATGTCAATCAAACATTGAAATGTAAAGATCACAGTTCTGTCACAACCTCTAACAAGATATTTCCAATACACTGGTCACACTCAAATTATAGTGCTCTCTTGATGTTGAGGACCCTCTCCCACTGTGCAGAATTTAGCATGCTGTCATTTTCATGTTCAATTTAGAGCTAAGGTAACCTAATCCCGTGTCCACTGAGTTTGATGCATTGATTCTTCATGGACCCTCTCAAGTCTATCTCTACTAACCTCTAATGGATGCAGTCACTATTAACATCTAAAAGCTTTTATTTAGCCATTTATAAAAACATTTTTATAATCTTAATCACTTCTACTCTCACTGTTTAAGCAAATAATTTAGTTTTTCTTAATTAATAACAAGGGTATTTGACATAATACATAAAACATAATATTGCTGGGAATGTGTAAAATAAACATGAATTTGACATTTTGATACCCATACAAACCTCCTCCAAAATAGCTCTGAGACCTCTCATTACATAGAGATGTTCAACTTTTTAAAATCATTTTTTTTTTTTAAAAACGAAGAGCAGTAGTAATAAAACTTCTGCAACAACCTCAATGATCCAATCAGGCCACAAGATAGGAACAAATGTCCACTGTTTATGAGCCTAGCAGGTGGTGAATTATAAGTGCTTTGAGGTTAAGACATAATAACAGACACTGTTCTGCTGTCCCCTGGGTCCCAAATAGAATTTCCCTTCAAAGCCACATGCTGAACACAATTGTTTCTCATCAGACTTCCACTGAGAGACATGGGGGAGGGGGTCAGATGAAAGTGGTCTGCCTTGGGTGTGAAGCCAGGCCCATTCCCCTTTCCTTTAATGTGTTTGAACTGCCCTCTGTAAGACCTGGACCCAAAGCATGTCTGCAGGAAGGAGGTGAGGTAGGGTGGAAGGGCTGGAAGTTGAGCATGCCAGAAATGCCAACTGTCCTCATCCAACTGTTGCCACTTGAACAAATCTGAATTTGTGCCGACTTTGTGGTCAATGTGCTGGGTGAAGGAAGCTCTAGTGCCCTGCTGAAGGGGGAAATGACTGTGCCTTACTCTTCTGAAATGGATACACAGTCAGCTGTCCAGCTGCTGATGTTGCCACCAGATAAATGCCCTGACATTACAGTGGTGGTACCATGCTTGCAGGCTTAGTATCGTACAGTCCTAATCATTACCTGGAGTTTATACGACCTCGCAGAGCTTGGTGGTGCAGGGCATTGTGCCAACCAGTCTCATGCAAGTTTACAGAGTAATATCCTTTCAAACAGCTACCGATGGCAGCAGTTCAAGGAATCACAACACCCCTGGCACAGGATCAGCAAGACACAGACACAGCAGAAAAAGTGCCTCTTTTGCTTGACCCACTAAGAGTGCAGTTACAGGACCGCGTGATGAAGGCCATAAAAAGCACACCGAATCTGTGAGCTATGGACATAAATATGGGAAATGTCTGGCAACAGCATAGAGACTGTTCAGGCAGATTCTCTAGGTCACAATGTTCTAAGGCTACGTATTTGGGTACAACCATTGAAAAGCTTGCCAAGACACACAAATTTTTGCTGATCACTTGCCAATATTGTGATTACCATGGATGTATGAAATGCACATCTATGACTGGTTGTGCATACTGGCGGAAAATAATTATTCTTCTAGGAGATTAAGTGAGCCAGAGTTCCTTTAGTTGCTATTTCATTACCTCCTCCCAATGAAACACCAAGCACTCACGGGCTCTAATAAAGGATATTTCCTGCAATTAATCCTATATTGTATGATATTACTTTATGGACTGCAGGGTATAAAATGGTCATTGGTTTGTATGTAAATGCACTGGAGAAGTGAATATACAAACACAGTGGTCCTTGCATGGAGCAGATGGAACAGTGGTAAATCTAGAATAAGTAGGAAAAACTGGGAAGAGAAACAGGAAAGGAAATCAGTTACATAAAGCATAAATACCATAACACATCTAAACTAATTACAACATATTCAATGTATAATTAGTAATCAAGTGCCATATCATATAAAAGTGCCTGAGTGATAATTGCCCAAGCATTTGGACATTACCGCTTACTATACAATGCTTCTCTGAGTCTTTAAATCTGCCACCTGATTATCAACCAGTTTAAATGAATTGGGTCAAATGACCTCCTTCTCAATTTTTCTACTAGCTGTACTTCTCAGTGCTGCTTGCATAATATTGTCATATGTCAAATAGTAATAGCACAGTCAGATGGGAATTACTGAATAATCATCCAGACAGGGTCTTTGACATACAAGAGTAGTAATGTCATGAGAAAAGATACAAGGAAAAAATATATTGAGATGTTAACCCCTCCCATGCCCATCTAAAGATGACAGATTCTCACTAAATGCTGGCTGAATACTCTACTTTCTCATAAGACAGAATGTAGCCACTTGTATTGCTCATAATCAGTGAGGTGACAACTGTGCTCAAAATGCAGATAATGTACACACAAACAGAGCAATTGTAAGCAAAATCAGTACACATTAGGTGTCTCCCATTATATAAGGGAGAATTTGGCATCAAATAGAACACTTTGCCATTTAGGAAGGTCCTTGAATACTTACTGCAGTTTAGCGCACCGTTTTCACCAAAAAAATGAGTGGCTTAATGAGGCATAACATCAGTAAGTAGAGGCAATTTACCCAACGCACACCACTGCCAAACCACTGCACTGCTGCAGGGTAATTCCCCTGAGCTAAATCCATGAGGGGCTTTCACTTCCTGGGCCTGATGCAGTGGCTTGTATAATATTCATTTTGTTGTCAACACATTTCAAGGATTTATAACCACTGTGGGCAACCCAGCTTAGCACATTTTGTAGACAGGGTACACTTAGATAATAAGCCCCATGTTTTCAAGTAAGGAAGGCAGAACAAGTTGATTTTAATGGGTGCTTTGGTAAAAACATACATGCTAATGTATGAGAGTCCCTCACTTCACCTACATCACACTCACACCGCTTACAGTCATCTCTCATTTGATTTGGGTCACTACACTCTTTACCACTCTTTGGTTTAATCAGTGTATATGTATATTTTTAACATTTAATATTAAATGTATCTCCTAAGAAAACAGAAAAAAGTAAACTTAGTAAGGCAGAGAAAGAGAGAGCGGGAGAGAGAAGAGTCAGTAAGCACACTGATAAAGCGTAAAATGGTATTCCTTCTTCCAATTAGACCCTTAATATTCACATTTGCAATGTGCAAAGGCTAAAATCAGACGTGTCAACGTTGTCCTAAATTTTCTCTACAGTACAACGAATTCAAACTCATTAATACTGCCACCTGGAGGATTTTAAAGTATGAGCATTTTTGTAAACCTTCATCAGGCTAGTTTTGTACTACTGCTTAACACCTGTACCTGTATATAGCGTTAAACAGTTCACAAAGCAACTGGTGGATGACTAGACCCTCTCTGGTAAGATTATGTTAGAATCTATGGTAGACCTGTCACAGTCTTCACACACAAATTGATTACACAATTAACACAATTTAGATTTCATGCTGTGAAAAGAGAACCTTGAAACGTAGGTGCACATTCAGCTTAAAATACCCGAGCATGCCAAAGCATGCTACCTTTCCGTTCCATTTCATAAAACGTATTAATACAACGTAACAACGCTGCAGAGTCCAGCATGTTCATGTCCAATCGGTAGGTGAAGAGCGAACTGGCCATTGCCTGCTAACAGCTTTACAGGTTTCTGTGACAATCGTCATTTATCTTTGACTTTATCGCAGAAACATATTTTTTCGGAATTCCACACGCATATTAGCAGAAGCTACAAAAAGGCTTAAATAGAATTAGCTAACAAAAATCACGATCTTCATCTAATATACATGTATAGTGTAGTATACAGTGTTTGTTCATGTCTTGTTCGGTTGATAAAATATTTTACCATGGAGAAGCGTAGACTGTCGCTTAGAAAGGATGACCTGAAGACTAAAGACGTCTGTGAATTAACGTACTCTGTAATACAGTTTCAAGTTAGCATCTTCACTGTTCTACACATTGAGGGGTGTATCATACGATACAATGGGCTTTGTTTTCAGTTTACGTAAGTGCAAAGCACGAATACAAACTATGTGAGATTGGTGTCACATGCTTTCCGCCATCATCTGTGACCAGAATTGAACACTCATTATTATTGAGACTTGTAAAATTAATCACTAAAACATATAAAATGTTTGTATTCACCATCACCCACTAATAACTACCCACTATTGTTTCAAAAGTATTTACCTTCCCCTGCTTTTAGTCGTTGTGTGTGTTAATGTCTAAACTGAAGAACGGGTGCATAAACAAAAATAATAATAAACGTCTGAAACGTTAAATGACAGGCTATCGGGGCCACATGGGTTAGCAGTGACACAAAGAATTAATACAAATTCTACACTGTAAGCGTTTTAAGACTAATGATAAGCAACTTTTATTCGCAATGTCCTGGTTGGAACAGGACACTTTGCACAGTGTGTAACTTTCCTGGGGGTCGACTACAGTATAAAAATACAATGGGATGCTAACGAAAGACATCTTGCAGGATAAATTAATGTCAGCTGCATTCCCCATCCCAGTCATTTACTTACCACTGGACGGATAAGGTATGCTGGTGTACGGACGAGTTTCAGTCGTATGCTGGACAAAAATGACAGATGCCGAAAAGCGTTCACAGGAAAGCAGTTCAGACCTATGAGGAAACTTTCTCAGTAGTAACTCATAAAACGTGGTTTGGGAGATTATACTGCGCCTGCGTATGAATGTGTACTCCCTAAGAGTTTCAAATGCAAAGGGCCGGGGAGTATATAATGCAGTGCTTGTCAAGGGGTTTGTGGCTAGATGCAACTCGTGCCATCATTAGGGTCCAAGCTAAAAGAAAGATAATAAATGAAACACGTTAGCACATTGTGAAATGCCAACGTCTTGATGGGATTGAACCCTATCTGATCTCTGATCTCAAAAAATGCGCGCACTTACCCTGTTTATTATAGTGTGTCTGGCATTCTGGGAGCTTAAGACGCAGTGATGTTAGTCAGAAGCTGTCCAACTAGCACGAATGAAATCTAAAAACCAAAAAAACATAAGTTCCCAACGTCGGTCCTGGGGGCCCACTGTGTATGCTTGTTTTTATTCCAACCACAACTGCAACCCCAAGAATTTTAACAAGCGGTTAATTATTCATAATTGTTCATGCTTTTCATGATTACAGATATTTCACCATTAAAGCTATGCATGAACTCCTATGATGAGCTCATGAAAAGCACAAACAATTGAACAATTATGAACAATTAACAGCTTGTTAAGATTCTGGGGTTGCAGCCCTGGTTGGAATAAAAACCAGTGGGCCCCCAGGAACGACGTTGGGAACCATTGCAATAATAAATAAAAAAAGACTCGGTTTCTAAAGGATTTGGGCGGGCGTGGCTGCATGAGCTTGGCAACCAAGGTAAGGGGAACTCTTTCACATCCCTCTTTGTTTTAAAAAATCTTATCTTTTCAGATAGGCAGATGAATTGTTAAAATGGCCCCATGCCCAAACATTCTTATCAATAAAATCAGACAAAGTAACTTATGAAAAGAGACAACAGTGGAAAGAACATTTTTATGACAACATTTATGACTAATTTGAATGCATCCTTGCTCACTTTCCAGCTAATTCAGATACCATCTTTCTGCCAAGTCTACTTTAAATACCTTTACCATGTCTGTTTGACATGTGGTGGCCTCCCTGTTTGCCTTAAAATGACTCCCAGTCCAATCCCTAACTAATTTAAATAATGCATGTAATCACTGATTTAACCATGTAATTACAGCAATATCAAGAAAAATATAAATCAGTTTGCACAATAACAAAAAATCTTAATAATGAAATCATGAATATGCTTAACATTTAGTGACTGACAGAATAAAAGTCTACAGGTCACGTACGCACCAGAATTTAGGTCTCACAGCTGGCTGTCTTGTGGTATTCAGCATGAACACCACACCTGAGCTTCAATTATTAAGTTTTGAACCAACCACCTGATCTGGCTATGTGGGCAGAGCCATTTTAATTATTCATTTTTTTTGGACAGGGACATGAGGATTGCTGCATTTCACAATGAACTCCTTTCGCATACAACTGCCTTATAAAATATTGCATTGCACAACAATAATAAATTGTCCCAATTTAATTCAAAATATATTAATGAAATAATATATTTTGGTTTTCACTCCGGTTCCAACAAATGTGTAAAAACAGAAAATACTAGATGCACACGAGATAATGGAGTTTTCAAGGCACTTAATTTGTGCCTACTCAAAAAAAAAAAAAAAAAAAAACACTACACCACAAGACAGAAGTTTCTCAGTAAACTGCTTTGCTAAAATTTCAAGTGACAAGTTTGTTGATTCAGTTCCTATTTACCTAGGTAGTTGGTGTAACATTGCAATGCTAAAGTTATGGATATACAATTAGAACAATAACAATGGGTGTTTATCACCATTGCGCTACACTACAAACACTGAACAATTGTATCTTAGGGAAATAGAACAATTGTTGTGGTTTCATGAATTTTTTTTATCAGTGATGAATTATAAATAGAGTACTGTCAAGCCTGCCATAGCATCATAGCCATACCTGCTGCTCCAAATGCAATTTAGGTTGTTTGCCAAGAGGTATTAAATATTTTACATTACAGACAGAATCCTTCAGAGCACCACACAGTGCACTAGACTTACTTTAAGGTTGAGTTGGGACAGGTCAGGATAACATGTTATTTTTCTTTGACTCAATAAAAAAAAAAAAAAATATATATATATATATATATATATATATATATATATATATATATGTATATATATATCAATATTATTATTCTCAGGTCTTGGTATTCAATTTTTACTTTCTTAGAGCAATGGATATATTTGGATATTTTGGTCAAACAGGATATGTGATTGAATGGTTTGTAGGGCACAATCCATGTCCTGTTACAGAGGGGCTCCACTGTGCTCCCGACTTTGGGACCTTAATGAGTGTGAACCTACCTCCTTTACAAAATATAAATACATATATGCAATCTTACATGCATGCACACAATTAAACATGCTCACAGGCACATACATGTATTTACATACACACATACATTTTTTATAAGGGAAATCCAGTCCACACACACGCACATGCATAGGAACTTACACTTTCACAAATACTGAGTTGAAGGGCATCAGCTCCCCCTGCCATGTGATATTTATAAAGCATGTGTGTGATACTTGACCAGGCTGTGTCATTTAAAAAAATGTCACTCTCTCCTCCTTGAGTTGTCATCACTGTGATTTGTGTCAGTCGGATGTTGGGACAAAGGGGTGGAGCTATATTTTAGACAGGCAGAGGTAAAGAGAAGGTCTTTCCTCTGTCTCTGATCTAACATGTCTTTCATAGATATGCCTTTACATGTAGGCTCTCTTCTGAAATGCATGCGTGGCTATTACAAATCTATGTTCTCTGTTGAAATTCTTTTTTTCAGATTCTCAAATTGAGTTCTTTCTTTTTTAGTTACTGGAAAATCACTAATCTTAAAGGCATTACTTGATCCACGGTTTCTTGGTTGTATACACATTGTTTGTACCTCAACTTCTGTCATTGGCTCATTGCCTATGTTCCCTTACTCATAGCTGAAATGCCCACTTCTGAAAACACAGCTGCTTGACCTCCTGTCATCTGAAATATTCCACCCAATTCTACCCAGTCGGGTCTGTTAGGGTTTAGGATCCAGAAAGGCAGCTGTGATGTATGTTTGAGGCATTTCTGAACAAAATCACCCCAAGTTTTAATAATCCTTGTTGTTATACTTAACATGTTAGGTGAGTTACAGACTTAAAATAATACAACAAGTCAATAAATCTAGGAATGTCAGGTATAAGTACTAAGATGGGTGTGAATAATACAGACATAAGCTGATGGTACAACATGGAACCAAGCGTAGGACATGTTGTTCTCACAGCATTTCTGTGTAAATTGTACATGGTCACACACCCACTCTACCAAGTCATAGCAGTGTAATGAGATCATGCAACATGTCATGTGGAATGGAAGAGAAAAGAGAGAAAAACCTATCAATCTCTGCCCACTGTCTCCCTGACAAACATGCATGCAAATTAGCTTTCAAGTCTCTTACTGGGTTCTGTGACAGAGGTCAAGGGCTCAGGACAGTTAACAATGTATTTGTGTATCCATTTATGCACAATGCATTGTTTTCATGATCCTCATTATCACTGTGCGTCTTTTCACTGTGACTCTGTTCAAAGACTAATACAGGTTTTTTTGTTTCACTTGTTTGAGTATAGCTGCTGAACATTTGTCAGAATGAAATTACTCTCAGAGGACTTGGTATTAACAGAATTTCGGACAGCACTCAACAATATTGCAGGACAGTATAGTCTTTTTTATACAACTGAAATAGTGTTTAATACTAAATAAAATCAACATACATTTTAAATAATTTTAATGAAGTTAAAATGGCCCAAAATGTAAACAAAAAAGGAAACTTTTTTAATGATAAAAATTGGAAAATAAAATCAGAGACATTTGCTACCCTTAACATGGTCAAAAGAGTAGACATAACAAAACCCATAAAATTGTGTCTAAAACAAGGTTTTAATGCATCGTAATGGCCTAACATTTCAACAACAAAAAAAAAAAAAACAATATTAACAATTGAATATTAATTCAGACAATATGTATAGACACTGGTGAATATGTCTTGTGAAACAAGTCAGTGAAGACATGCAATGAAAAAAAAAATAATGAGCATGACTGGGCTTTTGCCTCTTAAAGCCATTTCCACACTTCTAAATTAGGCTTGAAACACTGTCGGCTGAACATAATTTTACTGAACGCATTGGTTTGAGACTATGATGATTTAATTTATTCATTCAGAAGTTCAAAGAAACTCCAACATTTTGCTGTTCTGAGAGAAAGGACAAGATTTTGTGAAAGGATACCCTGGGCCAAGCTCACATTTCACGCAAAGAAGTAATTGGTTGTCAAATAATCAAAAATACATATCTTGGCTTGACAGCTTCACAGGAGTTTGGCAAAGTGTAAGAACAGACCATTCATACATTGAGCAATTCAATCCATGAAACCAAAGTACTTTGTCAAAATATGTTTGATCACAGCTATAATTACTACTTTATGCTCTGTTTAAGTGATTCTGCAGTGACACCCAGTGGACAGAAGGATCATTGCATTGATATTGACCATAAAATGCGTTTTAGGATTTAAAGAGTGAGAATGGATCAAATGCACAAACAGGTCAAATGTGTGGAAAGGAAACACTGTAGTAAGTTAGCATGCCTGTAATTGTTGATGCCATACGTTGAGGCCTCTTCAGCTTGACAGATTGAAATATGATCCAAATTTAAACAAAATGATACTTAGGTAAGTTGTGAGAAAAAAAAACACACATCAAGGTCCTCTGACAATGTTTTCAGTCTTCAGAGGAGAGATTTCACATTCCTATTTATGTTTCTAATTTCAAATGAAGTCTTGTTTGCACATACAACCCCTGCTTCACTCACATACACACACAAGCATTTTGTAGTATCTATGTGACCAAGCAAATAAAATTTCTTTGTTTTCTAAATATAAATATTTCATTCATTTTGTTCATTTCTGACATAAACATGAACCAAATAGTCTCACAGTCCAAAATATAACCACAATACAAAATGTCTGAAAATGTAGCACAAGAGGCAATGTGCTTTGCTCTAAATCTGCTGACACAATCCCTGAGGGTTTTTTTCTGCTAATGCAAACAGCATATTATGAATGGTACTTCACAATGGAACACAAATATCAAGTTCTCATCCACTATTGCTTTAAGACCACATAGAAGCATTGTCATAACTTTTGCATTCCTTTTTGAGCTGTGAAAGGAGGTTGTTGCCAACACCTAATAAATGAACCTTTTGGCACTTGCTGAAAACACCAGTCTATGAAGGCAAGCTCATCTAATCTGTGAATGTACAGTGCGAGAGGGGGTGATGGAGAAATGCCTTGGGTCATATTGAAATCCTGCATATGTAATCGTGCATTTATGTTTAAATCAGACTTAATTGGCTGTCCCACTTCAGCAGATGCAGGGTTTGAGAGTGCAGAACATAGTGGAAGTCTTGGGACCCCACCCACCATCATCGGCACACCAATCACACTTGTGTTTCTGCTCTGGGAGGAAGGCTTATTCATTTATTTATATATTCTAATGTGCTTCAGCCCAGTGCTGATGGTTACTAACATGGGCTTTGGCACTCACCGAGTCTCCCCAGCCCCTCAGAGTGCTCCAGCTCATCTTATGAATATTCATGAGGTGCCATGGTGATGGTCTAAAACCTAGGGTGCCTGGTTAACTGCTGGACTTTTCCCATCTGTCAGCACTTCTCAATCTCTGCCACCCACAGCCAGGAACCCTTTTAGCCTGAGCCAATTTAATTCAGCCCATTTTGGGTCTCCACCTGCAAGCTGTCACATGAGGATTTTTTCAATAAAAAATACAGGGGAAAGATATCCTGCTAACATTATTTCAATGTCATGGAAATATTTTGAGAACATTACAGTCTTGGTTGGGTACACTGCAAGGGATTTTGTGTATATTATGTTGTGTGATGCCAACCTTGGCTGATACGTGACTGATATAGGGTTCTAACGTTCTGACACACTAGCATAAAAGAAGATGTACAGTCAGTGCAGCATGTTCGCATCTCATCTGCAAGCCTTCCATTTTCCGCCTGGCTTAGTCGGGGAAATTGACTCAGAGTCACTCTATGAGATACCTAGTTTTTATTCTGTGCTTACCCAGAAGGCACAAGAGCCGTTAAAGCATGCCGCAGGTGTGAATCTCAGCTTCATGTGTGCTGTAGTACAAGGGCTGTTGAGCCCCACAACTGTAAATTTCATTTTCCCAGTCATTTGGTTACTGAGATTTAGGAGACAGATGCTCTCAACAGTGGATTCACCATGAAATGGATGCGCCAGAAATACCATATGTGTATGTTTGCACCCTTGTGTGTGTATGTTTATCCTTGTGCTTGCCTGACTGTATATGGATAAGCGAGTGTGTGTTTGATTATGTATCTGCATGAATAATGTAAATGACTTTTTTTCCTTTTTTTGGATGTTGAGGCCTTTAACTGCATGAGTGCAATGGAACGTCTGTTTTACCATGTCACATGACTTTAGAAAACATCAGGCAGGTTATACAGAGGGACCAGCGGGGACACTTTGTTCAACTTACTGTGCAATCATTCATCTAAATCATCGGATGTCTTATGCATGGTTGCAAATACCATAAGTATGCGTTTAACATAATTAAAATGTCTTCTATAAGCAATTGCATGTAATATTGACAGTGGTACATATTATGATATATAAACAGCACATATGACATAACAATGAAATATTCGTATATATGTACATATACTGCACATGATAAGGCTTTACTTACAGCACTTAACAGCCTCTATCTTGACCCAGTTGTGGCATACTTAGATGTCCACTACGTGAAATAATTATAAAAAGGGATAATACTAAATGTACTTTCATTCTCTCTGTCTCAGTGTTAGACTCCTTTATTTCATTATTTCCCCACCTTCATTTCTTCTTTTAAATGGTCATTCCAAGTGACCATCCTTCAAGTTATGTTATATAGTTAATTATTTATTTGTAACATCATTGCATTTAGAAATGTACAATTGTGTTTCTCATGCATTCATTAGAAGCAAAGGCTGATTGTCCACTCAAACAGAACCCAATAAAAGATTCAATATGCAGGATGTAAGTGCATTCCTACTGAAGTCCAGGGGATACAGGTCGAAGAAAAAAAAGCTAAAACAACAAAAATGTATCTCCACCATGCCATCACTCCTACACAGTGCAAAAGCATTAAGGTAATAGAGTCACAGTTGGCTTCTTGAAATAAACTTGCTTTTGCCAGACTGCAGTTAAATGAAATCCATGTACTCATTAAATGCAGAAACCAGCATATGCAAAACCCACCAAATGCAAAAAATAAAATAAATAATGTCTCTCAAACAACTTACTGAGACAGCACTGGATCTACTCTCATCTTTGCTTTGGCAACTGAACCGTACTGCAATATAATTGGCTGGCCCTTTCTTCCATCCATAGAACATGGGTCAAGAAAGGGTTGAATTGAATATCCTTCCAAGGTGAACTGTCCATGTATCCCCATGGTGACATAATTAAAATCAGATTTACTGAGAGCAATGGGCTAAGGGACAGGGAAACGTGTATATAAAACAGCGTGGTGAGGGAGGTGGGTGGGGCTGCTTTCCTCTCCTGGGTCAGAAACACTGAGAGGTACAATATACTGAATGCTGGGGCCTGGGGAGAGGACTCAGGGTTCCACTGCAGACACTGCAGGATCCTGGGCTGAGTGACCGAGGGGATGTCCCCGGGTGCCTCTCAGCTGAACAAGTCTGGCATGTTTGTTATTTTAAGATGCACTACACTTCAGGGGCCAGAGAGGAAGTGATGTAAGCCAGCTTGCCCCACACTAGGAGGTAGGCAAGGGGGGAAGGAGAGGGAGGCAGCTGAAGATGGAGGACAGGCGGGTGTGAACCCTCGCACTGACAGGGATTTCTTGCAGCACAGAGCGTGTCATGTCATGAATATTGACAGCTGGCCACATCGTAGTGTCCCCACTGGCACTACCGCAAAGTACTTTACAGTGCGCACCTGCTTCCTCCACTGCTCTCTTGCTATTTTAACCTCCTACCCCCCACACTCACACCCAATACAGGAATTAATGAACCTTGGAAAGACCAAAGGTTGGAAGCTTCACCTGAAATCATGTGAGAATTTAAAATGCCAGCAACATCCCCGCATTTTGCACATACTGAGCAGAATGGCACATCCACAGATTCATGAAATGACAGCTTTTCTGCTGTAATGTCAGTGAATGCCCTCTGATTTGCAAGCCAGCTAATGCCATTCAGACACTTGTTCACTTTCCCCTGACTCTTAATCTTATCTCTTAGCAAGTTTAAATATGTGTGCATTTGAGGCCAAGAACCATTGAAAATCAATATTAGCTGCTGTCTGGAGACCATGCTTAGCGAGAGACATTTAAGCAGAAACCTTTCTCCTGCCTTTGTGATAGCACATTTTGCAAAAGAAGGTTATAAGTTTGTCAATGAGCTGTCTCAACCATTTGGGTGAAAGGAAACATTGCAAATCATGGTGAATGGGTCAATAGATTTTGTGGTAGATAGAGGAACTGTACAGTATACTTCCTCTCAGGTTCTGTTTCGAAAGGCAGACTTTTTCCTGCTACTTTTTTTTTTTAATTATTTGTTAACATTTAACAAAACTGTGTACTGTAGTTACAAGTGTCACTCATTATTAAGAAAATCAAGTAACAAAAATGTGCTGGATCATAGTTTTGTAAAGCCTGCTGTAATGTATTGTAAATCTTAGTTGTATTAAGGTCATGGTTTCTAGCACTCACAACAAGCACCGGTAGTTTGAGAATATGCAAAAAGAGCAATGAAATATTCATGTGGTGCTTCACTCTTTATTTTGATAAAGAAACCACACAACAACAGCCTCAATTTTAGACATTTCAGACAGGGAGGTTGTTTAATATCAGGGGCTCAAAGGCGAGAGGAAACTCGTCCGACATCAATTCTCCTTGTTCTGTTCACTGCTGAAGTGCCAGGGTGACATCATTGTGTAGCACCCATGACAGACACAGTGATGAGTTTAGCAGACTGTCACACTGTGGGTAAAGGTGAGGCAACAAACATTTCCACTTTTCTAAATGTGAGACCGGTGCTGCATCCCATAATCCACCCTTTCCCTTCCCTTCCCTTCCCACAAACAAAGGTCACCTTCAAGTTGCATATTATTCAGCCATGACAAAAGAGGGATGTATTTTATCTGATACCTTCTGCAGGATTAAAGCTTCTTTCATAGTAAATGCCAGAAACCAATATCCTACTGTTATAGAGGGACATTTATTCACACCTCCAAAGGAATAATTATAGCATGCAAGCAGGAGTGCAGGGCCCATAAGCGTGGTACGACTGGGATCAGGAGCCTGGGAAGGTTGTGTGCAAATCCTTCTGTTGCAAAGATGGTCACAGCTTTCCACTGCACAGTGGGCAATATATCTGCTCTCTGTTGAGTACTCCTAGGAAGTAGTCTCAGGACAATTGTTGTTGCACTTTTGCTCTGAATGAGTGCGGAGAAAGGGAGGAAAGTGGGTGGATGGGTGGAGGGAAGAAAAGGAACAGCATGTTCCAGCATAACGATCCCATCATCCTTCTGGAATGTGACTGAAGCTCAACTGCAGGTCTGAAATGGACAGACTGATGAGGTTTTCCTGGCTTTCCATCAGAGTGCACAGCTATTAATTATTCATCATTCATTCAACCATCTCTGCTCAGTTCCTCTGTGCATCTGTCTACTCATTGATCGATTAATCTTTCTTATCCTGTGATTATCCAGATTATCTGTTCATCAACTGGTCGTCCACCTAACATCATTGATCCATTTATCCTCCTCATATCCATACCTTCATCTGTTCATTCACCCATTTTCAATTAATCAATCATTCCATCCATCATCTGTCTACTCATAAATAAATAATCTGTCATCAGATTATCGATTTATCATTCAGGTACAATCCATTATCCTTCCAGCAACATTATCTGCTTAATTTCACTTGAAACTAGATTTGGCACCAAAGTTATGTAAAGAATGTTTTTACTTCAGCATTTTTTTTTTGCATGCTTTTTTGAAATAATTTAATTGTATGGTATGTTAAGTTATTTAATATTTATACTGGGAAATTAAATCAGACAACCAAAACAGAAAATAGCAGAAAATGCATTTGGGGCTACAAAAATACTAAAGATTGTGATGTTTTCTGAAGAAAATTATGTATTACTTACACACATACACACACACACACACACACAGATTTTATGACAAGCCACAATGGCTTAAAATAAAGTAGCATGGGATGTCAGTTTCTTGAAATAAAGGGCAAGAGGTTTTATTAACTCTACAGACATTCTAATGTTGAGGCTGAATGAAGCACAACATAGCCTGAATGCAGACTTTGATCTCATCAGCAGTTAGAATGGAATCACTAGAAAATGGTGACTAAGAGAGTGTTTGGGTTCAGTTCAAGCCCTTTGGTCTCCCAGACTGCTGTCATTAATTGATAGCAGGGGAGACTGAGGGAAGGGTGGGGATGGGAGGAGGGGGTGTGGAGAGGTACATGATAATTAGCCACTTGAAAGGTATAAACGGTCAGATTACCATGGTAATGGGAATTGGCCGCATGAGTGCAAGTTCAATTATCTCGCTTGACTAACTGAGAGACCCACATGCCAGTCAAGAAGGATTGGAGCATGATGGGAAGTTTGGGAAGGAGCTAAGCTACATTAAAGAGATGTAAGAAAGGCACACCAGCCACATTGCATTACTGGTACCTTTATAAGGCCTTCACAAAGTTCACATAGCACCTCCATGACCAGACTGCCCTCTGAAGTTGTATAGTGCTGTTCATTAAAGCATCTGTAAAGACCCAATGACATTACACTTTATTGTAAAGCAATGCTTTTGTTCTTTGCAATATAAAAATTTTTCAAAGTAAAATTTTACTGAAAGCACTCTTTTCAAAACATTTGTCAAAATCCCCTAGATGGCCTCATTTATTTAAGGCATTTACCACAGAGCAGACAAGCTGAAGGTTATAACTGAAGACTGAACAGTGGTCTAAGGCATTAGCTATCTATGACCAGGATTTGCAACAAAGTACTCTCAAGGTGTAGGGCTGCTTTAAGTTGGGCAGAGTTCCAAAATGTACCACTACATAATCACTGCCACTGTCTTCTCCATAATTCTGTTGCACTTACATAACCAATGGTGCTGCATTAACTGGCTCCCTGTGCATTCAGAAACTACTTGTTTCATATCATTCAATGGCTCTGTTGCAGTAGCATGCGAGTCCATGGGAAATTCATTTCTAGGGCAGAGTAAATAATAATCTATTTGGACACCCTTCCCCATTATTCTATTTGCTAAAAACATTTATCTGCTCTGCCTATTACTCATGTTATGTTAGCTGGCATGTCAAAATATTCCCTGACTGAAATAATTTGACAGATTATTTAAATGTCCAAGTCCTAAAAGATAACTTCAGTTTTGAAAGGTCAATTTCAATGTCATTCACCAACTGCAGAAAAGTAGGTGCCCTACATATTTCTGAAAAAAAAAAAAATGCTGAGAAAATGTCTTTGAAATCAGTTCCAGTGATCCAACTGCAGTCCCACCCAACTACCATGTGTTTGTATTTGCTTACAAACAATATACAGGAAATGTTCTTTGTTCAAAAATAGCTTTATAAAAAATCAATTTACACTATTGCTTCATTTTTTCGTCTTCTGTTTTAGGTAAAAGATTTATTTAAATGGTGACAATGAGGGATCTCTCCCTTGATTGGAGGTATCAGGGTCTAACAGCCACATCACCATGATAAATGCCAAGCGCTGCACCTCACTCTCCCTGATTAAGCTGACTAATGACCCAACTTAAGCGCTGATGAAACAACAACCTCCGCTGCACAAACACCACAGGCCTTCTTATGTGCTTTCATCTCATCAGTGTCAGCTACTGTCTGAACTTTCTCAGCCCTTCACAGTTTTATTCAAAAACATCAAGTAGGAACAAATGTGTCATCAATTGGTTTGTTCTCCTGGGATGGATGACAAGATGTTCCTTCCTGTGTTGACAAATTGGACAAAGACAGTCATCTCCCTGGAGCCAATACACTCTACATTATTTTCTGGTCCAGGTAAGGGGTTCCAGGTGTTCTTCACTGAGACTATTTACAGGTAGTTGTGAACTCTTTTCACAACTCTTTTCACAAGAAAATTTTAATTCTCTCTCAGTGCATCCATTTTTAGGAAATCACATAATTTTAAGTCTGTGGAAGTGAGGCAAACGCTGTCCATGGTTCTGAAGGTGTCCAAGGCTCTGGGAGACCACTGGAACCTCTCACAGCAGATAGGAAACAGGAACAGCCTCTCTGTCCCACCTTTTTCCTATTTATGTACATGTTGATCTTACCATGGCAGCAGAAATACTATCATGTGTATCATCTAATGAATGGCTAAAGAAGCAGATGTGGGCTTGGTTAATATTTGGAATGGATGTTGGAAGTGGCCTGAGTGGGACAGAAGGGGGCACTACTCCCTCTGCACCAGCTGAACAATGATTCTCCAGTACAGTGGCGATGCCATTTTCACATGCATACATACATACATACA
Source organism: Albula goreensis (assembly GCA_022829145.1). Lineage (NCBI taxonomy): Eukaryota > Metazoa > Chordata > Actinopteri > Albuliformes > Albulidae > Albula > Albula goreensis. Next base: position 13,661,115 of record CM040754.1, on the reverse strand, counting down.
TACATACATACATACATACATAAAACATTACTTTGAAAAACAACTTATACTGTATCTACTTAACATTTTAACATACCAACACACATAGGCTTACACTACAAATTATGTACGTAATATTAAAATCTATTGTGGTTTAAAGACATGAACATTTTGTATTTCATGGATATAACTCATCAAGTTTATTTAATCAATCTAGTTTACACTTCTGACAAGCATATTTTGTGAAGAAAGGGTAAGGATGGGTAGAATAATGACTATTTTGACAGAACAGCATATGCCATTTTCTTCTTGAAAAAAGCCCATCATGTGAGGAATATGAAAGACTTGAGGTATTCCATATTTCAATTTAACATCAGTGGCAGACACCTCATTATTGAATAACATTATGAAATCACGTAACCCCACTTCTACTTACTCTGTTAGGGCATTTCACAATTTTGGGCTGGAATTTCATTGTCTCTAACATAATATTCTATTTGAACTCCAACAGCATCCAGATTAATCATTTGCCTCATGAATTCTCGAGCTCCCTAGTCCCCATAAATTCCTCAGGAAAACAGAGGGCAGAGACACAATGACTTGTTGATAATGGGACATAATGTGCATAATATTCTCATTACAGCATTTTTCTGTAAGACTTGTTAGGGATCATAAACTAATACAACTAAAAGAAAATGCATTTTTATGTATTTGAAATATTGGAAAGCCAAGAATAATTAACTTAAATTATTTTTTGTTTATGTTGCTCTTTGCAGTTCTTATTTGATTTTTAAATATTTTCATTATATACTTTTGGACAGGTGTGAATGCATGTATGTGCGTGCGTGTGAGTGTTTTGTTTGTGCATAAATATATGTATGCATTTGTGATGGGGAATTTGCATAGCACACATACAGCTTTGCTCTGTCCTTATTCATGAACAGAGACAACAATAGGCAGAAGAGAAATACAAAAGGAATTCCTGTGAAAAAAAATACTGCAAAAGCCCCCCAGTGTGTTTAATTTACTTAGCATCATCATTCTGTAAGCAAAAGCAATGCACATTTTCAATTATGATTTAACTTTGAAGAGCAAAAGCATCATTTTTACATTTGGCTTGCTTGAGGTTTTGGTACTCTTTTAACATCTCTGGAGTGTTCAATAGGATTTCAGGTAAAGGAAAACAGCTTATTAGCCAGTCTGCAATATGCACACAGGGAGGGTGAGTAAACTGTAAAGTCTCACTCTCCTGTAAATTACAATAAATGTTTTAAAAATCAAACAACCAGCTCTGGCTGAAAGACTCATAAACCAGCATCTGTCTCTGGCAAAGCCTCTTTTTGTGCAGATGGAAAGGTCCCCTACTTCCTGGGGATCTTTGGGAGAATGATTAGAGCTTCTACTTTGTTCTGGTAAAAATAACAGCATACTAAGAGTGTGGTAGAGCATACACAGACTGTAGTTAATTTGTCGGAATACATAATAAAACTCTTTACGTATTATCCCTGTGTTCTCTCTCCCAAAACATACCAGAAATATTGTGTCACTATTAGTGGAGACTAACCTATTTCAGTTGCTTTTGGAATCCATGCCATGATTTTTTTGAATGTTTTTACCATTTTACAGCCACAAAGGAAATGCAATACTTTAGTGAATCAGCTCCTTGGTGTATTCCAGCGATTCTTTGGCCCCTGGCTTCTGGCATAAATCTCTGATGGAGTTCATTATGTAAACGAATGGCTTCATTAAATCCCAACCTGAGCACTGCAATTTGCCCTTGGGCTCCTAGAAACACAATCAGGAACATCTGGGAGTGCAGAGGGAAGATACCTTCATTTAAGGGAGCTCCAGCAGCTGTTGCGTTCCACTAAACTGGGAAAGCCAGGAAGGCAAATGGAATCGAATACAGATTTTAATATAGACAATTTTAAATACACTTCTGTCTATTTCTAATATCTAATGTATGTTGGAAACTATGTTGACAAATAGTGATTCTGTGTGCATGCGCATAGAGTTCATTACACAATAAATGTGCCACTTGACATGACCAAATATCAACATAAGTCTGTCCATGTAGAGCATTGTCTGTTTTATGATTACACTAAACTTTAAAAAGGTCAACATTAAAGTCAGAAGTATCTTTGGCACAAAAATTATTTTTGCATCAAGAACAGTGAGGCTTAATAGGAAAAATAAAATAACATTTTATCCATACCCTTTACCTCCATTTCTGACATTATGTGCCGATACTGAGACAGAACCACCAGGAATATATTCTACACCATTCTCATGCACAGTGCAGCAAAGTGGTTTCATCCTAGGCTGCTTTCCAGGCAGCAGAAATGCAACGATTAAGGAGCATGCAGTGTGCAGCGCCTGCCAGTCATCCATCAGTCTCACACATGCTTTTTCACTAATTTAAACACCAGCCCCATTCGATTTAACTTACTCCCTCAAGCCTGAATATACACAAATGCATACAACCTGCTTGTTGGGTACTGAAATGTTTTTGTACTGGCAAACATAGAATTCCCATTCAAAATAGACAACTACAGTTTTCTTATGAACAGCTAATAATAATAATCATAATAATCTTCCCACAATCAGAGCACTGAAAGGAAGTGGAATATGTATGTGCATTGCTGTGCTAGGGTATGAAAGTGCTGAGCTCCAAAAAAAGACCCCACCCCATTAAAAGGGAGCCAGGGGACAGTTTCCTTTGTTTTGGATATGCCCAAGAGATTGGGAACATTGGCCATTATCACAAGAGGAATGTGTTACTGCTACCTTGACCCTGGTAAGGACACATTTACAAACTTGCAATGGATGGACCTTGACCTCATTGTTACCATGGGGATGCTCACCAGGGACAAATCTGAGGACTTGAATGCATGGAGGGAAGGGTGATTTAAGCAGTGAGTTACTGCTTTAAAATCCTGCTTCTGTTGAAAATCTGTGATAACCATGGGGATTCATGCAATGGATTTTCAGCTCCATACAGAAGATTATTTTTGATCAAAATCCCATAGTTACTCTGTCTCTGTACACCTTGGTCACTTAATTTTTATGTTGAAGATAAATAACCAACAATCTTTTGAAAATTAAGATAAAGCTACGAAGCTACAAAAATACATTATAAATGTATGCAATGCATTGTGGTAGCTAGTAGAAAATATAAAGGTTATTGTCCTGGATAAGGGTCATTTTAGTGTACTATGTTATGTGTTTTACAGAAGGGAGTGCTGCATTTAATGAGCTGTAGTAATAGTTTCTCATGTGAGGGAATCAACTTACAGAATACTTCAATTTTTCTACAAACTTCCACTTCTAAAAATAAACCACAAATATTGTAATTCATGTTCTAAATGCACACTGTTTATTTTAGCTGCTTAAGTGTACTTTTTTTCTATGCTATCCTGAATGTATGAGAAAAAAGTAAAGTTTTTCTATTCAATTACATTGCAGTGCTGGTACATTTTTTGAACCTAACTTCTACCACATGAATGCATATTTTACAAATGTAATTAATATTGTTTTTTCACCCAATAATTTTTCTTATTTTACAAAAAAAATTCTTTAGTAAATGTATGTTGAAATGTAAGATGAAATAATGTTTTATTTATGTAGCGATTCTTGTTGCAGAAAGAATGTGGGGAGAAGAAGAAGGACAATTGTCTGTGGGACTTTTCTCTTCAATCAATATATATATATATATATATATATATGCTTCTGTATTGCATTTGGTTCTATATTGTCAGCTTTCTTATGCATCAAAGCTCACCCGATAGAAATGATACAAAGACTTTTTTTAAAGATTTTAATCCTAGACGGATTTGTGATTAATGTAGCTAAACAGCCCTTGGCAGATGGCATAAACACCATTTTAGATGCCAGGCAGTCAATAAGTCATCAGCACATTTTCACTTCGAGATAATACACATGTGGAAGGAAGGATTTAAAACACATTTTAAAATTGCTTTCCTTCTATAGGCTTAATTTTAGTGTTTTGCAGCAACAATTTGATACTATCTCTTTGGGAAAAAACCTACGCATTGACATTCAAACCTTGAACACAAGCACAAATTCAATTTATTTTTCTACCTGTGTTCAAATGCACTCATCTCCTTCCCTTCTCTTTCTCTGTGATATTACAGCCTTCTTCATTTGTTGCTCGGAGGAACGGAAAGCATAAGTGTTTTCCCTCATTTTTAGATAAATGCCAGCGGGGAATTCTGACTTCTGACAGAAAATACTGATCCGTATTCTGATCTGGTTTATGGGTATCTGGTTACTGATCCGCGCAGGGCAGAAAAGTAGGAGCACCCACATAGGATCTTGAGTAGTGCTAATTCAGCCAAGAAATGACATGCCCCCCATGAAAACTTGACAGTTTCATCTGTCTCTTTTGTAATCTCTTTTATTTGTTTTATGTATTCATACAGGTAATCTCATTGAAATTAAAATCTCTTTAATGAAAGCCTGTTTAGTAGTAGGATGTGTCCTACTCTCACAATATCCTGCTTCTTCCCAGCTACATTCCCAACCATTACATCATCAGAAATCTGTTAATAAAATATATCAGCTCATCACTAAGAACAGTTGAACCTGACTACTGAGTATTACCATTAATGCATATCTTCTTATGTGAGTTATGTGGGCATTTTACGTGGTCAGTCAACCAAACATTACTCTCTCAATAAGTCCCTAAATTTAAAAGAGGCAGTCAGCAATACACTTGAACAGCACCAGGATCATCAGATTGAAGTAAATACAAAATGTCAAGCAAGAGAAATTAATGTTGTTTGCAATTGTGCACTTGAGGAGAATATAAAATTGTAGAGAAATGAGTCCCACTAGTGGGTTTGTGCGTACTGGGTGGGGTCAGGCAGCAGCAGATATGTTGACAAAATAATAAGCCTCTGAAAAAATGGACTATGAACAAAACATTGATCACTGGCCTACTTGGCCCCTTTCAGCTTTGGTCAGCCCAAAAAAAGCTCCACTGAACTCCTACAGAGAGCGAAAGGACACTGTGGCTAACATGAACCGAGGAGAGTACAGTGACTTCCCCAGACCCTGGCTTATCTCTGGATCTCTATTTGGAAGTCCTCCTACAGAAGCCCTTTTAAAACTCAGTAGGGGGTGTGTCAAACCTGTTTTAGTTGTGCTGTATATGTTATTCAATATGAAACAACGTTTTGAGATATTATGACTAGTTGTAGACTAAGCAGATTGGGAAAACTGGAAAATCTGAAAATATAATCATCCGAGGAATGAATGGAATCTGGGAATGGAAACTTCAACAGCAAGCACTGACACATTTGTAGGGGCTTCCATGTCATCACCAGAGGGGAGAACATTCCCATGGTGTCATGCTGTAACATACATCCCTGCACTTTATATATGTTTCAACTCCAGCTGATGTAAAAGGTGTTGAAAATAATTTGGAGCTGAAATAAAATGCCTTAAAGAGCTATAAGGGAAATTAATTTCAACGGCAACAAATCATTTCCTGATGTTACGCCATACACCTCACCACTGAATGATATCAACAGGAGCATTGGAAGAAAAAGCATGACATCAAGGTAAACGGACATCAAGAATTAAGAAACTACAAGAGGGGAGATTAGGTGAATGGAGCTCTACTGCCCAGCTGATGAGACCTGAAAGGAAAAGTCCCTTTTTTTCCTGATCCCCAAAATGTGACAGTCACAGACAAGCTATTAATATGAAGGATGCTTAGTCCAACAGCTGGGGTAGAGGAGAGCTGCCACCTATGAAAGCCGTTCACTTCAGAGATGAGACGAGTGTGGCTGGACAAGACTCGATTTTCAATGTTTTTTTTTTTTTTTTTGAAAGTTGACAACTGAGGCTATCCAAGACACAAATCTGCTCCAAAAGCACTTTTAAAGTTATACAGAGTTGCAGAGAATCCAATAAACCATGCCTCAGTCTTGTTTTCCAACAGTTGCTACAGCACAGCCTGCTAATGAGACATAGGGCATTGTAGTGAAATTAAATTTCAAACACTGAAGCCTTGAGAATCTTTTTCTTTTTTTAATTTAATGATTAAATGGACAAAGAAGACAAATTGCTGTGGCGTGACTTTCCTGGTTTTACATATTTGTTCACAGCTCTCAATTGCTCATCTGTGGGGAAGTGATTAATCAAACAACCTTGTTTTTTAGTCACTTGGTTTATGGCTATACAGCACTCATGCCACTGTCATCTACATCCTAGGGAATTCATAGCAAGTCAAATCATTAATTATATGTACACTATATTTAAATTCTCTCCCTCCCTCCCTCCCTCCATCCCTCTCTATGCTTCTCTCTCTCACAATCAAAATTTGCATACCAATGCTTTATTTGTATGTCAATGTGAAAATGAGAAACATATTTGTTATATTTATTCAGGTTGACCATCATTCTTTGACGCACAATATACTGTGATTTAAAATGGCTAGCTACCAACATAAATGGAAGAACAAACTGTGTTATTGCTTCAGCTTTATAAAACTGTGAAATATAAACAAGTCTCCAAAATGTGTAAACACTGTAAAGCTTTAGGAGCTAAATGAATCTGAAACATCAACAACAAAATTGAAGGAAAAACACAATCTCACCGAGAGGGAGTGGTTCAGGATCCCAGAAAGGGAAACGATTGGAGCTGGCAGGTTCTTTATGACTTCTTTATTTCCCAGTGCTATGATTTACCTTGGAGCTAGGGTAGCTAGAATATGTCCAGAACTTTTCCTTTTAAACAGACTGATGTAGCCAGTGTGCACCTCACACAAACCTCCACTCTCCCCCAGGCTCCCAGACACCTCCTTCTCCTGTCACTTATACTTCTCCTCCATTTGATTTGTCTCAAATGGAATATGCACAGTCTAAATAGCAAATAAGCAATCAAAGAAAAGTCAATCATTTACTCGTGCCCTCCAAAGCCACCAGTTATTTCCACCAGCAGAGCAATTCCTTCACTGCATTGGAGAACATTATATGCAGTTAGATACTCTGCTTGGTATGAAGTGGACTGTGGTTCCCTCATCTCATTGCATACGGGGCCTCTCTGGAAGTTCTGGTAACAGTCATCACTGTCATGGTCAGGACTGCATGGTATCACTGTCAGGGTGTCACTGTCCAGCTGAATAGCGCTTTCTACACATATCAGGAGTCCTAATTTCACTCATATTGGTATTTATATTGGTTAATAGATGTCCTTCCATATATGAATTATTCATCCCCCTATTCATCCCCTTTTTTTCTCAAGCAAACATGAAAATAAATGTATACCAGACACATGCAAACTCTGAAGCCATCTGGCTGTATGCTCAATATTGGCTTCTGTCACAGATAGCATTAGTAAGATCAAGCAGTCAAAGCTGGAAAAAGTGAGCCCCAGTCCTTGTAGCATCAATATTGTTGCTGAATGCTGCGGTTTGGGAAACGTTTACAGTGTCATCCGTTAAAGCAGAAGGGCTGCTTAACATATCCCTTTGTCACCCATTAGCTGTGGTAGATGTTATCAATGTGAAGTGTCTCTTCATGGCTGCTCTGCTATCTCTGCAAACCAACATTTAAATAGCTCTGTTCCTGTGGAGCTGTTTCATCATGGAAATGAATTTAAGCAGGAGCACTGATGGGCTGCATTAACATACTGTCCTTTGTCATTATCAAAAATTACATCATTTTGAAAAGCATAAAGTATAACCTTTTTATGACAATTCAATTATGGTAAATCACCTTCAGTAAATGCACATATTTTATGGAAAACATTTGTCCTGATGGTAAGTAGTGCCATGTGTATTTATAAGCACTCTAGTTCTTCATATGTATTTAGAGTTATTACATTAAATGTTTGGAAAGCTGTTTAAAAACACCTTCATGTAACACAGTTAAGCTGTTGATATTAACCAGAATCTGCCCTGTGAAAAGCATTATGAGACAACAGCTTCCCAGGAAGAAGTCAAACTCACACTACAGACACTGTAGTGCAGCACATAATGCAGTAACACGGTGTAATAGCATGCAATGCTGAACCATTGATGTAAGAGACAGAGACAGATATCAACCTCACTCCACACACATCTGTTCTAATATCATACAGCCTCATGTCCATCACCTTGGCATTGTTAAACTATATTAAAAAATACATCAAAATGGAAAAGACATTTAAACAGGTCATTTGTTATCAAACTATCTTTTTTTCATCAGCTTTTGAAATCAAGCATTATATTACAATGAAACATTCTTATCTCGTCTCAGAAAAGATTTTTTGTGCACATTATAGGCAGTATATTGAAGATATCCTGAGAATATTGCCTGCAAAATTGTTGGCAGCTATCCAAAGAATCATGATAAATGTTTTAACTCTGAAAAACTTATTTTTTCAATGAAACACTATAAATCAAAATATCATTCATTTGAATGTTTTTAGTATAGATTTGATATTATTTACCTGGTTAAGGGTAATCTCACAATAAAATGCGACATCAAAGAAAAGACAACCAAACCCATTACACATGATATATTACATAAATGGCAGTTTTTTTTTCTTTCACAACCATAATTGTGAATCTTTTTTTCCTGGACATGCCTGTTTATCTATATTATAAATCATCAGAATCTCACAAAATGGGCCTGCTATTCTCCTGCCACAACAGGGGAAGTAGAACTTGATTAATGAGACACTAAACTGTAGAAATGTATGTGCTATCAGTAACCCCCCCCCACCAGCCCCCGCTACCCCCAACCACAAACATACAGACCTCTCTCATACATGCTGACACACAGTGGAGTTACTACTATGCATTCTAATAAGATACAAAGGGATCCAATTCTCAGCTGGACTCTGTATTATGTACTGGCTGATACTCACAAAGTACACGCTCTTCAGCTTGCAATGGTAAACACACAAATGCAAATACTGAAAGTAAATGACCCTGTTCCAAAGATAGGCATATTAATTGATATAAAGTCTTATAAAGACTTATACATAAGTAATAACTAATGTCATAAATTATTTAGACACATATTCGTGATGCTTAATCCAACATCCATACATGCTATTGAGTGGATTTTCAAGGTTGAACCCAGATTTATCAGACTTATAAAATTCTAAATAACTCTAAATAATTTTTAAACTAATGAAATGCCCATTTGCATACCTATACTGTGAAATGTGCCATATTTGTCTTTGATGAGCAGTCTTGTTTCAGTGAATTGCTTAAGACTGGATAATAGCCTGGAGTATATAGAATAGAGCTGGATTTTTGCCAGTTAATTAATACAATTCAAATGAATTGTTGAAATATTATTATAGCTTGTTATTATTGTTCTGAGGTATTTTTCAAAAACATATTGATAATCTTCACTGTGAAATCCCTGCTTAGATGATAACCCAACTTTGAGGTATATATTCAATATATGCAATGGGTATGCAATATTCAATGAATTCAAATTCTGCTTCACTGAAAGATGACATCTTGGAAGAAAGTTCCAACTAAATTGTCAGATTGTCATTTAAAATCAAAACTCAAGCACAATCCATCTTCGTACCCTGCTGGCACATCGGGTGCCATTTCAGGACCTGAGCTTTTGAACCCCTCCAATTTTAATTACTTATTTAAAAGTAGTTACTTATAGTACATTGGAATATTGTTTACAGAAGCTATATTGGTCAAATGCAGTTCAAAAATGAAGTTTTATCCTTTAATTTCTGCAACAAGTAGCTGTGTTTTAGTAGCTGATGACACTGACCACAGCATTGTTTATCACTTTCATATAACAGCTGTTACTGTTTTTTAACCAATTACTGACACTTGGTCATTTATTATTTTAAGGTAAAATTAAGGTAAAATGAAGGCCAGCTTTCATTGTGACAATTTGTAATGAAAACAATTTCTACACATGTTGCTGGCTGTGTACTGTACAATGCAGTGTTTTTTTTTTTCAGAATGAATATGTTATCTTCTTCAAAGAGTATACATACATATTAGCAGCCTCTGGAGTGTCTTTTCCTCACACTGAGATAAAAGAATTCTGCATTTAAGTGCATTTCCCAAATCTGCATCTGTATGGTACCCCTAAAACATCAAAGTCTCTGCGATCTTTTGAGGAAACTACTTTTACAAAACAAAAAAAGTTTGCTTTTTCAACCAAAATACATAATTGACAATAATTATGCTTGTAGTTCATATGAAAATGTCACACACCACAGATAACATTGTTCCAGACCTTAAAAGTTTAAAGTTATCCTCTGTTTTGAAAAACAAAATTCAGGAATTAGGCAAGTATGTGAAAACACAAAATTAAGTACAACAAGTTTTAATGAAAGACAAGATAGAGTTACAGTCATGATGAAACTGAACGGCATGCAGCTCTTCAGGTGACTTTTGAAAGTAGAATAACAGTTGGAGGTGTGAGTGAAAACCAGATGTGTCTTTTATTGTGTATGTTTGTTATTCATGTATGCTATTACTGTATGTGTTATACATGCTACTTTGGGAGTCAGAAGTTGAAGGGCTTCACAGACCGACAAATAAACATAGATACAAATTCAAGAGTCTTGTCTTTATTTCAAAAGCTATGGTTTTTTTGTGGTCCTCTCAGTTGTTGAGAAAGGTGAGAAATGGAACCTAAAGGCATGGGAATTGAGTGACATTTCTAAGATCTCTTTGTTGCCGGATACTCATACAGTGCACTTGTACTTATTGTGTGTTCTTTGTACACATCTTAAATGGGTATGTACTTTTGTACCTCTCATGCAACTATTTTTTATGTTATGAAGGATTGTGATACATGTTTTCATTGTGGTATATATAATGAAATCGATCTTAGCAGGGGGACATGTTTTCTTACCACAGGTTGTATTATCTCAAAATGGTCCACACAGTATATTGAGGAGAAGGGGAAATAAAGAACAGACAGGTGGCAGGGGCAGGAAGCCTTCCAATAATGCCAACTGCACATCCAACAATCAATCACTTTTCCAATCAATACTCGATCTACTTCAACATGTCCTTCAGTGCACAAAGATCTCAAACTGCTCTTTTGTTTCGCTCTTTTTTGGCCTAGGTTTGTCATGTAGTACAGTGAGGTTGAGGACAGTAGTCAGAATTGTTGGGTGTGAACTGACATTAAGATCATTAAATATTAATGCAGAGAATACAACTTACTGTGAATTATTCATGCAGATGATTATTATTAATGACAAGTATCCATGTGCATGTCTAACATATGAGGACAAAATGTGACAAAATTTGCAGTTTCTGAAGGAAACAAGTGATGGTTCCCCAAATACATGTGCATATTTATAAAGGTAGGAAGTTTACAATTCAATCATTTAGAGCAATCTGCAGGAGAAAGTACAGTGATCTTTCACATAGCTTCAGCATGAACATAAATTTACAGTGTTTCATGAATTTAACAGAGGACATTGATTCCTCCTGGGTGTACAGATCTGAACTTTAAAAAACTCATAAAACTTTATAAACTTATAACTAAATAGTTATGCATGCTAAAATATGTGAAATATATGTGTATGTAACACACACCAAAATGATTTATGAAAGCCACATATGCAAATGTACTCAACTGTGAATCAAACTAATCCTACAATTGTGTATGTGGGAATGTGAATACAGAAATCCCACTCTGTTGATGCCTAGTTTTAACCATATGGTGTTCAAGGAGCCAAAATAAATAAACCTAGACTTATTTAATGCATGCAGGACACAGAAGTGATATGATTACACAATAATGGCAGAAAAGAGAATAAAAATGAATCCTCAAAGTGCTAAAGCAAGCTGAGTGGGCCCAGGGGTAACACATTAAAGAAAGCATCTTGCATAGCAGGGGGTATGGCAGCTATGAATACTTCTGGTTCAGAGAGAATCATAAAGAAATGGTCCAATTTAAAATATTTTAATAACAATATGATATTCATCCTTATTGTTGTCTTTGAGCCAGCAACATTCATCACTACTCTGTAGGTGTTTGTTAATGTGATGGAAAACAAATGTCCATTCAATGACATGCCCTCATTGCAATATAAACACAGCTGATTGCCTCTGTATTGTCTGTATATCACTGCAAACTGAGTTTTAGAACTTGCCTGTTTGCCAGCTGTGTAGGGGATTCTGATGCACCGCTGACTCATGAGATGCCCGGCACTCTTGGTTCAGCATGGCTGAATGACAGCTGGGATATTCCCCCTCCCCTCCTCTTCATATTGTCCAGCTGAAAGGACACTACTGGAAAGAACTGAGAGGATATGAGTGGGCAGGTATTGGTTTAGAGCAACATGTAGGATGCTCAAGCACTGGCCCCAGTTTAGCACAGAGCTCAAAGATGACAGGTCACACAAAACGAAACTGACTCATGAGCAAACAACTCATCATGGGCAAAACAAAAAATGGTCTCTGAGGACATGTTCTAGATGTTCCATACAGTTCACAATATGTTCTGATTCATGTGGCAGGGATGTCAGCAAACCATAATTATGTTAAGAGCTTGGTTGGGTGTAAGTATGCTCTGGACTGTTCTTTGTGAATACAAAGTGTTTGTTTATGAGGCTGCTGGACCCTTTACTTATTGACAGAATTTTAATATCCTTTAAAATATAATGACTTAATTCTAAAAGAATAAACATTGACACATTTGCCCTGCTTATTTATAAACAAGCAGCACACAGGGTTCCTATAAATCTGTTCTTGGCAGCTCTATTAAACTAAACCTTTATCATGACTCACAGAAAGCTTACTAATTATTATGTTTATCTGGTTGTGGCAAACTCCATAAGTACAACAAAGGGCTAACGTATTCCTCTAGTCAAAATAAACTCCTCAAGAAACAAAAGATTTTTCGTAGGAAGATATTATTGCTTGTGTTAGATAGTTAACTGGTGCCCAAACAGACGAGGGTGCAATATTTCCACTATTTGTAGAAAATTGAGGTGGACAGACACATGTGTAATAACACTACAGTGAGGTGAAATGAAGACTACTGTATGAAACCTCTCTGCCACTCCATAGCCTTCTTCATAATGAGGAAAGCAAGGGTGTCTCTGGAGAGGTCTTTGATTGGATGATTGTGACATTGCTGGCCAGCGGGAAATGGGAATGTCAGCAGGAAATGGCCTTGGATCAATACGCAGGTAATAACCAGGCCCTGCAGAGATTTGCAGCCCCAGTTGCTGCGTTGCACTGACAGCAATGGCAAATCGAGTCGATTCATTTACAAGAATCGTGGGGGTGAAACAGTCACATGACCATAATACTGAAAGGAAGGGGCTTAAGTTTAAGAGAAGAGATGGTGTATTAACTGCAGCACAGGAATTATGGCACCATTAAACCTGTTGTCAAATGTGACAAAAATATGGCAGCTAGAATACTATGTGGAATGCAATGTTAAAACTACCATATAAAATCATAATCCATATGGAACATAACATGAAAATCACAGTAGAAATACACATATTGTGTTATGCCCAGTATTTACAGGAAGAACAATGCTATGTCTAAACCTATCATGTCTCTGGGCTTTGTCACCACAATACCTGTTACCTTCACTAATTCACTGTCCTCTATTTATCACTATGAATATGCCGAGCACACAGGCAGGTCTGATATTGGCACATAACAGAAAGAACAGATGTCAACAACTTTGTCCTATCAAAATCATCAGGTGGTTTACTTGTGCTGTATTCATTCAGCAATGATTTTATAGATAGCTAGTTAGATAGCACTTTCCCTTAAAACAAGGTTTTTATTGGATTCAAAAGAAAGTCCATATGAGTTATGGGCTGCACAAAACCAAGTGCATGTATTGTACTCTCTGAGGGTCAACCTCTCAGGTACTCTTGTCTTGTGCTCCTCTTGTTAACCTCTCATAAAAAGCACAGATTTTAATTTCCTGTCAGAACCTCAGCCAGAGAAAAAACAATGCCAGCTTTCCAGTAAAGCTCTGCAAAAAAGTGAAATAGTTGAATTGACCTTAGTCTACTAGAACAAATAAGCAGAGCAACTGAAATGGAGAGCTATAACTCTACAGCTTAATCCAGGCCTCATGGTAGCAAATAGAGCTATTCACCTTATGCAATTGATTCACACCTTATAATAATCCACACAATACACTGCATGTTTAAACTATTGATGAAAGTGAATAGGTTGTGGATATAGGCATGTAGTAATGTAAAACATAATGGATATTACTAGCTTCAAAAGAAATGTCCCATTAATGTTTCAATGTATTTTCCAATGGCACATAATGCATGTAGGTGGTGTTACAATGATGGAGTGCACCTGCTCAGAACTAGCCACAACATTAAAGACTGATACCCCTGGCAAGGCAATGCTAGTGATATTCAGTTACACATTGCAGTTTGCTCTGGATAAGATCATCTACAAAGTCAATAAAACACAATCCTTACCACTTGATTTTAATATTTTTAAATTGATATACTTTGAGGGATATTTTCAATGGGCAGCTCATTGAAAACTGAACTTATGGGGAATTGATTACATTGGTCAAATTGAGCTGAAAACTCCTGGCATGAAATGTCAAGCCAGCAAAAGAGAAGGAGAAGTAAAGAAGGCTAAGGTTTGCAATTGCTTCAGTGATTCATTGCAAATGTGTAACATTTCTGACCCAGACTCACTGCTGTCCCCCAAAAAACTAGTGACAGAATTCAAGTTCATGGTACAGAAGATATCAGTCTTTGAGCTAAAAGCCTGGTAGCCTTTTCAAAACCCATTTTGAACAAATGAAAATGAAAAAATAAATAAATAAATAAAACTGTTGAAGCAGATGGAGAATGGACAAGCATCTTACGTCATGTCACTTTCATGCTGTCAGAGACCTAAACACATAAAGTCATTAACATGTTGCTGTTTGTCTTTTATTTACCTCAGGGATGAATATCCCAGAGGATTAATACTGTAATTGTATTTTATTTGTGACTCAAAGACACAATGAAACATACATGAGTGAAATTGTTTGAAGGTCCACAACATTCACCCTGACATATTTTTTTCAGCTATGAATCACACCCTGCAGTTTACAATTATGTTGCACAAAGATCCCAGCTGTTACATGTCCCTACTGTTTGGTTTTATATTGCTTGTCCTGTGCTCTGTTTTGCCACTGCTCTGTTCTTTTTTCAATTTTCAGATGGAGCTTAGAACATTAATATCATCGCCAGGCAACACTTGTAGAAGATGTGGAAACTATGGGGTACATTGACAACTGTAGTTATGAAAATGAGTTAACATCCCAATCATCACCAAGAAATTGGATTAGAGGATGCGACATCTGAGAATGCTGTGATCTTCGCCGAGGAACAATTTTAAAAGGCTGCCAGACTATAGGCTACATTGGACTTCAGACATTGCTAGGGACATTTCTCTGGACATTTGTTCGGACCTTTCTCAGGACAGCCTACTGGTTAATTTCAATTCAGTTTAGCCGTTAGCCACCTTGTTTTAATTAGCTACATTTGTTTCTGTTAATTTGCAACTTTGCTGTTATTTATCTACTGTACCTTTTGCATTAATGAACACTTTAAACAGAGTAAGGACACCTGAGAACTCCACCTGTATGCATGTTATTTTTTATTCAACAGTTAGTAATTTGATTGGACAATAGGCATTCCATGAGTGCTGATATTGAGTATAACAGCACTGGGATGTTTTACAATTATGTATCTCTTTGCTTTACAGATGTTCTGATACAATCGTTGATTACACCAATGCGAACTTAATGCACATTTACCAATAACAAAAATGTGGATACGTTTCTGTGCATGATAAAAAAGAACCTAGCAAGCCTGCAGTTGGGCATGATAAACAATAGCTAGCCAGCAAGCCTACCGTATATTTTGCCCATCCATGTATGCTAAAAAGTAGCTCACTAGCCTGTAGTGGGCAATGATTAAAAGTGGCTTGCTTGCCTACTGTATAGCTAGCCTTTATGTGTGTGATAAATAGTAGCTGGCCAACCTGCTGTCAGGCATGAATGAAAGTAGGCAGCTAGCCTTTTCGTGTATGATAAAAAGCAGGTTGCTAGCTATCTAACCTGCAATCTAGAAACTGTTTATGTGTTGCTTGACAACATGTGTAAATGTAATCCTGAAGGAACTATTTTTGTCAGCAGAGCCGAATAAATATAAAAAACATAATTTGTTGTTGCTTGATAAACTGCCTTCTTTGTAGAACTGTTGTATGAAAGCAATGTCACACGAGAGAGAGTGCTGTTATACTGAATATCAGCACTCATGGAATGCCTCTTGTCCAATCAAATTACTCAGTCAGAACTAACTTTTGTATAAGTAACAAATAACATGCATACAGATGGCGTTCTCAGGTGTCCTAACACTGTTTAAAGTGCTCATTAATGCAAAAGGTACATTAGATAATTAACAGCAAAGTTGTTAATAGCAGGTGTGTTTAGTTGTATTTGATTGAGATCTTACCCCCATCCCACACACACACACACACACACACATGCATATACATGCACACACATAATGCTCAAGTCTCATTACCCACAGAAATATTGCGCTGAAGTTCCATTGAGGCTAGCGCTGGGTGATATAGATTTCTGCTGCTGATTTTGGTTCAGTGTTTAGTCATAGAGCTTAATGATTTTTCATACATAGGGCCAAACTATATAAAATGTCAAGACTACATTTGTGGTACAGCATGTCATTTTACCTTGCATTTCTAAAGGTTTATCCATAATAGGGTGACTGAACTGGATGGGTGCATGAGATAGTAAAATTACACTTGGCACAGTGACTGCACTGGTAGTTCCCATTTTTCACCCTGCCTAAAAATTTGCACTACTGAATGATGGGATGGTCTGATGTGACAAGCATGGTTCTTACACTCAGGCTTGTATGAATACTGTTTGTAGGATCTGGTCTGTAACACTGATGATAACGGAGGTCTCTAAAGCTCTGGTGCTTCTGCTCTTCTGCTAACTCTGATTCTGCATCCTTTACCGTCCCAGGGAATCTAATAAAGCATAGCTCATATTTAAAAAAGTTACCCTGCTTATTCAGTTTATTTTTAATACCTGAATAACTAGGCTATATCAGAGCCTGAACTTGTCTTGACCCTTACTGCTATTCATATATGCCACTTGAACATTCATTGGGCCAGCATCTAAATTAATGACATTTCCATCTAAATGCTGATGCTTTTTTCTACGACATGGTTTTTGGTGTCCTCTAAAGAGGCCTCAACTTTAAAATAAAAATAAGAAAAAAGTGTCCTGAGATGACTCATGATCACGTAAAGGTAGTAAGGCTCGACAGGAGACACTGTTCCAGTACAGCCACTACCATCCCCACTGCAGATCAATATCCAATTCAGCCACCATTACATTCCCCCCATAACTACAGCCCAGACAGAATTACTTGTCCCAAAATCCGTCACACCTCGATTGCATTTGTCTGTGTCTGCTCTTTCTTCTAATATGAAGAAGTGGCCAGGATCTCTCCTCCTCTCTGAATCAGATGAAACAAGTCCAGTAATGAGGCATGGAAGAACTTTCAAAAAGCCAAGATCCTGTCTTACTATTCTTAGTCTTAGTAACCCACAATAGTGCTGTAAAATCATAGACAATACAACTTGAATGTCAATGTTATGTGTCTAGATTATTTTTGAATCTGTTGCC